>CM076248.1:9863133-10040633 GCA_038380765.1 Odontothrips loti | reverse complement strand
ACCGCTTCGGGATCGCTAATCGCTCCTAGCTGCGCCGCCCGCTTCTCAGATTATCATCGCACTGCAGCCTCCCCTCGGCCTTTCCCAACGCACAACCCTTTCACCCGTCCCCCGCACGGAGAGGCCACACCCCCTCCCCCCTCCCCCCAGCGGTCCGTGCAGCCCCGCAGCAGAAGCAGATCAGGCGTCGCACAAAGGAGCAGCACATCTGCTTACCGGCCCGGAGCACAATCAAAAGATGCAGCAGCAGCAGCAGCAGCCGGGTGGGGAGCAGGGAGGGCGGCAGCAACAAGCATTGCCGGGGCAGGGGAGCGAGAGGGTCGTGGAGGCGCGGCCGGAGGGTGGAGATCACAACAGACGGAGCGAGAGAGGAGATACGACGGGACGCACAGCGTTATGTACGTTACGCCACGGCCTGGCCTGGGTGGGGTGGGGAGGGGGGGAGGCAGGGAGCGCCCGCTCAGCTGGCACTCCGCTCTCTGGCCCGCTCCGCCGCCGGCCTGGCCTGCCTGCCTCTCCAAGCCGAGCTGCCGCCGCCGCCGCCGCCGCCGCCGCCGCCGCCACGCTCCGCCACGCCGTCGAACGGGTGGTGGCCGCGCTGGCAGGCCAGGCCAGGCCAGCCCGTCAGGCCGCAGCAGGCAGAGCCGTTGCCCCCTCGGCGCCTGCCTGTAGGTGTTCAGGGGAGCGTCCGCAAATTCCAACGCCCAGACGGCTCGGCAGCCCTCCAACCCCCGGCGGCCCCCGGCGGCCCCCGGCGCTCGAGACCGGGGTCCCGACGGGTGTGCTCCTCGTCACTGGCGCACCCAAGAAGACGCACCGCAGCCTCGCACTCAGACCGACTCTCTCCACCCACGAACTCTAACTCTGCCTCTTTCCACCCATGCTTCAGCACCGTCGCATAACTACCCCCCGTTTCCCCCGCGGCCTCCCTCCCTAGCCAGGGACCCGCCCCTCCCCTGCCGCGGGGGCGAGCTCTACCACCACCACCCGCACCCCCGGTCCAACCCCGGAGAACGGGACGCTGGAGCCACAAGGTCAGCAGGGGGTTTCTATCCTACCCCGCCTCTGTATCTATCCTCACCCCATTCCTCCTAATCGCCTTCTTATTTTTCCCCTCCACATCAGTATAGTTATCAGGTCCTTCACCCCGCTGCCGCGCCGGGCTGCGCCGGGCAGCGCTGTGCCCGCTGTGCCTTTGGGGCACCCCGCAGCTACGCCGCGCCACGCCTCACGTGCCCACGCCCGAGCCGAGCACAACCCACGGGCCGAGCCCAGCCGTGGCCGCGCCGAGCCGAGCCGTGGCCAGGCGGCGGCCCGCCTGCTGCTGCTGCTGCTGGCCCGGCCCGAAACAAGATGGCGGCTGACGCTGCGCGAGGCCGTGCCGCCACGCCACGCCACGCCGCTGCGTGCGGCCGCCATGGGCTGCGGCGGGGTAGCCTAAACCTCGCACACCCTCCCAAAATAAAAGGCACGGGGGGAGGAAGAGGAGAGGGCGCCTCCGCGACAACGACGCCGCCGCCATCTCGGAGGACGGGGCGACGGCGCGGCCGCCGCAAGCGGGGGCGATAACGGGGGGAACGGGGGCGGCCAGGTCCACGAACAGATGGACAGGAGATTGACCAGCGGGGGCGGCCCGGCCCCCGCAGCCCCGCGGCCGTCAGGACCGCCCCCGCACGGGGGCTTCCATCCCTCCTGCGTCTGGAGAACAACGCAGCAACGCCACGGCGCCGCCACACCAAGGCATCCTTTGGCCGCGCGCCGATTCCCGCCCGGCCCGGCGGCCCCGTCCTGTCCCGTCCTCGCGGCGGTCGTGGCCTACAAAAGAGACGAGCCAAGCGCAGCGCAGCGCACAGCACAGCACAGCCCGGCCAGCCCGGCACAGCCTGCACAGCACAGAGCGCCTGCACCGGCAGGGGCCAGCCACACGCCGCGCACCGCTGCAGTGCGTGCTGCCTACCCAGCACGGCGACATGCTCAACCCTCGCTCCCTCCCTCCCTCCCCCGCCGGGCCCGGGGATTTCCTCTCCCGGTCCAGTCCCATCGGATCGGACCAGGATGGAGCAGGATTCCAGCCGCGGCGACGGGGCCGGCGGGGACAGGAGGGGGGACAGAGACGGGACGACGTCACCACCGGCACAGCGAGCGGGGCGAGCGGGGCAGACAGACAGGGGGGACGGCGGAAAATTAACAGAGGGGAATAATAAAACGCAAGCGATTAAAGCGAGCCAAAACAAGCTCGTGTTGTCTCTGCGGAGCGGCGAGTCGTCGCCGGCAGGCGGCGGTGCAAGTGAGGAGGGTGACCCTCCAGGGGTCGTCCCCAGACCGGAGAGGAGCGGAAGGAGGAGAAATGCAGTGGAGAGGAGAAGAGAGGACAGTGAGGGGGTGGAGGGAGAGATGCCAAGGAAGAGAGTGAAGGGCAGAGGCAGGAAGAGGGCAAGTGTAGAATGGGGGCACTGGCTCTGATAGAAAGTAGCCTGTTCTAGTGGTGGGAATACTGAGAGGTTTCCCCTTCACGAGAGGAAAGAGGAGGAAGGGCAGGAGAGATGGCATGACATCATGAACACAGGAGGAGAACACACAGGAGTTACAATGTGTATCTATGTATGAACGGGGGTAGGGGGGAAAGGGTGGGGGAGGGGGTCAGACAAAGGTGAAGAGGGGTAGTCTGGTACAAAACAAAGGACATGAGGAGAAAGTCAAGAACAGTGAGCTAAAGCAAATGGAGACAGTACAAAAGTCTCCCCCCAGTTAACCAAAGTGGTGACAAGTTTCTCCCAGTGCCATAAAATTATCATAGCATTCATGACAAACACTGTCGTAGGGAAAGGTATCAATGGCCGCAGCCAACCACAATAGGTATGAACATAATCTAAACCAAGGACATTAGGCCAAAGCTCGCTTTCATTTCTCTCGAGCAATAACATTTTAAGTTGCTAGATCTGTTTTTCAGGTGACACCTCAAGAGTTCAAGGAAAGAAACAAATTCAATTACTATCAAATAAACCATTATGGTAAAATATATGGAAGAGTTTAAAATACAACAAATTAAATTGTTCAAGGAAACTGACAATTTGGTTATTCGCAAAGAGTAAGAAAGCAGCAGAGAATAAAACTAATTGCATTAAAATTACAAAATCATTAGTTTCTAAGGTCATGCATGTGTGTGTCTTTCATAAGCCAAACAAAGCTGGAGCCCATACCACCCCTATTTCACACAATAATAACCTCTGCCATCAACACAAAGGGCAGGGAAAATATGAGTGATAATACAACTGCCAGGTCGAATGCACCGGACTACAAGTGACAAAATTAACGGTGAAGTGCAGTATACGTCGACGGGTATCTTCAATGCAATTGCAGAAACATAATGCATTTAGCAATAAGCAATAAACCGGTCATGAAATGTTTCAGATACATACGGGGCGATCAAAACTTTGATTTACGGAGGCGCCAAACCACAAGGGGCGGCTTTGGAACAACAAAATCGTGGGTGGAGACGAGAGCGGTCGGGGACGCAAGTTCGCCTGCTGAGTTTTCGTGCTGTCTCTCTCTGGCTTATGAAGTCTCCGGAGAGGCAGGCCACTTCTTCAACCGAAAGGACGCCACAACTTACCCAAGTTAACTCAAGTCCAAATCCAGTATCTTCTAAATCCACGTAAGTCCAGCACGGTCACACTTAAAATACACTTTACACACTCAACACAATATTTCCGAACTATTTTACAGGAAGAACACGAAACCTCTCTTCCATTTCGCTAGGCTTTACTCGAACGGAAGCTAGAGGCAGACTGGAAGTGGAAAGTTCATTTAGCATGTTGGCTGTGGGACCCACTCTGTGGATCCAGAAGTAGGTGGGCGCAATGATGCAAAGCGAAAACTAGAAAGCATCGACAATGTTCACATACTTGTTCTGAACGAGATAACTTAATGTGGAAAAGGAAAATCCAAATATGTGCGAAAATGATGAACTAGATATGTAGTTTTTCATATTTTTATCGTAAATGTAGCGTTAATAAGTTGCCGGTACTGTGCATGCATTTCAAAATACATCACTTTTTTCGAATAGAAGCGAAATGAAGAAAATCAATTGAACGCAAAAAGATTTGGCAAACTTAGTCATCCTTTTAAACCGTATAACAGTATCTAGCATGGGACGCTGGATCGGACTGTTTCATTTTGTGTTGGTGCCATTGCCGTTTGTCTTTTGTTTTCACCGCATGACAACATTACAGACGGCTGTTCTTTTGCGTCAAAACAACTTATTTTCGTGAATGTTTCCATTTGTTAAAACATTTTAATGGAAAAGCCGTGTGCTGGGTCATTTGTTTGAATGAAATTTGTCACTTTGATGATTCAAACTTAGTTCAACACGTTACGTTTTCGTAGGTGAGAATTCTATCGTAGGATCAGCTGTCGGCATAATCGTCTATACGTGTCGTCTGAAAGAAACGGTTTAAATTGTTCATATGTTTTAGACTTTGTAATTTTATTCTCCAAACGCCCTTGTATTTTAATTTATTTTAACTTACCTGTGCCGTTATGAAGCTTCCAACATGCCGAGCACTTTGGAAGTTATGTAGCTCTAATCTTAACCCAATTTGTTTGATACCTTTGCTTGTTTGTTCAAGTTATTCCATTATTTTTTCTCATATTTCCGCTGAAACTATGAGGAAAAAATGATGTCACTCTTATCCCTTAAATTTTCAGTGCTGATTGTCCTATAACTATCCATGCAGGACCCTATGTGAATTTATGTAGGCCACTGATTCAGTGAAGCACCACAAGCTTTTAAACCTGCATCCGTACAGTATTTTCATTTGAAAACATTTAGAAATGGTGTTTTGTTAACTGCCATAAAGTTGAAAATTTATTTTCCATTAGCTTTCCAAGTTTGAAAGTAGCACACATTTTCTTTCCAGGGTAAACATTTGCCCTCATTAGAAATGCATTGTCCAAATTTTCTCTGAAAATATTTTTGCTTGGTTGCAATCTAATTCTATTAAATAATTATCAACTTATTTCTTAGATGCAAAGTTAAGCACATCAATTCCCAAATAAAATTAAGGAGTCTGGATCTCTGATAACTGTAAGAGATAAGACTGCGTGGTTGCTGTGGACTCACTCTTATCACTTTGCTTGCTTCTTTCTTCATTTGCTTTTGCAGGATGTGGTGAGGTCTTCAGAACAATGACATCCTCAAGGATAGTAAGAAGCACCAAGGGCCGCCTTTTTGGTTGCTTAGGAGTATTAACCATTTTTGCCGGGGTAATATTTTTATACCACAGCACTCGGGTAGAGCTTGATGAAGTGCGCAATTCACTTAG
Source organism: Odontothrips loti (assembly GCA_038380765.1). Lineage (NCBI taxonomy): Eukaryota > Metazoa > Arthropoda > Insecta > Thysanoptera > Thripidae > Odontothrips > Odontothrips loti. Next base: position 10,035,309 of record CM076248.1, on the reverse strand, counting down.
CAAATGCCGTCAAGAACAAGATTCCTTGGCTGCTCAAATACAAGGTAAACTGAACAGTAAAACTATTTTGCTAATTTTAGTAAAGAGCGTGTAATACTTGGAATACATTCTAAGGATTTGATATATACCCATTACAGTAATATCTGAGTACAAGAAAAATTTGGAAAAGTCTTTAAACCAAGAAAAAGCTGAACATCGCCAAACAAAAGAGGAACTTCAATCACGCATGAATGATGAGCAACAACTGAGAACCAAGGAGAATTTGGAGAATGTCAACAAGTACAAAGCTCTCCAACAGCAATACAAACTATTGCAGAGTGAACATGAAGATCTCAATGAGTTATTCAACAAGGCTAGGACAGAGCAAGCAAGTTGCGCAGAGAGTGTCAGTCATATGGAGGCCCAACTAGCGGTACTTCATCAAGACCAATCCACCAAGGATGCTGAGACCAACACCCTGAAGGTACAAAGAGGTCTATTCTGGAAGAGGATAGTTATTAACGCAATTGAAAGTCTGTTAACTAGCTTTGTATTTCTTTCCCTTTTTTAAACAGATGAAGTTCTTACAGCTGGAAGAAGAGAATAAATTGTTGTTTCAAAAGCTTAACTCATTTCATAACAACCTAGATGTGGGGCTGGAGGATAAGGATAAGGTAATGTTCAGAAGAGATTTTTAATAAAAATTGTAATTTTTATTTCATTTACTCAAATTTTTCCAAAATGATATTTCCTTTGTTCAACAGACTTTTGGCAAACGTTCGTCAACAAAGCAGAATGATGCTCTCGGAGCAAACAGTGACACTGGTGGTGAGCCTCCCCATAATGTATTGCCTGTGGCTCAAAAATCATCAACTGCTGCACAGGATGAAATACTTCAGCCAGCAAGACCTGCTCAGCCTGGACTGTTACAGTCCGCTCTGTCTCAGGTAATTGGCTGATTCTTTAAAGTCGTTTTTCTTTTTTTTTCCCCCTTTTCCCTTAGCATTCAAGTGTATTATTTCTTATCGTCAGTTGTTTCTCTTCATTTTTACACTATTTTCAATAAAAGATGCATGATCTCCTGTTTACTCTTTCAAGTGTTTGCAAATATATTTCCTCTGCTTGCAAACCCTTGCCACTCTTTCTTTAGTGAGTTGTTTGTATGCTATGGGCAAATTCCAATGAACTCAACAAATCAATTAGAATTAGAAAACTAACTTGTTTTCTACCAGTAGGGGGCTGGGAAGATTTTCAAACCCTCACATTGCATGTGAAACTAGCAGACATTTACGGATCATGAACAACTCGATTGGTAGAACACTTCTCTTTTGCAGACGTCAGGAAAACAATCAACAACACCTCAAGTTAATGCAGAAGCTTTGCAAGGTCAAGTTAAAGCACTACCTCGCCCAATACCAGCCCTTCCACTCCCGCTCATGCTATCACCCCTTCAGCAGCATGCCTCAGTAGATGTGAGTGTAACATTTCTTTCCTTCGTCTCCGCTTTCTTATGATCTTTTATACGCCACACAAGATGTTTAGTACCTTTACTTGGTAGGATAGTTATAACTTGATCATGCTTTTATCTCCAACTTGCAGAAGCAGGACTTTGTTAATAATGGACCACAAGGAGTCTTGCCAGCTCCCTTAGGCTTTGGAAGTGATAATCAATACGTTCAGGTAATTACACTTTACATAATTTGCCCTCTCCCACGGCAGTCACTTCCTACATGTTTTAGCGGAAAATTATGATATTTGTCTTTTCTCTCATAGCAGAATGCTGTTCCACTTCAAGCTCCATACAGGCTGCATGGCCTGGGCCACCAGGAAGTTCCCCAGAACCAAGGACAGATGCCCCCTATTGGACCGATTGCAGCAATGGCTGCTGTCCAGAACAATGTCCTCCCAGCTCCTCCTGATCACGTACATGACATTTCTCAGCATGCACCAAATTTTAACCAGGAACTCCACCAAAACATGAACCCATTCAGAAATGAAAGAAACGTAGTGAATCATCCTGAAGTGAATCAGCACAAACTTATTCATAGTCCAAATGTGTATCATTTGAACGGTATCAAGGCTCACGATGCTCTGAACAGTATTTACAACATTCCAAAAAATAACGGAGCTCAAGGTAAACATGTAGTTTTGGTACATGGCAACCAGTTTGAAAGAGCTGCCAATGTAGCATCGTACCACAAAAGTGGTATGAAAAATATTGATATTGTTCCTTTGGATGGAGATGTGAATCAGCATTCTGTTATGGATGTACATGGAGGAAACCCATTTGTGGAGCTAGGTCAACACAATCCTGACACAGCTCATGGCAAAGTTCGTGCTCTCCCCATTGGGCAGCAGGAGGCTCATCAGGCTGGCCATTATCAGAATTACCAAGGAGGGGACTATGATAAAGAAGACCCTCCTGCCAATAATGAGGGAGAAGAGGAGGACTTGGACCAAATTGACTACAACAACAATGAGCCCAACCAAGCTCATCCACTTCATCAGATCAACCCTGGTCTTCAGGTTCCCAAAGTAGTTCACAGAAGATTGGTGGATCGTCATGAAGACGGTGTCATGGTAAATCCAAGATAACGTGCTATTATACACTCATGTTGCTGGAAGAGAACAGAACTACTTGGTTTAATATCTTACTTAATGAGTTTTGTGTACTTAAATAGAGCTACCGTAGGTCTCTTTCTTTCTATTGTCCTCACTGAGAAATATGTGTATGTATCTGTGTGTGTGCGTTTGTGTGTGTGTGTGTGTGATTTGAGACCAATCAACCATTGCATGCTGTCTACTATAGGCTTCCTTAAAAATTATCTGGTATTCCATTGGGTGTAGTAAATGAAGTGAAGGAGGTGGTTTTTGTTTTTGTGTTATGAAAAAAATAATTGGCATTGTCTGCACAGTTAGTGCATTTATACAGCTCTGAATCAAAAGATTTGTAAAGGTGAGATACTTATAGATCACTCTAAAGTATGTAAATGGTGAATATCTATTCATTGACCACAAAAGGTCCTTTTTATGTTGTTCATCTTGTGTTATTTTAGTAAGCACCAATATCCTCTCTACCTTATCTCTATTTTCCCATCTAATTTATTACTTTGTTTATCTTACCCTTGTGATATGTTTTGTTGTAAAGAAGTTAATGTGCTTTTCTATCTTGTTATGAAGACTTCCAATTTCATTTATGTTCATTTGGTACATAGATAGCGTCAATCTTATATACCTCCATCCAGGAAGGGTCTAATTCAGAGGTTTTGTTCTCTGGGGAATAGATTCATGCATGTTTAGGAGAAAGGTTTCTCCTAATCATTAGTGCTAAACATCTTCATAAACTGCTCTGATGTATGTTCTCCTTGTCTGAAGGTATACATGTGTTTTCATCAGTGAACATTGATGGTTGGGCTATTAAGACTTGCCAACTTACTTGTACATACATCCTGTCAGAAACAGAGGTATATTGAACTGAATGCATTTTAAAATATATCATGTTATTATTTTATTTTTTGTTTCTAGACAATTGTTTTTATTTGTTGTGTTGTGTTGTTATATTTTAGTTTATCCCCCACTGAGGTCTAAGGGAACTGTTTCTATCAATTTCAAACATGCTTTGCATTTTTTAATTGCAGTCTTCTACATGCAAAATCCATAATCTTTGAAGGTGTAGGATATTTCTGTAAATTTTTAATGAGATGAGAAGCCTTTTCTTTTCTGTGTGTTACTGTAGCGTTTAGGTGCAATTGCTCCAAACATGGATCTGACTTCATAGGAATTTCAATTTTTATTTTTGTATATCTGCTTTATAACGTCTACGTCCATGATGGTACAGGTCTCTTTACAGCATTATGTATGGTGTATAATAGTCCTACGTAACAATTCTTGTTGTTTTTCTGTTGTTTTTTTACATTGAAGTGTGGTGTAGATCTGTGATTTGAAATTTAATTGTAAGTGTTATTTGCCTTGACACAAGCTTAGACTGATGTCATGTAATAGTTACAATAACTGTGCAATATGTGTCTATATTGTAAAACATTTGTTAATATATGAGGAAGTGTAAATTATCTTGCTGCCTATTCTGAGCTTAGACAAATAATAATTACAGCAAATACTACAATCATCATTGTTCTTAGAAGGTACATTTCTTCTAATATAGGAAACACTTAGATGAGTTTTGCACCTGGATGAACAATTAGGTAAATAAATAGATGATACCGGCAATGACCAGAGGCAGGGCAAACCTAACATTGCCAAGGCAATGTTGGTTTTATCCGGTCGATTTCGGCAAGTCAAGATTGATATTTCGGGTGGGGTGACTCTTCAGTCAGTGGAAACCTGCCTTACACACGCCCACAGAATGTCAACTTTTTCGATGGCAGTTTGGGCAATCTTAGTTTTCCAACTATTATCACATTCAAAACAAGGAAATCTTAGAATAGAAAAATTAATGCCAACTTTGCCAAAATCAACCTGACAAAACCACTGTATAAAATGCCATTTTATACTTTAAAAATCAAACTGCAGTTAGATGATTTTATCTCTCTTACTGGCATGAGGAACAGCTAACTTCATTAGCATAAGTATTACTTACTAATCTTTGCCTGTAAATTGATCTGTTCAAATGGAGCCTAGAATATTTTTGTATAACAACAACAATGATGATGAAAATAAAAAATAATAATAACTATTTTACAGCTCAACTTTATAGTATGTTGTATTTCATATAAACCTTTTCCTATAATTATACTTTACACACTAGCTTCAGTCACTGTACCACTTGAATACACAGAATGATTAAGATCTCCAAATAAAGATTCAGTATCGACATACACCATAAGATTGAGACATAAGTACCTGCAGTTGGCAATCTTTTATGATAAATTGCATTAAAATTCATAACATGAAATTTCAGAGATTTAGCTTGAGAGGAGTAACCTTTGCTGCAAGTTCAGCAGGAGAAAATGCCCCATGTTCAGTGATGATGGCAGTTATGAGATCAGCTGGCGTAACATCAAAAGCTGGGTTCCAGCAGTTGATGCCTGTTATAGTTTGGGAGGGGAAGGGATGAGTAAAACCAACACTTCACAATAACAGTTCAGCAAGATGAAGAGGGTAGGAGAGGACTTTGTTACCTGATGCTGCTATCTGCTGTCCACCAACGTGGGTCATCTCTACGGCAGGTCTTTCCTCAATAACAATGCGGTCCCCATTGGCAGTGTCCAAATCAATGGACGTCAGAGGGGCAGCCACATAGAATGGAACTCCATGGTACTTGGCAAGCACAGCAATCTTGGATAACATATTTTAGAACAAAGCAAAATCCGATAAGAGTTGAAGAACAAACATTATGACAGTCTTTTGACCACTCAGTCTCACCTGATAAGTTCCTATTTTGTTGGCTGTATCTCCATTTGCAGCAATTCTATCGGCTCCAACAACAACACCACTGACAGTTTTTGATTTCATTAATGTGGATACAGCACTATCACACACCATTGTAGCAGGAATTTTTTCATGAACTAATTCATACGCTGTGAGTCGTGCTCCTTGATTATAAGGACGGGTTTCTGTGCAGTATGCATGCTCTAAAGAGAGAAAAGAAATCCAGTGAAAGTTGCAGCCTGCTTTGCAAACATCAAAATTGTGAAAAAGATATTTGTCCATAAATTATTTTAAAATTCCACCTACCCAATTTTCCTACAGCAAATAAAGATCGAATGACACCAAGAGCAGTGCCATAGCCTGCTGTTGCCAACGACCCAGTATTACAATGTGTAAGAACTCTCAACTTGCTGGAGGGACTACTTCCAGCAGATGACAACATAGCCTTGGCTCCATAATCACCAATAGCTCTATTATCACTGATATCTTTCTCCAACATTGCCTCTATCTTGGAAACTAGCCTGAAATATTTTTGGGACAGAAAAATATAAAGTAGGTGTCAGCAAACAGCCCCAAATCTTTTGGATCGAAGGATCATACCTTTTTTTCATATCTTCAGCACTTGGGATTGTGTCATCGCTGCATAGTTTGTTGGTTTCTAGTGTCAACTCTTCAGCAGCAATCTTCATATTCACAGCTGTTGGTCTCGCTGAGCACAAGTAGTTCAATTTACCTTCCACTTCTTGGCGCAATATACTTTTATCCTCAAACGTAGCTCTCAGCAACTCCACGGCAAGACTGAGGCTGCCCACAATGGCAATAGCTGGGGCACCTCGTACCTACAAGAAACAAAATGAAATGCCATAAAAATTTAGAGACAGCTTTAAGTGCATTCCCTATTTTGAATCACAGTAAAAACCGACACTAAAACGATGGCAGTAACCCCCGAGAAGCGTACGAGAGAAACTCTTCCGAGGTGGATAAAAATGGAATGCCGACGCCGACACATTACGGGGGAGATGTGGGGTATGGGGGCCCAGCGGGGCCCACACAGTGCCATGCCACTGGCAGAGCTCTAAGTTAGGTTACCTGCATGGAGTGAATCGCCTTCCACCCATCCTCTACCCCGTTGACAGCTATGTACGTGGACTGGTGAGGCAGCAGGAGCTGGTCCAAGACCTCCAGGCGCCCGCTCGAGTACTTGATCGCTTGAAGTGTCATCGTCGCGGCACCAAATTCAAACCACACAACAGAGGCAGCGGCAGCGGCTGCTGAGCGGCGGGAGCAGAGCGCTGCGCGCGGCGTCTGCAGCTCGTCCGAGTCGGAGTCGGAGTCACAAGTGGTCGTGGGTGGGAGTGGGAGGGAAGGGGGCGGGGGCGGCCGGTCCCTACACCCGGTGTTGCGGCGGTGGCGGTAGCGGCAGCGGACTGTAAACATCACGCAGATCACACGACGCATGCAGGATGGGGAAAGGAGGCAAGGTGCCGGCGGAAAAGGACAAACTCCACCAAGCGAGAGGAGGGGGAGGGGACGGCAGGGAATGGATAAAGCCCTACACCGTTCTGACGGTTCTGACGTCCTGAGACAATGGCGGCGTCTCATCTGCTCTGCACACGCTTTTGCCATGCTTCTGCGCCTATCTTGCGCTTCCTGGCCACGGTTCCCAGGAATGCCCTGTTCTGCCCTGCCCTCTCATGCTTACTGCTTAATCGTCTCCATGTGGAACGCGCACTATCGTCGCTCTACTTTAAATCAGGACCCCGGGGGATTAGAAATAGGGGGGGGGGGATAGAGAGTGTGGAATGGCAAACAAAAGATGGTAAATTGGGCGAGTCCTGGTTGCCGCGCATGAAAAAGGAATGCTGATTAGATTAGATTCTAGTGCGAGCGAGAAGGATGAGGGGCATAGCGAGATGGAGATAGAGAGACAGAGAGGAGCAGAGAGAGCCTTTGGAGCACACAGGATCGGTGACGGCGGTACAGTCTGGTCTCATCAAGTTCGCAGTGGGTAGCTAGACGAGAGGAGAAGTCTGTTGTGGCGTGGGTCCGCAGGCTGCAGGCTCCGCTGCTCCGCCTCGTGCCGCCCCTCCTCTGCTGGGGCCGGGCCGCCGTGAGGGTAGGCAACGCGTCCGCACGGCTGTCATGCAGCGCGAGCGGTGCCTACCTCCCAGGCGCTTGGCGCCCGCCGACTCACCCAGGGGCACACCGATAGAGTACTCCGGAGAAGCTCAGAACGGAAGTGATGATTCTTCTTCTTTGTTTTGACATCTTACTTCCGATTCAGGCTTCTCCGGAGTACTCTATCCTGAAAATTTTGTACAGAGACTGAAAGAGGAAATGACTGGATGTGACTGGAGAATGACTGGAGAAAGAGTATGGAAGAAATTACTGAAAGAGACTGTCTCCGCTGTGCTCCGCTGGCTCCTGCGCCAGAGGTCGTGACCTTTATCGACTTGTACGTCATTCCCGGCCGGACAAGGGCGGGCTGCGAGTATACGTCTTCTATTCGGCGGTTCGGAAGCCCCGCCACGCCCCGCCACCGCCACCGCCACCGCCGCCTCCTCCTCCCCACAAGAAAGTAATCAATGTGCTGATGAGTGGTCTGATGACGTGCACGGCTGATTACAGCCCCGGCCCGGCCTGGCCACTGTCTCTCCCATTGCTCTGCTTTGGCCGATTGTCTCCGGGCGGCAGAGAGCCACAGAGGGCCGGGCGCGGGCCTCGGCTGGGCCGGCCTCAGCGACCCGGCTGAAAGGATGCGCTGTGTGGCACAGAGGATGTGTGTCGGGCCGTGGCCGCGGGCGTGTGGCCGCTGCCCAGCGGGATCCCGCGGAACCCACCGGGACCCACCGGGACCCGCAGTGCCGGCGTGTGACGCTCCGCGGGGCGTTCTTGGTGACCCCGCGGAACACACACGCGTGCGTGCGTGCGTGCGCGCGCCGTGCCACACAATGCACCGCCTCTGTCGCGGGCCTCTGCCGTGTCCTGCTCGAGCTCGAGCACGCACACACACACACACACACACACACACACACACACACACACACACCAAAAAAAAAGGCGGCGTGGTCATCACCGAAGGGATTGGCATTCTGACCCTCAATTTCATTTTACGATTTTTTTTTTTTTGTGTTTTTATTTTATAATGATGTTTCAGTAGGTTAGCAGTTTGGGATATTTTTTTCAGGGTGGTTGTGGTTGCCGGCATGCGATACTGCGTGTCCACTTAAAAGGAACGGCGCTGATAATTGGCACGGTCTGCATGACTGTGTCATACTGCTGCCATCCCCATGCAGCTGTCACGCGCAAACGCACGGTGCAAATAAGTAACCAGCTGCGTAAGTGAGTGCGATTCGCAAGGTGAGAGAGCGTGGAGCGGACAGGGCGGGGCGGGGCGGGGCGGGGCGGGGCAGGGCTGGGCGGGGTGGAGTTCGGGGAACGGTGCTGTGTGGCGCCACAGGCCTGCCGCCAGGCCAGCAGTGCCAGTGCCGTCCCGGAGCACACAATGGTCTTTGCGTATGCATCGGCGCGGTGCCCAATAATGTCACCAAAACGGATCGCATCAGCATGACGGGCCGAGACGGCTCTCGCCTCGGTCACCGCCCGTTAGATCGGGGGATCGGCCGTAAGTCAGCATAACTGAACACTCCCCGGAGAGGGCGGATGGGGTCAGGCGCGTGACGAGTTCGGCGGCCCGGCCACATTCGGCGCCTCGCCGTGTGATCTGCGACCCCTGTGCCTGCCTTATGGCTCTGGACCACCGTGGCGCTGCCGCGCTGCCTGACGGGGCGGCTAGGCTCTCCTTGATGGTGTTCCGCCTGCATGCATATCGCTCACGCGCTGCATAGAGTCCTGGCCCTGCCCCGGCCCTGCCAGACCTGCCCCCCGCGGCCCGCAGCGATGGGAGGTGTCCCGGGTCATGTCTGATGAATTATTCACACACGCCGCTGTGCGCCCCGCCCGAGGCCCCGCCCCGCCCCCCAACACCCCGACAGCCTGACACTTTTTTTTTTCCTGGCGCGAGCAAAACTGAGTGTATGAAACGCGGGTATTCATAAGCCCAGTCCGCTCTCACATAGGGCGGTGCGCCTGATTTGGTGTGTGGCCCACGATTTTTCCTTCCCCCGTTTTTTTTTCTCCCTTTTCTTTTCGGGCAATCGGGCATGTTACACTGTCAGTTATTCCGCCCGATTTTTTGTCCTTCCTTTGGAGGAATCCCAACTCAGTTGGAGAATTCGAAAATTTTCGAGAAAGTCTGCCTCATCCCAGCTCCAGCTAAGCTTTTTAAGTTTTCCAACCCACCATTTGAATTTTGATTCCGACTAGATGACCCCGTCTGCCATTGAGTTTGGCTTTGGTCATTGAAAAAGCGGTCGTGAGCGTTCGGACAGCCGAGCCCGCACACAGAAGAATGTTTTCTTCGATCAAGGTTAGACTGACCTTAAAAACTCTAGTCTTGAACTTACCAAGGTTACTGACTTTAGTCCAAACTGCTTTGAATCTTCCTGCAAGACTATTGCCTTGAGTGAACCTTGTTAAGTTAAAGGCTACGTTTTTCTGGGTGCGAGCCGCGGCAATCCTCGAAGTCTGCTTGAAAGCGTCGGCCAGAGGGCCAACGCCGACTGCGTGACAACGAACGGGGCAGGGCGGGGCGGGGCGGGGCGAGGCGGGGCGGGCCGGGCCGAGGAGGGCCGGGCCGGGGCGCGTGCGCAGTGCGGAAGGCACACAAAAAAGGGCAATATAGTTGTCACACCTTATAGGAACGCCCGCCTGTGCTGTTTGTTTGCCCGGAATAAACGACTGTTCGTGGGGAAAGTACGCCGTCGTGTATGTGGAGCCAGAAACTTGGGTAGATATCCACGACACGCAGAAAATTGACTGGTTGTCAAGACGAAATTTTTCGTTGGTTCTGGGACAAGCAAAATATTTAGTTGTAAAAACTAAGATTTCGTTGCGGCAACTAAAAGTCAGTAGCTTTAGCGAAAAGTAAATAAAATGGACTTCCCGCTGACGCAACTGATTTTTAGCTGCCCCAACGAAATCTTATTTCTCACTACTAAGTATGATGCTTGTCCTAAAATAAGCAAACAAATTCGTTGTGACAACCAATCAGTTTTTCTGCATGTACAACTCTCCGTGTGCTCGCTGCCCATCCGATGAGACGACCCGTTCGCGGCGGCCGCATTTTTCGACGTCGCTTCGGGCGGAATCTCTCGGCACGAGAGCCGCGCGCCACCCCATTGTTTTACCCGCGGAGGGTGTTAATGGGAATCGAACCCGCGACGCGACGGGCCCCGCGTCACGCAGCCGAAATGGACGACTTTCTATATCGGGCGGGGTGGGGCCACGCGAGGCCAAAGGCCGAGGGCGCCGAGGGACACACAGCCATGGCGCAGCACAGCGCAGCACAGCGCATAGGGCTCTAATAGTGGTCACGGACCGCCAATACCGCCGCGACGAATCGGAACTAGAGAGCACTGCGGGTGACGGCTTTTCACCGGCAGCGACACACACACGCACACTCACACACACACACACACACACACACACACACACACACACACACACTGGCCGTCATAATTGAAAAATACCGTTTGAACTGAGCTAATCAGGCCGCGGGGCAGGAGGGCCCCAGAGGGTGCCCGGCACGGCACCGCGCCGTGCTGCCAACCTGACTGTGACAACGACTTCTGCCCTTCCAGTGGTGCCAACGCGGACACACTGGAGCGTAGGGTGCCGTCGGGTAGGCAGCCCTGTCCGACGGGACTGCCTACCTGCTGGGCGGAGCAGGGCGGCCTGTGCCCCTGTGCCGGCCGGGCCGGGCGGCCGGGGAGCGCCTGTCATCGGCAGGGTAGGCCGCCCCGCAGCGCACGGCTGCTCGCCGGGTCTGCCTACCCGCACGGCGCCCCCTGCCGAGCCCCCAGGAGCCCCCAGCGGGGGGCGGCGCTCATGGGAGGCACGCTTTCCCGACGCACTTTTCCCCATTCAGAACCATCACTGAGGTGTCCACACATTGTCACGGATAGGTCAGGTGGGGGGGGGGGGGGGCGTGACAGTCACTGCGGCGTCGGCAGGCACCAGACCGGGGCCAGACGCCGCGCCGCTGCAGCCGCGCCGCTCCCCTCCCACCTGCGGCGCCCCCCTCCACACCTGTCCGCCCCCTGCACCGCCCGGCGCTTGGCGGTCCCTCTCTTTCAGCGAACCCTCAGAATGAGTTTATTAGCGGCGTGCTGCGGGCGGCACGCTTCAGTTTGGCGGTGATCGCGTCGCAGTGCGGACCGTGTGGCGTTGTCGTGTGCCTCCAGGGTGTGCAGCAGTGAGCGCGCTCGCGTGCGTGTCCTCGTGCGCGCGTGTGTGTTTGTGTGCAGGCGCGTGTGCCCGTGTGTTTGCGTGGCGCAGCGCTGCCGCGAGCGAGTCGGCGAGAGAGCGCGGCCTGGCTGCCAGTGAGCGCTGCGAGTCCGCGCCGAGCAGAGCGGAGCAGAACGGAGGCCGCCGTGCTCCGAGAGTCCGGGCTGTGATACCATGTGGTGCCGAGTGTCAGTGAGTGCGAGTGCTGTGTCGGCCGACAGGTAGCTGACGGGGTAGCTGACGGAGCAGCTGACGGGGCAGCTGACAGGATAGCTGACAAGGCAGCTGACAGCACATCTGACAAGGCAGCTGACAGCACAGCAGACGCCGCTATGGAGCCGCTGGCGGTGCTCGCGACCGTGCTGGCTCACTGCGCCGCCGTCCTGGCCATGGAGGACTCGGACATGGCGCCGGCAGCATCAGGTGAGTCGAGGCAGACTTCTCACGGGTTCTTCACACCAGTTCGGATGTCGTACGGCAGAGGAAAGCCAGGAGAAATTGGCACCGTTGTGGAGTCGAGTATTTGGGTGAAGCTTTTTTTAGATCCCAAAGTTGGCCCGGCAGTGTACCTGTTTCGAGTACCGGGGAGAAAATTACGTGCGACCGGCGGGCGTCGCGACGGCCGCGCCCCCCCCCCCTCCCCCTCCCCCGGACCCCCCGCACCCGCCGCGTCGGCACGTTTATTTGCCAAACGTTCTCGAAATATTCACGAAGACACGCAGACAATGGCGTCGGGGTGATTTCCATCTCGGAGTGGAGATCTGACCTCTGATAAGTGAGTATAAACGCTGTCCGCGGACAGAATCAGCAGCGGATGGGACGGCGCAGGGCGGGGCGGGGGACGTGCCGGGGGCGTGCCGGGGGGCGAGCCAGAGGATGTACTGGGGCCACCTGCGAGCGATCCCGTCCGAGGACGGCCGGAAAAATTCTGCTCTCTGCGACCTTAGAATAAACTTGAACGTACTCATCTCATGATAACTTTCAACGGTGTGTCGCTGCAAGAAAAAAAATAAAAAGAAGAAAAAAAGAGAGTGATTGAGAACGGTTGTGTCACGGTCCGCGGATGCTGTGACTGGCTCCCCTCCCCTCGGCCGCCTCCGGGACTGCCCCCCCCCCCCCCCGGCCACGCCCACCGTGGTCACTGACCAGCGGTCGGCCGGCTCCCTCTCCGCGTCAATAGCAGCGCCGGTCTGAGCTGGACGCTGAGCTGGACGCTGAGCCGCGGACGGTGCGGGACCCTCATCCTCCAGGCGCCTGCCTCCGGGCGCCTGCCTCCGGGCGCCTGCCTCCGGGCGCCTGCCTCCGGGCGCCTGCCTCCGGGCGCCTGCCTCAGGCCGCCTCCGGGCTAGCTGGATGCTGGAAATTCTCCCCGCCGGCCGGCCTGGCCCCCGAGGCAGATCCACCTGTCTCTTTCCCTCTCGCTGATCTAGCCGCCACGGCCTGCTCTCTCGCTCACACTCCCAGAGGAAGTCCACCTATGCACCGCGAGCCCGGGCCCGGCCGGGCATAAACCGCGACAAGTGGTGGCCGTGTTCATCGCGGAGTACTCGTCGAGGTACTCGCCGTCCTGGCCGGGCGGGCGGCCTGCTCGGCTATGCGCCGGCTGTCGGCGGCTGTCGGCGGCTGTCGGCGGGGTATTTGAGTGTGCTTCGGGGAACATGAAGTGGAGTCGAAGTAGTGGCCGCTGGCAGCCGCTGAGCGGCCGTGCTGAGCGGCCGTGCTGAGCTGAGCCGGGCGGTGCACCTGATCAGACGACGGCGCAGAGGTACTACAAATGGACTGATTTGGGGGCTCAGAGGAGGAAACAGTGGAACAGCGCGGCTGACCAGGAGCGCCGGGCGTATGAAGACGGCGCTGTCCCCTCTCCCTGAGGCCAGCCTTACAGCCTTATTCCCCTGACAGAGCGATAAAAAGCCGCATGTCCCGTCGGCCGTCTGTCATGCGTTAAGTGCGCCGGGCCGCCCGCCGCCCGCCCGCCACTGCATGCGTGCCAACTGTTGCCGCGCCCGCGGGGACTTAGGAGTGTGTTACAACGTGAGCTCGGCGGCGAGACGAACGGACAAACGCACCTGGACCACTCCACTGCGGCCGAAGGGGAGAAACGAGGCCGGCCACGCGCCGGGCAGTGAGTGTCTCAGCTGCAAATATGAGAAATTCAGCCGCGCGACCGCTGTTTATTTGTCGAGCCGCGGGAGCGAATGGGGTTGTGGTGGCGCGGTATGTGGCACGCGTGCATAAATTGTATGAGAATGTGCTCCCAACCTACGGTCAACATACCGCTGTCTTGGGGCCACAGCCGGCACTGCACAGCGGGCACAAGGCCTCTCAGGCCCCGGCCATGGGCCCATGGGCCCATCCCAGGTCCATGGTAATTTATGGCACGCATACGCCATGAGGCTCGGCCGGGGCCGTCCGGCCGTCCATGGCAATGGCGATGATCGCTGTGAATATTTCTTTCCAAGCAGTTTGGTACGACGCTGTCCGCACCGAAAGTCTCATGACTGACCAGAATCCGACCAGCAGTTACGTCTCCCCCCCCCCCCCCTCTCTCTCTCTCTCTCTCTCTCTCTCTGACGTGCGTAGGCAGATCGAGATGTTGTGGCTTTCATTTCCATTTCATCTGTGTGGGGTCCCCATGAACTGTATTGCCAATGCGCCAATGCAAGAGACTTTTCCTTTCTCCCTTTGTTTTCATTAAATCTGTTTACTGGGCGGGGAAACAAAGGTGCGTGAGGTGCCAATGGTGCCAGGTGAGAGGAATTATTAATGCTCACCCACACACTTCGATAGGCATTCTTCGCAATGTATATCGCTGTTAAAAAATGCCGTTGCATTTTTCTTTACAGATTTCACTGCCGTTTATAGCCTTGGGGTAGTGCGGCTCTGTTGCCCTTTGAACGAATGTTTTTGTTGGCCATTGGACGGCCTCCGGTTTCGTTTCACAGCCAATGAAGTTGTAATTTTTTTCCCCTCCCTTTGAGTACTTGACAGTTACCGATGCCTACTCGACACGCGCGGAACTCATCATCAGGCGATGAGTTGGAAAATAACGCTCCCTGTTTCATTCATGTTTTTTTTTCATTCACTAAGTCTCATTACGGCTTGAAGAGGCTTGTTGGAGCGAGAGAGAGAGAGAGAGAGAGAGAGAGAGAGAGAGAGAGAGAGAGAGAGAGAGAGAGAGAGAGAGAGAGAGAGAGAGAGAGAGAGAGAGAGAGAGAGAGAGACGACGGGTGCGGTGCGATGGGTGGGTATCGGCGTGCACCGTCACGAAATTTCCCGCCATTTTGCAAGAACGCACGTGATTATCGGTACCAACCCTCTGGAATTTGCGACAGTTGGCATTACTGTTTCCGGATCAGTTGCAAGTAGGTTCATAATTTCAGACCGCATTTTTTTTTTTGCGAGTTTTTTTTG
The DNA here is from genome assembly GCA_038380765.1 of Odontothrips loti. NCBI lineage: Eukaryota > Metazoa > Arthropoda > Insecta > Thysanoptera > Thripidae > Odontothrips > Odontothrips loti. Next base: position 10,020,180 of record CM076248.1, on the reverse strand, counting down.
TCCGAGGGCGACACTGCGTCCGGCCCGGCGGTAAACACGGAAGTCCGCTGCACTGCTGGCCGGGCATAAAACGGCAGGTTTTCGTAGTGTTGCCGAGCCGAGCCGAGCCTTGCCGAGCCGAGCCGAGCCGAGCCGAGGCCGCTCCACTTGTTCCCCGTTCCCTTTACTGCCATTTCCGTCAGATACAGCTTCCGAGAAACACCGGCCCTCGTCAACATCGTCATCATCTCAGCGCTCTCTAAGCGATGCAAGCTCTTTTGCAAGCCGCGCGGGGACTGTCTTTCCGGGAGGTCCCAGCCGGGCCGGGTGCCGGGCCGGGTGCCGGGCGCGGGCGCTGCCGCGGTTCCGGGTCGTGGAGCTTCAGCCGTCACCTGTCGCACCGTACCGCTCCGCGTCAAGCCCAGCCCATTTCGGACCGCGAGCGGGACGAGTGGTGGGCGCGACAGACCAGACCAGACGGGGCGTGAGGGACAGGCCGGCCCAGCCGGGCCCAGCACTGCCGGGTGTCAAGGGTGTCAAGTGGCTGCCGCGCAGGGAGAGAGAGAGAGAGAGAGAGAGAGAGAGAGAGAGAGAGAGAGAGAGAGAGAGAGAGAGAGAGAGAGAGAGAGAGAGAGAGAGAGAGAGAGAGAGAGAGAGAGAGAGAGAGAGAGAGAGAGAGAGAGAGAGAGAGAGAGAGAGAGAGAGAGAGAGAGAGAGAGAGAGAGAGAGAGAGAGAGAGAGAGAGAGAGAGAGAGAGAGAGAGAGAGAAGACAGACAGACAGACAGACAGACAGACAGACAGACAGACAGACAGACAGACAGACAGACAGACAGACAGACAGACAGACAGACAGACAGAAAGAGAGTGAAAGATCGATTTCTGGCCGCAGGGTCTTTTTGGGGCCACAGTGTGGCCAAGGCGGCGGTATCAGAGCGTCACAATCGGGCGACCGCCATCACCCCCAGTGCGCACGACTATGTCGTGTGCACACTCACACACAAGCAGACTCGACTCGCGCCGTTCTTCCCGGACTTTTTATTCCTTTCCGATCCTCCCTACATACGTGCGCACACACGCACACACACACACACACACACACACACACACACATGCACTGGCCGTGCAGGACGCGGTCGGCACTGGAGCGGAGCAGGATGGCCAACCTAACAGCAGGGCACTGCAGGGCAGCCCTGCGGGTCTGCGGACCTACAGATATCAGAAAAGCAGACCAGCGTTAGGTGGCGAAAGGCGTTCGGCCGTAAAACGCGCGCGTTCGGCTGAGCAGCACTAATTCCCGTGCGCTGCGCATACGGCCGGAAATATGGGTCAGGCCGTGTTAAGCCATAGGGAGCCTCCGTGGGAGCAGAGGTCGCGGGTTCGAATACCGCCATGGGTGGGCGGGGCCGTGCGGTCCGGCTATGACCAGCGGTGTTGATTGGCTCCTCTCGGCAGTGTCCGCAGAGTGCAGCAGGCAGACTTAACCTTTACCCCCCCCCCCCCCCCCCCGGGGGGGGGGGGGGGCCTAAACACTTTCTTCTTCGCCGTCAATGAGCCCCATGGGCGATACGAGGGATCCACGCCACCATGCAATGCGGTTTTTTTTCTGTTTTTTTTTTAAATAATTTTAATTTTTTACTTTCAGTTCATGTTTTCATTTATTTTTATTCGTCGTGGGAATATTTCCCTTCTATGTTTCTCCTCTCTCAAAGGAATATGCTTTTTTAAAAATAAAAAGTGTAAAAAAAAATATTTTGCTGTTGCTGCTAGTCCTCCTCGGAGGTTCAGTTCGGTCCGGCCGGCATGATCCGTCCGCATCGCGTGCGAGTGCTGCACTACTGCCGTGTGGGAGGCGGGCGGGGCGGGAGGTAAGCGGCCACTGCATCCGCTGCACTCCGGGCCCCACAACACACAGCACACGCACACACGCGCGCACACACACTGTGCCATCGCTGCGCCGCTCATTTTCCAGTCGCTGCGCTCGGCGGCGTCGCAGAGCACAAAGCACTCTGTCCATCCGAAATTCAGCCGACCTTAAACCACCGCAGTAAACTCGGCGACGCCGGGCGCCTGCAAAAGCCGGGGTAGGCCAGCCCGCACGACACGCGTGCGTGGAAGGCAGTGCGGTTGCCTACCCGGCGGGCGCTCTTCGTGCACTCCCACAGGGCTACAGGCAGGCGGGGCCGTCACTCTAGAGTCTGTGCTATCTAGACCATCGTCTCTCGAACACCCTCCCCGGCTGTTAACCCGCCCGAGAGCCGAGAGCCCACGGCGGGGATAACCTTTTAAACACTCCGCAGCACCCTCTGCACGCTCTGACCGCAGAGGAGGTGGCAAAAAATAGTTGAGGGGAAAAAGACCTATCGCGAACATGGAGCTGGCAGTGGAGTTGCGAACGGCAAACCGCACACACACAGACACACAGACACACACACACACACACACACACACACACACACACATACACTGAGCGGGCGGCACGCGCCGGGGGCCGTGGGCACTCCTGGTTGTGCAGACTGCATGCGTTGGTTGCGCTTGAGAGACCGCAGCGCAGCGCCGGGCCGGGCTAGGCCAGCGAGGCTAGGCAGCAGAGAGGTGCACCGGGCAGACATACTGGTTCCCGGGCCGCGTCTCTCCCTCTCTCCCCTCCTTGTACTCAAGGCCCCCCTCGCAATCAGAAGCGCAAGTGCTCGCCGCGATGCCGGCACCGGGACGGGACACCCAGTGATCTCCGGCCGGGAGCAATGAGCTCGGATACACGGCCAGCGGCCAGGCCGGTGACCACCGACCCCTCCCCTGTGCTGCCCTGGCCGTCGGTGACTTGGAGCACGTCCGCCGGCAGCAGCCGCAGCAGCACCAGCAGCAGCCGCAGCAGCACCAGCAGCGCCAGCAGCGCCAGCTAATCAGTTAGACCACACTGAGAAAATTTTTTGGCTCTGGGCACAGGACGTTTAGTCCCCAGGCCGAAAGTCTGGGAACGCACTAAAGGATTAGCGCCAGGCACTAAACGATTAACGCCTGTGTCTAGAGTTTTGCTCCCGTGTATAGAGTTCAGACCTACGGATTAAACGTTTTAGATGTAGGGTCCAGGTGGAACGCACAAAACTGCTCTTTGGTCCAGCAGCCAAAGATTTTTCTCAGTGCACTGTCGGCAACGCGTTGCCCGGCGGCGGCAAGGACGCTAGTCTCGATCTAGTTTTATTAATATTATTATTATTATGATTTTCGTTCGTTCCCCCTTAAGGAGGCATCTCTGGAGTGCAGATCACAGAGTTACATGTCGCTCGCGTGGTATTTTTTCAGAGATCAGGGAGCAAATTTTTTCATAGTAGTGTATGTTTGAGTCGTTTTAGAAATGCGTGGTTAAATGAATAAAAACGAACTACTCCGATTATTTTACTTTCGGGAAGATTGTGTAAATTCGCCGCTACGACAAACGTGTTCTGATTCGTGGAGTGCGACAGGTGAAGGGGGAAGGGGGCGGGGGTAACAGTAGTAGCCGGTGTGTTGTGGGACCGTGGGGGGGGGGGGGGGCTGGCGGTAATACGGGGCCAAGTAGACCACTCCTGTGTGGGCGGGGAAGAGTAGAGTGGACTCCTCCTGGATGAATGTGTGCGTGGGAGTGAGCGAGAGCGAGAGAGAGAGAGAGAGAGAGAGAGAGAGAGAGAGAGAGAGAGAGGGGGGGGGGGGGGGACTGCCGCTCCTGCTGAGCCGGGTGGACAATAGTGCATGACGCAGCGTGGCGTGGCGTGCTGCCGGTAGCTGTGGCGTGTGCCGAGTGCTGCACAGCACTGACCTCACCGCGCCCGCTGCAGGGCTATCACCCGCTACATATCGCCCTGGCGTGCCTCCGCCTGCCCTTACATGGGAGCGTCCAGGAGCTATAGGCAGGCAGGCCTATACAGCCAGAGCAGAACATCGGGGGAAAAAAATGGGGGCGGTAGCAAGCATTTGAACCCGGGACACTGCTCGTACGGCTCGTACGAAACAGCAGCGCCCTAACTGTCTGCCGAGTATTCATCCTCCACATCACGCTGTCATTTTATTCTTGCTGTATTTGTGCGTGAGTTGGTAGCATTGACGGCGCGGTAGAGCGATGACCGTGTTCTCGGCCTGCCGTGCGTCGAGGTCCCCAGCGGTCCGCAGGGGTCCGCAGGGGCCCCTAGCAGGCCCGAGGCCCCCAGGTCTCCGCGGCCACACCCCCCTAATGCGGGCAATCTGCTCGGACAAAGGCATCATTAGCGCCGGGTCGGGGGACGGGGAAGGCGACGGGGCCCTGTCAGATCGTGCTAACCGGCTGCTGTAGGCGATGCGAGCTGTTAGCGGACATGTACGCTGCGCTGTGCCTGGATGGACCGTGGTAGTGCTGGCGCCCGGGGTACGAAGTGCAGAGAGAGAGAGAGAGAGAGAGAGAGAGAGAGAGAGAGAGAGAGAGAGAGAGAGAGAGAGAGAGAGAGAGAGAGAGAGAGAGAGAGAGAGAGAGAGAGAGAGAGAGAGAGAGAGAGAGAGAGAGAGAGAGAGAGAGAGAGAGAGAGAGAGAGAGAGAGAGAGAGAGAGAGGGGGGGGGGGGGGTGCTAATGGAGTGTTTTGTTCCCCCACCCCCTCCCCCCAGGCGGTTGAAATGCACGCGGCTGCTCCTGCACGGATGAAAACTATGACGGCACGTTTTGACGTCCGAGGCTCGAGAGTTTCCGAATAGACGGCGCGGCCTGGCGCGGCCTGTGTTCGCGGGTCCGCAGGTCGACACGCACAGGTGCTGCTGCAGGGCCATTAATCAGTGCGATGGCACGGAGGACGGATAGGCGCGAGGCTTGCCGAAACTGTCTCCCCTCTCCGTCCCTCCAGCTGGGGCTGCAAACGGGTGGGACGGAGAGGGGAGAACTCGAGCTCCCCGATGGGCTAGGGCCAAGGCTGGGCTCATCGCTGTCCGAACAGGAGCGGACAAAGGACTTTAGTGGGCGCGCTGCGGCGCTGCGCTGTGCGGCGGCAGTTAGTAGTCGAGTCGTTGTCGTCGTCGTCCCACTCGCGGACTGTACACAGTCGGATCAGCCTAACTCAGCCTTCAGGATGGGAAAGCTGAGCTGCACGCAATGTATTGGAGTCCCGCCCCGTCCCCGTCAGACAATGGCCCCGCCCCCCCCCCTCCCCCCGCCATCGCAGCGCATCGCTTCCGAAAGCATCACAGGGCGTTCTTATTGCCGGCCGGGCGACCCCGATGACCCGCCCCGACCCCAGCCGTCAGCGGTGAATGGCTGGGCTGCTCTACGTGACGGGGCGGCCGTCGGAGGATGGGCAGCGCGGCGCCCTGCTGCATAGGGCACCGCAGGGCACCGCAGGGCGCCGCAGGGCGCCGCAGGGAGTGCAACACAACGCCGCTCTATCGCTCACTTTGGTCCCATTGAGGGCAGGAACAAAGGGCTATACGCTCTCTTCTCCCATCAACCCGACATCAGCGCGCGACACTGAGCCGCGAAAACCGATACAGCGATATCGCGGACTCCCCGCACGTACCAACCCCACAAAAATAACAAAAAAAAAAAAAAAAAAAAAAAAATTAGGTTCGGCGGCCCGACCGCATGCGCGGCAGTTGTTCCGCTCTGCATGCTCGACGTCGACCTGGTGCGTCTGAGGCGACAACTTTGTCACCGCCATCAGCCGGAAAATTAATTCCGCGAGTGCGTGTAAGTGTTGGTGGTCGTGGCCGTCTGCCCCGGTGGTCCGTGCTGGCCTGGCCCTGCAGGCCGCCGCGGCGAGCACACGGCCCTCAGCTCTGGAAACACACACCGTTACTTTTGCGCTCACGAAATGCCGACGTATACGTTAAAAACCTGGAACCGAAGGGAGGCAATTAGGGTCACCCTCCTCGACAGAAATCCTAATCATGTTTATTATTATTTTTCTTCTATTCATTATTGCGATCATTGCATGTGTGTGGGCGTGCGTGTGGCCGCAGCACCGCTGCCGGTCTATCAGTCTGTCTCTCTCGCTCTCACACTCACAATGCGAGGCGTGCGGCCATAAAAGAAGGTACAAATGTGTACCGCGCGGTGCAGTTCGTAAATCGCGGGCCCCCCCCCCCCCCCCCCGGCGGGCGTGGGTGCAGTATAACGTCCGTGGACGCGTTCTGCCCGCTTTATTTTTCTTTTGACCCGAGATTGCGCGGTGTCGGGACCACAGCACCAAAGCACCTCTCTTTGCAACGCGTGACGGATCCGGCGTCAAAGCAGTGAGAAAGCTGTCGGTGGATAAACTAGCAACACCTGGTAATCCCATCTGCACTGCCCTCGCCGCACGGGTGCGCGCCCCCCCCCCCCCCCCCCCCCCTAAAGAGTTCCGACGTCACCCGTCTCCGGGGGCACGTCGCGTGCGACGAGCCGGCCGGGTTGGGTCGGCTGCCCCGTTGCTTACTGAGCGGACCCGGGCGGCACACACTCACACACGTGCGCCGACGGAAGAGGCCGCACTTTGCAACAATTAATTGGGCTACTGGCGGTGCGCGCTACTAACTTTTATACCCACTTTTGTTGCACTTCCTTCCTTCCCCGCGGGCTGTATGTCAGATAATAAAGAAAAGTCACGAGTCCCCTGTGCCCTGTGTGTGCCCTTAATAGGAAACTGTTTTTTTTTTTTTTTTTTTTTTTTTTTTTTTTTTTAAGATTGAGGAGAGGGTCGCATCTTGAGAGATATACAGTTATAAGAGCATGCGGCCATGGAGTGTCTGTGCGAATGCAGTGGGCCTGAGCGGTTGTGGCCAGCTCTGGAGAGCCGCTGGAGCCGCTGGAGCCGCTGGAGCTGGAGTCCTATACAGCCCCTGGTTATGTTTACGACCGGCGTGCGCTCCTTGTGCACACGGGGACGTCACAAGGCTGCTCGCAATACGAGGTACTCCCGTTTTCAGACCATTATTTCAACTCACCGCTTCACCGCTTGACCCCGGTCGATAAATTGCTTGCGCTCAAATAATTATATTTTCGTATCTAAATGACATTAATGCGGAACCCCGCGAGTGCAACTTTTTTTTTTGTCGCATTTCTGAGAGTGTATATATACGACCCCTCGTGGGGCCCGCCTGGCCCGCCTCACCCCGCTGGGTCCGCTGCAGCCGCAGCCGCAGCGCGGCGCTCTGGTCCGTGGTCTTCCTCCCGTGGGATTTCCGGGCCGGAGTGTGGTTTATTGCGCTGTTATGTACGCCGATATGATGGGGGACCAATTAAAAGCCGGACGACCACCCCGCCCTGCACTTGCTGGCTTCTTTGGCCGACCTGCCGGGTGCGGAGCGAAATACGGCTTGTGAAGAATGAGAGAAGATTCACCTGCGAGCGAGGACTGTATGGATGATGCGCACCCGACGCGTGGGGAAGGAAATACAACGCTGCCGGCACCGGCCTGCCAGCGGACAGCACTGGACGGTGTCGGGATGGAAAGCGTCGGGAAACGAGCCCGGCTTTGGCAGAGAGCGGCCAGGTAAATAAAAAGCTGATACATCGCGGGCAGCGGGGGGGCCGGGAGCCAGCAGCCGACGTGAGCCGTCTGGCTGTCGGCTGGTGCTGAGGCGGGGCGAGCTGCTCCCCGAGTCCCGGATGCCGTATCCCCGCGGCACCCGCCGCACGCCACGCCCCCGAGGACCAGTTTCGGCTTCGGCCGAACACTATATACTCCCCCCGCCACGCGCGCCGCCTTTGCATGCTGCATGTCTGCGCCCAACAGCCCGCTGCCGGTAAGGCGCCCTTTTGGCCCCAGCGATCCCTCACGTAGCGCCTCTGCTGTTGCCAGCATGGGCGGGGCGGGGGGGCGGCGCGGACGGGGCGGACGGGGCTGGCAGCAGGATGACGATGTTGATGTTCTCATTGATTCACCCCTCTCTCTCTCTCTCTCTCTCTCTCTCTCTCTCTCTCTCTCTCTCTCTCTCTCTCTCTCTCTCTCTCTCTCTCTCTCTCTCTCGCCGTGTCGGACGGAATGCAGATCGATATCGGAGCTAACGAGGCCCCGGTGTTAATAGGAAGGGGAGAGAGAGAGAGGGGCGACGGCCGCGGAGGATGAGAGTGAACATTCTGATCCGCCTCCGGGGCACGCGACCGCCGGCGACCACCCGGCAAGATGCACACAGAAAGGTTTTCGGACTTATTCTCACTGATTTGGTGGGTGGATACTCCGAGAACAGGTCTGTGATGACACCTGGCCGCCGTTCCAGTCATCATAAAGGGACCCTGAAGGCGGTCTTGCATTTTTTTTAAATCGCAGCCTCGGTAATGCATGCTGTGCACCATGGCCGTGTTCACACGGTGTAGAGTCAGCAGCATTCAGCGGCAGCGGCCTGTACTCGCGTGTGAGTGGGTTACTTTAGCCCGTACCGCACGCATCTCATTACGACGAACCGCCGCAGCGCTAGGAGAGAGAGAGAGAGAGAGAGAGAGAGAGAGAGAGAGAGAGAGAGAGAGAGAGAGAGAGAGAGAGAGAGAGAGAGAGAGAGAGAGAGAGAGAGAAAGGGGGGGGGGGCGTGGGTGAGGAGTGTGAGTGAGAGCGCGGGGGGCCGGCAGCGAACACGGCCGCGGACGGCTAATGTCAGCCCGCACGGGTTAGGCACGGTGGCCTGTGAGATAACATCTCTGCCCGCGGTGCGCTGCACCTCGATCCTCTTCGATCCTCCAGCGGCAGGCTGTGTGCGGCCGCCTGAATCGAGGGGGGGGGGGGTACTCAACCCCATAAGACCTCTTAGAATACTTTATAGTAAATATAATATTAATGCCATGGGAGTCTGTCACCCGCCGCCTAAAAGAAAGGCAATTTCGTCCAATCGAGGAATTAGTAAAAAAGATACCCTACCTCTCCCCGGCCCTGGTTAGGGGATCCCACCCCAAGGCCACTGCTAACTTCGGCGTCAAACGTGTTTGTGCAACGCACTCCCCGTGAAGGGAACGCCACTGATACTGTAGCCAATGTCGTCCCGCAGAGCAGAACCGCTGGCTCGCGTTCAAGTAAGTTGGAGTAAAATTTCGACCCCCTGGTGCTGCAGCTAGCTAGCCGTTGTCCATAGGCAGAGCGTTTGACCCTATTAATTAACTACTAAATTAACCCTAAATTAGCCCTAACTACTAACCCAGGCCCGCGCACCCGCGGAGGAAAGCGCAGCACTGCAACAGAGTGCAGTGCGGTGCCACATACAGACTCTCCCTCACTGGATATCTTTGCACACTTTTTCTCTCTTTTTTTTTCGGCTGGCATAAAAAAGGGGTGGGTGCTGCTGGGTGCACTGCTTAGCGGCACAGAGTGCGCCGCGGCGCTGCACCCGGCCAGGCAAGGCCGGGCGACGCCACTTATCCGCACGGAGCGGCGGACTGGTAACGAAGGTGTAGCGAGAGAGAGAGAGAGAGAGAGAGAGAGAGAGAGAGAGAGAGAGAGAGAGAGAGAGAGAGAGAGAGAGAGAGAGAGAGAGAGAGAGAGAGAGAGAGAAAGCTTTCACTCTCTGTCGCACGGTCCGCGAAGCCCAAGCCTAAGCCGAGGGACCGCGGCAGAACTAAACGTCACGATGCACCGACTGCCCGGAGTTTTCTGGCAACGGTCATACCTGAAAAAAAAAAAACAGGTACCACCTGGTATTCGAACCCACGACAGGTCCGGCCTGTGTTCTGTGTTCGACAAGCTGCGGTACTCCGGTCAAATATCCGCAACAAACGGTTTGGCCGGTCCCGGCCAAAGATCTGCAACGAACGGTCCGGCCGGTCCGAGGCCGAAGCCCGAACCGCCCGAACCGACTAGGCTGCAGACCGAATCCGAACCGCTTGCTGGCTGGCGGTTCGGTTCGGTTTGGATCGAGCGGTTTGGCTCTAAACCGTTCGGGACCACAGTCCACGTAATCGGTCCCATCTTCGACTCTCGGCGTCGCCTTATTTTTACCGCACCCATTTGTTTTTTTTTTTTTCACTTTTTCGGACGGAGCGAACGATGCGAATACAGCAGTATTTCTCACAAGAAAATGAAAACTTATTTTGGCCGATAAAAATGCTAGCTGGTGGTGGTACTCGAATCCATGTCAGTCTGGCGTTTGCCGAAGTTGCCAGTCTAGGCGTGCGAGAGAGATAGACTTTCACAGAACGGTTTGTGTATGCAGTTGACTCTCTCGTACAAGAGGAGCGCCGGGCCGGGACCGGCCACCAAACCGTTTGTTGCGGATCTTTGGAGTCAACTGCATACACAAACCGTTCTGTAAAAGTCTATCTCTCTCGCACGCCTAGAGTGGCAACTTCGGCGAACGCCAGACTGACATGGATTCGAGTACCACCACCAGCTAGCATTTTTATCGGCCAAAATAAGTTTACATTTTCTTGTGAGAAATACTGCTGTATTCGCATCGTTCGCTCCGTCCGAAAAAGTGAAAAAAAAAGCGCAAATGGGTGCGATGAAAATGAGGCGACGCCGAGAGTCGAAGATGGGACCGGTTACGTGGACTGTGGTCCCGAACGGTTTAGAGCCAAACCGCTCAATGCAAACCGAACCGAACCGCCAGCCAGCAAGCGGTTCGGATTCGGTCTGCAGCCTAGTCGGTTCGGGCGGTTCGGGCTTCGGCCTCGGACCAGCCGGGATGTTTTCCCAGTGTTGGGAACGCCACGCCATGCCCAGCGGCCGCGGCCGCGGCGGGGAACACGCGACCGAAAACGGCACCGTCACACGGGGCCCCACACCTAGGGACGCTGCCCCTCCTCCCCTCCCCCTCTTCCCCGTCCCACAACTGGTGGGCACAGCCTCGACACTTAGACCATTCGAGATCCTATAGAGAACTAATGGTACCCGAATTGACGATGGGCGACACTCACTCACACAACCTCATAAACACACACACTCTCACACTCACGCACACACGCGCTGACTTACGTCTGCCACGCGTATTCAAACAAGCGAGCATCGGAGAGCAAACACGGGTGGCTGGCTGGCTGCGGCGCGCGCCGTTCAAACACCGCCCCCTCCCCCCCTCCCCTCCTCCCATTCTCACCTCGTCGAGTCGCTATAGGAGGTCCTGTCCGCTGGGCCGGCCGGCCCCGAGGCCGTGCCGTGCCTCACAACGGCATTGCCTGTTTGTGTCGCTGGCCAGAGGACGGCAATCTTCTCACTCTAAATTTTTTATTTATTTATTAATTTATTTATTTTTAAATGCATCCTGCCGACACCGTCATTGGTCCCCCTAGAGGCAGTGCACTGCACTTGCACAGGCCGCTGACTCGGAAAATGTCGGCATTTCGCGCCGCTCTCCGCATTTTCTTTTTCTGTCGCACGCGCGCACACACACACACACAATCACACACACACACGCGCGCGCGCGCGCGCGCGCACGCACGCACTGGCCTAGGGACACGCCCCATCCTTTGTCTCCTGTCACCTCGCTTGCTGCTGCTGCTGCGGCTGCTGGCGTCACACGATTTTCTCCCCCGCCGCGCTCCCGCTCTCTATCCCGCTCTGACGCACCCAGAGACCGTCCTCCCCTCTGCCGTGGCACCATAGCCTCTTGTACAACACGTGAGAACACCGCACAGCACTGCGCTCACATTCCGACAGGTGTCGTCCGCCCGCTCCCTCAGCAGTGCGATGCGGGTAATTGCAGTATGAATCACAGCAATTACCCGTATATCTATATATATCGTTGTTACTGCGGCACGCGCCGGGGTGCCAATGAAAGCAGCGCACCGTGCGAGAGGTGTGTGCGCACGCGCGTGCGGGAGTGAGACAGACAAGAAGCTCAGTAATCCACTCTGATGAGGGGCAGGGGCCCCGGCGGGGGCAGGGGCAGAGGCAGAGGCAGGGGCAGGGGCAGGGGCAGGGGCAGGGGCAGAGGCAGAGGCAGGGGCAGGGGCAGGGGCAGGGGCAGGGGCAGGGGCAGGGGCAGGGGCAGGAGCAGGAGCAGGGGCAGGGGCCCTGGCAGGGGCCCTGGCAGGGGCAGAGGCAGAGGCAGGGGCAGGGGCAGAGGCAGAGGCTCGCTAGCTTCGGTAGCTTCGGTCGAGCAGTTCGGAAGCTCGCCGGGAAGTCCCTGATGAACAACTCGGCGCTCTGGGGAGATCGCACCGCGTTCAGTAGAGGTGCCCAGGCCTGCTCCCGTGCGTTGGTGTTTGTGCCCCATTCGCAGGTCAGCATGACATAAAAGTCCACCGTCCCCGTGACAAACAGTAACAAACGTGCTCCAACGACGCGTTTCTATCCGCGTTTTACTGCGCAGTTGTTGCTGGATGTTGTAGGAGCTGAAGCTGCCTCAGCAGCCTCAGCAGTCTCAGCCTCAGTAGCCACAGCAGCCTCAGCAGCCTCAGCAGCCTCAGCAGCCTCAGCAGCCACAGCAGCCTCAGCCTCAGCAGCCTCAGCAGCCTCAACAGCCTCAGCCTCAGCAGCCTCAGCAGCCTCAGCCTCAGCAGCCTCAGCCTCAGCAGCCTCAACCTCAGCCTCTGCAGCCTTAGCAGCCTCAGCAGCCTCAGCAGCCTCAGCCTCAGCAGCCTCAGCAGCCTCAGCCTCAGCCTCAGCAGCCTCAGCAGCCTCAGCAGCCTCAGCCTCAGCCTCAGCAGCCTTAGCCGCACCGCACCGTGCAGCGTGCCTCGCGCACGGCCATTATTTTTGACTAACCAGTCGGAACGGACGGACGGACCCCCGTCTCGAGAGCAGCCATGAAGGCGATGTGGTGCTGAACACTGAACATGCCGGAGGAAGAAGGGGGGAAGGGCAGGAAACATGGCGAGGTAAAAAGAAATGGTAAAAAATGGGAATATGAGCCCTTATATCGATGGGCCCTAAGAACAACGTCCTTTCTCCCGCGCGCATCTCAACAACGTCCGATCTCAGAGAGCAAGTCAACAAAGTTCGATGTCTCATTCACCCTCCCCGCCCCTCACCTGCACTTCGTTGGCGAGCAGGGAGAATGAGACATAAACGTGAGACAAAAAAATAAAAAATAATTTTGCCTAGTCTTAATCGACCTCACCCCGTCGCGTCTCATTCGTTCTCCGATTTCTCTCGAGCCGCAGTGGCGGGCTCCGGGCTCCCCAGCAATGCGATATGTTGTTCACGCGCGCCGGGATAGGGCGATTCTCAGCGTGCCGGCCTGGACACCCACACGGCCAGTGCCCGGGAACTCACTCCCCTCCCCTCCCCTCCGAGGAGACCGAGACTCCCCCGCCCTGCCCTACCCCCCCCCCCCTCCCCCGGCCTGGCCGCGGCGCGGATCTGGTCCGGGCTGCTGCAGCACTTTCAACGTCATTTGCATACCGCGCTGATGAGCGGGCTTGTAAAGTGCGGACAGTACTCTCAATAATTCTGAATGCTCATATACTATCGCGGGAAGTATTAGAGGTTATTCTCGCGGCGCGAAAGGTGTCTTGACGGTATGGGACGAAAGCAGCCCGGACCGGGCCGAGACAGTTGAGTCAAGTCGGCGGTCGCCTCTCGTTTGATTTTCGCGTTACCGCCTCGTTTGCTGCGAGAGAGAGAGAGAGAGAGAGAGAGAGAGAGAGAGAGAGAGAGAGAGAGAGAGAGAGAGAGAGAGAGAGAGAGAGAGAGAGAGAGAGAGAGAGAGAGAGAGAGAGAGAGAGAGAGAGAGATACAAAGAGACAGAGAGATAGAGAGACAGACAGACAGACAGACAGAGAGATGTTCGCTGTAGACTTGTCGCGTCCCGTCGCGTTGTCTCCGCACTCTGTACACACGCCGCTCCGCAGCAGCGGAATGTGCTGCTACCGAGGTCAGTGCGGAAGCCCCCAGGGGGGGGGGGGGGGCCGCGGGGGGTCCGCGGGGGCTCGCGGGGGGCCGCGGCCGGATCAACACCAGCATCACGACCGGGGTGGTGGCGCCGGGCCGGGGCCGCGGCCGTCGTGCCGAGCATCACCAACGAACCAATGAACCTGTGGTGAGGGGTCATGCTCACGCAGCTCAGCACTGCTCGGGTCGTGACACTTGATTCGGCATGAGGCGCCGCCGTATCGCATTGGCCAGGGCGGCCAAGGCAGACGGCCACCGACCACGACACTCTGTCGGAGGCCGCATGTATATCAGCGTGTCCATCAGCCGGGGCGGGGCGATATGCCTCCTGGGCCCCACGGCGAGCACCATGGACATGTGGGAGAGGGAGGCGGCAGGGAGGCGGGTTGAGATTCGTCACTTCTCGGAAGAGGCGGCGGGAGAGGGAGTGCCCCGCTCAACGGCGGCAAGGGAATATAACTGCTGAGTTTTCGATTTGCACCCTTCTCAATTCGATAAAATTTTCAAGATTTTTTTAAAACGTAGTTTAATGTTAATTTTTCATGAATGTCGAGTATCGATTTTTTTTGTGAATTAGTGCGATTTTTTTTAAGTGCATTTATGTTTTTGTCGAACATTAATAATAGTAGTAATTAATCCCCCGCGCGTGTGCTGTGCGGGTACCCCGGGTACCCTGGGTACCACGGGTGTCACACGGCACTAAGCACTCCTCAGCAGCCGCCTCAAGGGCTTCCGGTCGCACGGCACAGTGAGTGAGTGTGCGGCGCTAACGTCTCCGTTAACGCCACGATATGCAGTGCGCCTGCAGCTGCCGGCGCCGCCTCCCCACTTTTCCACCGCCGGTATGAGAATTTCTGCGGCCACGCCGTCGGCGCGTCCACCGAGATGCACTCCGGCACGGCCGCCACTTCCTGCTGCCGGTGCATCGCCGCCGCCGCCGCCGCCGCCGCCGCCGCCAGCGCTGAAAAACAGCCGCAGAGGAATGGCTTTCTGCGAGCCCAGCCAAGGGGGCACGCGGCCGTTTGGCGAGGCGCTTTGGAGTGGGACGAAATCGGCGCTGTTTCATCTTCCGAGTCGAACGCTCTGCGGCAGATAGTCTCGGTGTGTTTTCGAGCGCAAAATTAGCAGAGGGAAGGGAGGGGGAACGGGGGGGGGGGGGGCTGTTGTCTGGCTGTTGCGCAGCAGTGCCACGCTCACTAGCTGCTCATGTCCGCACATTACGAGCTGACGAGGCGCCGGCAAACACGGGCCGGACCTCATGTGTCCGGTGTGTTTAGCCAACGCATTAGAGCCGGGGCCGTGCCAGGCCGGGCCGTGCGGACGGACTGTGACCCCCCTGGCCCCCCTGGGCCCCCCTGGGCCCCCCTGGGCCCCCGCCGGGGTGCTACACTGCGGCCAGTGTCCGATAATGTGGCACTCTGGAAAACCGTCGGTGAAAGTGGACTCCTGATCGGCCGAGTTTGAAAAACGCCGTGGATGGCGGGCGGGTGCACGGGAAAATCTCAGACACATTACCACGTTACGAATTTTTTGTTTTCTCTCTGAATGATATGATTTTTCTCTGGCATTTTTTGATTTTTTTGAACATTTTGTGTCGTATATTTGACTTATATATTTTTTTGCCACTTTGCACCGATGTTTTCAAGTGAAGTCCCCCTTGTTTCCATCCAGTCTTTGAACGCTGGACGGCAATTGATCTCGAAAGAGTACTCCTCGGCCAAGGCTGCAATTTTCTTCGCTCCACGGTTTTTTTGTGTTTTTTTTTTTCTTGTTGGTAAACCTGCACACTGACCCTAATGACAACGGTGTATGTGGACGAGGCTGAATTAAACGGAATCTCCCAGGGTGCTTCCCGCTGCTGCTCTGTGAGTGTAGCGGTAGGGGGCGGGGCCGTCGGGGCCGTCGGGGGCCGCGGTGGGTGACAACTATTGTTGTCACAGTGTGTTCCCGGCGGTCACCAACAGTTACCCCGGCCACGATGCTGACCGTAGCGCTCTCCCGGCACTCTGTCCTCTTCTCCGCCGCTACGCCGAGGCTCCGTATGACGGGCCCGTTACCGCGCGGACGCTTTTAAATCGCCCGCGCTCCCCTTTTTAATCACGATTCCCGCGCTTTTCGTGAGGCGCACTGCTTACGGGCCGACGCGGTCCGGGCGCAGGGCAGGGCGCAGGGCATGGCGGCAGAGCAGGGCGCGGGGCATGCACCGGGCATGACGCCGTAAGTGCCGGCTCGGACTGGACCGGACCGCGGGACCGCCTGCACTTTATGCTGCCTTTTCGGCGGCCAACAACGGGTAATACGTGCACCGGAGCGCTCCATTCTCCTCGCACTGCGGGCCGCGACGGCGGGGCCATGCCGCCCGCAATGGTACTTGAACCCGGTGGACACGACTCACGAGTTTTGTGAAGTGCCGCGGGTTCAAATACCGACCCGGGGCAGCTTATTTTCCCCGCGCTACGTCCGCTCACCGGCGGCCCTGCGCTGCTACTTCAGTTCGCAGCGACGAGCGGCGGGCGCCGTGCCGTATTTACCCCTCGTTTCGAAGGGACTGAATTGGTTCAGCTCCCGCTAATTTTGAACGGTGCAGTTTCCGTGTCCTACCATTTCTCAACTTTAATGCCCTTTGGCGGCACACACTTTTGCGCCTCGTAACGTACAGAACGTGAGCGAAGTCTTTCGAGCGAAGCCTGCGGGGGAGGTGCGTGGAACCGTCCGTGGGAGTCGAACCCACCGCGCCAGCCGAGTCGGGGAGACTCAGGAGGCCCGCGCCAACGACAGTGTGCTCCCCGCACAACCCCCCAGGCTTCAATGATCGAACGACTCCGAATAGGCAGCCAAGGAACTGGCGCCAGCTGCGACTCCATGAGCCTGACTCTCCTGCCCCTGCCCGTCTGCGGTGAGGGCGTGTTGGCCCGTCCCCGACAAGCGTGGCACGTGCACAAATAATGGTGTCGACCAATCAAATGCGTCGAAATGCGCCACGCCGTGCGAATATCCCAGCAGTGGGGAACGGTTTGACTCGGCTCCCGCGGGGGGTCTCGGGGGTCGCGGGGGCCCTGGGATGATGTCCGTCCACTCCATACCGCGGAGCGGAGTGTAGTACTCCGGCCGACTGGCCCTGCTGCCTGGGACTCAAACCGATCATTAGCCCCCCCCCCCCCCCCCTGGAGTCAGAGAGAGACGGGCTGAGGCGCTGAGCCGAGCTGACTCAACGAGCCCTGCCCGTGCACGGCGGAGCGGTGGCGGTGCACGGCCGGGCACGGGAGCGACGGCCGGCGGTACCCAGAGCACCGTAGAGCACCTAGAGCAGGACAACGGACAAGCCGCGAGCCCAGGGCCAGGGGGCTGCGCCGAGGGGGCCGGCAGAGGCACTGGGCCAGGCGTCCATTAGCCACCTATTAGGGCGCCTGGTGCATAATGGAGGCCCGGTGCCCCGATGTGTGATCCCGTGAGGGAGGCACCGGCACCGGCGGCACTGGCGGCACGGGGTACAGTTAGCGCGCCAAATTATTGTGCCGAAGAAAAATTAGGGGCCGCCGCTGTTCACACGATAGCGGGGCGCGGAGCGACCGGCTACAGGTCAGGTGTGCGTCAGGCTGTGTGACGTCACGCCCAGCGGGGACTTGGCTAGGATCAGCGACTGGAGGCCGGGCCGGGCCGGGCTGTGCTCTGCATTCCGCGGTGCCGACGCCTGCGGGCCGGCGGCGTAGGCCGTCCCGCACGACACACGCACTCGGCGGGTCTGCCTACCCGGCGATCCACGGGCGCTCAGCTCCAACCGACCCGCAGCCTGCGGCCTAGGCCGTCCCGCACGACACCCGGACCCGGCGGGTCTGCCTACCCGCCGATCCACAGGCGCTCGGCACCGTCTCCCCACGTTACGGCACAGCACCGCACAGCGTCCTGCCTGCGAGCGGATCCTGATCCCCCTCGGTCCGGACCAGAGCCGGCTTTACGACGCTTTGTCTTCCCCGCCGGCCGACAGCGAGGGAGGCTCCGCGGTCCGTCCCGTCCCAGCTGGCCGAGAGATCGCCCATACGCCTCGCCGTTTCTTCCTCTCGAACGGCGGTCGGCGTGGCGCGGCGTGGCGGGGGGTGCAGCCGGTGCAGCTGCCGTGCCCTGCAGACCCGACCGAACACTGCAAGATAGGACCAACAGGACCAACCGGGACCAACAGGACCCCGACGCCGACGCGCACACGGCCTCTCCCTGCCCGAGAGGCGCAGCTCATTTTTGCAAGCGACGCGCACACATGCTTTCGCTCTCGGCAGCCTTGTCCTTATTGCTCATCGACGTGTCATCAGTGCCCCCCCCCCCCCCCCCCCCTCCCTCCCCCCCCCCCTCTCTCTCTCTCTCTCTCTCTCTCTCTCTCTCTCTCTCTCTCTCTCTCTCTCTCTCTCTCTCTGCGCACAGAGGCGTGCGACAGCATGAGGGAGCGCCGCAGCACTTTCGTTGTCGCAGTCGGAGAGCAGCCGTCCGCAAAGTATAAAAAAATTGCGGATGCCGCCGTGACAAAAAAAAAATAGATTAAATAGCTTTAAAAAACAAACAGTTCCTATCCACGGACACATGCGCTATATGTGATACAGCTGATGCGGATGGTTTGAAGGTGCGCGGACGGAAAACCCAGCGGCCGTCATTACGTGTTGCGCCGCGCCGCGGGTTCGAATATGATCCTCCGGAGCCGCCAACACGGGGCGAGTTTCCTTTGGCGCGCCGCGGAGTTCGCGGGGCTGGCGGGGCTGTGGTGGTAGGGACCGAAGGAAGGCGGGAAGGGAGCCGGCGGGAACCGGCCGCTACGACGGCGGTCATCGCGCGGGAAACGACCAGCCGGCACGCCACGGCGCAGCACGGCGCGGCACGGCCCGGCGCCCGGCGCGCCTAGGCCCCCGACGACGTCCGGTTCTGGGCGCGCGGCGCGCCGAGAGAGCGTGCTGCCGTGCACACGTTTGTACCCCCAGCCATCACAGCGACCGGCCAGCGGCCAGCGTCAGCATGGTGTGGCCTATGCAAGGGGTATCTCACTCAAAAAAAATCAATGTATACCCCAAAAATTAGTCAGGCAAAAATCAGAAAAAGTCAGAAAAACAATATTAAAATGTTAGCAAAAATTTCAAAAATTAGAGAAAAACAAAGAGGCAAAATCAGAAAAAACTCAGGGGAATAAAAATCATTTTTTTAAAATGATTTTAAATCATACTACGCTTGTATCACAAGTGAGGGACCCATCGGCCTTTGGCTTCGGATCGGAGTCCCGGGGACACTCGGCCCTCGGCGAGGTCTTCGCCGACCCGGCCGCCCTACTAGTTAGGCGGCCGACGGCTCTTATGGAAAACAAGAGCGACCGCCACGCCGCTCAGGTATGGAGATGACGGCTCTTTGCTCACGTGCTCCCCGCCGGCGGCCGCGTCGGCGTGATCGGCTGTCGCTCCCGGGCTGAGGTCCCGGCCGGATGCAGACACACTAGCCCTGCCCCTGCCCTGCAGGGTGGATGCCTCGATATATCGACACGAAGGAAAATGATCGGTGATCGCAACTAATTTTTCAGTTGATTTCTCTTTTGAGAGCTTAAACTTTGTTGGGGGAACTATTTGTAATTAGCTGAACGAGCGAAAAGTCAGTAGCTTCCACAGAGAGAAATTTTGGTTCTCAGAACCAAATTGATTGCTTGTCTAAAAATCAACTGAAACATTAGTTGCGAACACTATTTTTTCCTCCTGCCCTGCAGGATGGATGTCTCGATATATCGAGTCCCACGGGGATCTGCGCTCTGATTCGAATGTCATGGCTGGCACCGCGTCATCCCGGGACTGGGCGGGGCGGGGGTCGGCGGCCAGCCTAATCACTGGACCTGCCGAGTCGAGTGGCGAGGCGAGGCGAGGCGAGGCGAGGCGAGGCGAGGCGAGGCGAGGCGGCCTCTGCGGTGGGCTCCGCGGCCCGGCCAGGCCAGGCAGACTCTGCACTGCAATTGCCCCGGTCACGCAATAGCACACTAGGACGGGAGGCGTCTGGTCCGGCACGGTCAGTCCGGTCCGTTGCAGCGGGGGCTGCGGGCTGCGGGGGCTGCGGGGGACGTCCCCGCTGGAGAAAGTGACATTACCCCGGCCACTGCCGCGATATGGGATGACCGTGGCCGAGGCCGTGAGGACCCAGAACAGAGCAGTAGTAGTACAGAGTGCCGTGAGTGTAAGGGTGCGGTGCACTGCGATGCCAGTCGCTCTCCGATCTCCGGTCCAGGGCGGCGCGTCGCATCGCATTCCATCCGCCTCCTTTCACGCATGCAGTCGCAGTCATCCGGGCGCCATGTAAATACAAACAGTCCGATCAGTGGCCGGCGGTGCAGCGCTGCAGTGCAGTAGCAGTGGCAGTGGCAGTGGCACGTCCAGTCCGATGCAGAGCAATCCAGAGTGCCCGGCCGGGCGCCACGAGTTTGCGTGCGAAGCGAAGACCTGGTGCTGCGGGCACCAGGCCAGCAGGCCATGCCGCAGGCCGGTGGGGCCGGGACGATATCAGCTGCGCACTGCGTTCTCCACACTCCTATCCTCCCGCCCTGCCGCCTCTGCCGCTCTGCGCGCTGCTCGGAAGAAAGTGACTGGAAACGTAAGGGAGCACCTACTCTGCTTCACGCTGCGGCCAGCTGCGGACTACAGCCATGCGGCTGCGTTCGTTAGCAGGCGAGGCTCGCTCGCCGCACTTCATTTCATACCCCATTATAATATCCGATCCGCCGCTTTCGGAGTGACCCCGTCTGTCTCCATCCAAAAGATGGGTGAGTGGTCGGAACTAATTTTTCAGTCGATTTTCAAACAAGCATAGTTTTTTGTCCTGAGAACCAAAATTTTGTTGGGGGAACTGTTTTTTAGTTGCACCAATGAAAACTACTTTTTTGCGTTTAGTTCCGTTGTTTAAGTAACAAATAGTTCGCCCCACAAAATTTCAGTCCTAAGAACAAAAGAAAATTCCACTTGTCTGAAAATCAACTGAAACATTAGTTGCGACCGCTAATCTTTTGTCTCCATGTCGGCGCTCTAGCCTTGCGCGTCTGTGACTCATCCCCTCGCCGTCGGGTGCTCGAGCGCGGGGTGTCGAGCGCGGAATGCGTGTCCAGACCGCTCGTTAGCCGATGAGAGCTCGCCCAGCTGGCCCGCGGCGCCTAAGGCACGCTTCTGGCACGCGCCCGGCTCGCGCCCACAGTAGCGCTGCAGCCGGCACGCGTCGTTAGCGGGGCGGGGGGTCACCAGCCCGGCCCATCCCAAAGTCAGTCAGGCTCTGTCTCGTCCGTGATGGTCCGCGGCGAGGCGAGAGGAGCATGAAAGGGAAAGGGGAGCCCTGCCCCCGCGCCGCCCCGGGTAAAACGAAAGGGAAAAGGGGGAAAGAAGTGTAATGCTGGCGTACGCTGCTCGCACGAGGGGACTAATGCGACAGTGTTGCGTGTTGTGTTTCAGAGGGCCGCACCCAGCACCGCACCGGCATGATCTTCCCGCTGCTGCTGGCCATCTCCCGCCGCCTGGCCGCCCTCATCCCCACCGCCCTCATGTCCCTCGTGGCCATCGCCGCCATGCTGGTGTTCGCCAAGAAGGCCTTCCTCATGTCCGCCGCCGCCCTGGCCGTCGCCATGTACGATTCGTACCGGTCGCGGAAGAAGCAGCAGAAGCAGCCGTGAGTACACACACACATACGCGCGCGCGCGCGCACACACACACACACACACACACACAAACACACACACGCACACACCGGCCGGAAGGAGATGACAAGCGTCTGAATGTGCCGTTTCCCCTCCCTGCAGGTACCACGAGGTCATCGAGCCGATTGAGTTCACCGAGGTGCACTTCAAGCCAGCGCCCTACTCGTACTCCAAGCCGCCGCACTCCAAGTCTCCGTACTCGAAGGCGACGGCCTCGTCCTACTACAAGCGGCCCTCCAGCTACGACGTGCCCCTGCACTCGGGCGCCTCGTCCTACTACCGCTACCCCGTGGCTGGCTACTCCAAGCCGTTCGACGCCTACCAGTCGCCGTCGCAGTCCCTTGAGACGGGCGGCGGCGGCCACGGCGGCACCAGCGACGCCAGCGGCAGCTACGAGGTCGTCGACGACTACCGGCCTCTGGGCGGCGGGCCTGCCTTCGGTGAGTGACATGGCGCGTCATCCTGGTTTCGGATGTCTTCTCCGTGCTGACGGCCTCGTTCTTGTTGCAGTGGCGGATGCGAGCGAGCAGCAGGAGTCGTTCTCCCCGATCTACCCGAACCACCTGCAGCAGGACGGCGGCGGCCCGCAGTCCTCGGCCTCGCAGGAGCAGACGCCGGCGGCCTCGGGTCACAGCCCCGTCGGCGTCGCCCCCGCCTCCAACCACCGACTGGCCCCACTTGCCCTCGTGCAGGGGCCGCAGTACTACCGGGGACCTCTGGGTCCTCCGGGCGCTCCAGGCTTCCCGGGCGCCCTCAACCACCGCACCGGCGCCAGGGTGGGGCGGGCGCGCGCCGAGGCCAAAGCTGGGGCTAAGGCCCCCGACGACAGTGAGGGCAGTATGCCGTAGCCGCAGCATTGCCTGCTGCTAGTTTCTATTTTTGCTCAAGGACACTACCGTGGGTTTAGGAGGGCTGTGTCCCGGTGTTAGCGCTGATCGCTGTCGAGTGTCGGGCTGGTGAGCTGAAGAGAGACATCCTTACGAGTGGAGGCTCACCGGCGTGGAACTGCCGACGGAACTTTGCATCGGGGAGTTGGCAAAAACCGCACTAGAGGGTACAGATGGATCCACAGTGAACAGTGACTGTTACGATGCGAACTCAATGTGAAGTCATCCTAGTACAAGAGCAGAGGGAAAATGTGCAGTGAGGTGTGACAGTGTTTTTGTGCGTGTGTGTCTGTGTGTGAATGAAGCGCATTTGTGTGTCTCAGTGGGAGATCTGAGATCTCTCGGTAGTTGCATTGGTCCATGTCCTCATCTTCACTGCACTGGATTCATAGCCTAATTATAGCAAGGAATAATAGGCATAAGTAGGAGTATTCTAGTATGTAAAAATCTGTGCCACAATTCTGTTACCATAAGAAGTAAAAATGTATGTGTGTACAGTGTGTGTACAGTATGTGTACAGTGAGTGTACAGTACACGGAGTAGGTGAAGGTCTTGTTTGAATGAGGAACCACTTTTAGTCGAATCACTATAGTGTGTATAGGGAGTCCTTAAATCGTTGAGTAGATTTTTCATCTCACTATTGGTAGTTTTGTTTTTTAGTTTGTTGTTCTATTTATTGATTTATTATTGACACTTCTTTTGTTGTTATGGCATTATTTATTTGTTATTTATTTATTTATTACTCTATTTATTTATGTATTTATTTATTGTCAAATATTTGGTTTATCGATGCTACGATGATAGTTAAATAAAGTACACGTAAATAACGAACGCAGTGTTCCTTCACGCCCTCACACATGGTGTCCCGACAGGGTCCGAGTAGTTGTGGCAAGTCGGTGCCGCGTTGGAGCGTTGGGGCGCGCTGGCTCGGAACTGGTTGGAACGTGGATTGTTGTACGCAAGTTGATTGTCGCCGCGGGCCGGGGAGGGGTGGGGCGGTAAGGGCAGGCAGGCAGGGCAGGGCTGGGCTGGGCTACATGGACAGCTCCAAGGCTCCAGCCCGCCCCCGGTGTCGAGGGCTGGAGGCCGTGCCTGGAGCAGAGACATGACCCAGCCGTGGCCGCCCAAGCCCGGGGGCCCGGCACCGGGCTAGCCCCGCCCCGTCCATAAACACGTTCACAAAACTATAAAAAGAGCAAAATTCCGAAAAGTAAATACGCTGCCGACGAAGACACCACAGTTGCCCCGCACTCCATTCATCGGGTCTGATACGGGCGCTGGGGTGAGCGGTGTGCGGTGGTGGACATGGACAGTCAGCGGACGGCAGCAAAGTGCTTTTACCGACTCCAGGCGAGCAGGCAGAGGGAGGCATGGCGGTCGCCGGCCAACTTGTCGGCATCTGGCAGTCCCGGTCTGGGTCCCGGGGCAGGCCGAACAGGCCGAGCCCCAGCAGGCCGCACAGCTGTGCCAACGGTACCAGGATGACGACGGCACTGAGGATGCTGTCGCCGTGGAGGCGAACCAAGACCCGAAGACTCCCGGCCGGGCCGGACCCGGACTTAGCAGCACGTCACGGCTACGTGTAGCCCGCAGTGCCGGCATGGACGTGGACTGGCCACCCGACTGCCGCTTCCCGCAGCTGGTCAGGTAAGGGTGTGCGTGTCGGGGAGGCGGGGGAGGGGATGCCGAGGAGAGGACGCTGACGGGGTCGGGGGCAGCAGGCGCAGGTGCCGCTGCTCGGGACAGCGACAACCAGCACCGCCACCATGTCGGTCCCGGCCGTCGCGGCACAGCGCCCGCAGCTGGATGGCGGTGCCAGCGACACCCGCGGCCTCCCAGGGTTGTGGCTCGGGTGTGTGCCCCGGCCCTCGGCCCGCCACCGCGGAGATCGGCGCATCACCCCGGCCGCCCTACAGTCCGAGGCCGGCGACGGCGCCCGCGCGGCCCGGACCTCGGCGGCACGGTGGGGGGTCGGGGCCGGGGGCTGGCATCCCCATGCCCCCCGCCGTGCCCGAGGCCCCCGAGGAGCAGCTGGACACTTGGAGCTGCAGCGACGACAGGTGACAGAACGCTGGACCAGTTCAAAAACAAGAACCACAGATCCACGAAAAAAAAAAAATATTTGCAAAATATGCATATTCTGATTTTTTCGCTGATCCAGCGAAAACTTCGCTAACCCCGACAAAGATTTTCGATGACTCAGCAGAAAAATCGTGAGACGCGTTTTCAAAAGTCATAACTCGCTGGACCAGCGAAAAATTCGCTAACTCAGCGAATCTCTTTTTTTCCGCGCGACCTCATGACGGTTCTCTCCAGGCTCCCTACCGTCACCAAAAGCCCGGCGGGGGCGGCGGGGGCGGCGGGGGCGGCGAGGGCGGCGAGGGCGGCGAGGGCGGCGAGGGATAGAGTACCACACGGCGAGGGCGGCAGGGGCAGCGGACATCGGACAGCCGTCCCCGTGGACGACGGAGCGGACGAACGCGACAGTCTGCGAGAGAAGCTGGCCGCGGACGTGATGGGGTGGGTGCTGACCGAGTGCTGATCCAGCCTCGGCCTGGAGAGCGGGCTGGAGACGATAGGGAGTTCACTTTAATCGTTGCACAGTGGAAAAATAATCAGAAAAAAAATCAAAATAGACCAGGTTGAAAAATAAAATCAAAAAAGTCAAATATACGACACAAAATGCTCAAAAAGATCAGAAAAATGCCAAAGAAAATCAAAATATTCAGGGAGAAAACAAAAAAATTATCAGGTTTAAAACAATGCTGTTTTTTTTAAATCACCTTTTTGTTGAGAAAAAAATCTCATAAGAATCTACCCTCTCTGGGGGGCAGGACAATCCCAGCCCCGGCGCCACCGCTGTCCCCGGCCAGGGGGCGGCCGCTGCCGCCGAGGTCGCCGCTGGCCTTCGTCCAGACGTGGAGGACGCCCACCATGGACGACGGCAGCGTGCGCAGCAGCGTGGTGACGGCCGCCAGCCTCACGACCAGCACCACCAACACCAGCAGGACCAACAGCGGCACGGGCGAGCCCGCCGTCACGGCCACCACGACCACCGGCACCGCCATCACCAGCTGCAGCCAGGCCACCAGCCGCTCGGCCAGCTTGGTGGGAAACACGAAATTTTATAAATTCGCGTCGTCCTCAAATTTTGCAATCGAAGGTATAAATTCGGGAACTGGGGATTGTCCACCGGTTGACAGGGAGACTCCATGGACGTGCTCGACGACCGGCGGCCCCTGGAGGCCCTGGGCCCCCAGGCAGAGAGGATGTTCCAGGACGACTCCCAGGGAAGCAACATCGTGCTGCCCGGTACGGACCCCACGGCACGGGGAGGGGCGGGGCTGGGTGGAGACGAGGCTGACGTCCTGTACGCGTTGCGCTGACAGTCCGGGTGGAGGCGGGCACGGACCCGGTGCTGGAGCTCGGGCTGAGCAGTGACCAGGAGCACGGGACGCTGAAGGCTGGCAAACTGGCCGCGGCCGCCGTCAAGCGGGCTGAACGCTCGCGCAAACGGCGCAGAGACGGGAGCAGGGGCGGCCACAGCCAAGTCTACAGCGGCTACAGCCAGGGCTACAGCCAGGGCTACAGCAGGAGGAGGCTGCCGGCGCGGTACCGAGTCCCGATGTGCGAGTACCTCCCGACGCTGCAGGCCCTGCAAGGGTGAGCCTCGCCTCGGCGGTGACGTAAGCGCCTGCGAACGTCGGGGTAGGCCGGCCCGCACGGCACGCGTGCATGGAGCAGTCGAGATTGCCTACCCACCAGGCGCCATACGGGCTAGTACGCCGAAATCTCACCAGAGCACCTTGTTTTCAAGGACCCGGGTTCAAATACACGCTGGCTGAGAAGGGTGTTCTTCAATTTTTTTCTCGGCTGTTGTTTTTTAATTTTTATTTTTTTACCCAGACGGCGGTCTCGGAGCGAAGGAGGCGGTCCGCATTCGTCGGTGGCGGCTCGGATCGGGGGTAGCCCCAATGCCGACGAAGGGCAGGGTGGCACTGGGACCGAGGGCGGGGGCGGGGCCGGGGCCGGGAGGCAGCCCCGCGGCTCGGTGGGGGTCGTAAGCCGCCGGCGGCGGCTGGAGCGCCTGGCGCAGCCCAACTGTCGGCACGACAGCCGCATCCACAAGGCGGCCGTGCGGCCCAACCTATCCGTGGGCCCGGTGAGTCCGAGCCGTCCGAGTCTCATGAGGTCACGGGTTCAACTACCGCCGCTGCCGCTGCCGCTGCCGCTACTCCCTGTTCTGCCTCTGCCGTGCGCCAGGACCCCATCTGGCCCATCTCCAAGGCGGCCCTGCGAGCGCTGCCCACCCCTCGAGTGTCGCGGCTGTCCATCGCGAGGAGGTCGGAGCTCCGGGCCACCGCCAGCCGGTGCAGGTGGGGTCCGGGCCTGGCTGAAGGCCCTAGACACCGCCGCCGTGCCCGGGGAGGGGCACCCCCAGTGAAACAACCTGCTCTGGCCGCACCGCAGGTCCGCCGCGGCGCACTTCACCGCCACCCGCAGCGGCAGCGTCACGTCCCGTGTGAGCGCGCGCCTGGAGGCGCTGTCCAAGCCGAGGCTGTCTCACGCGTGCGTGCCTCTGCCTTTACACGGTTCCCATACATCCATATGGAATCCCCCCCCCCCCCCCGTCCTTTGAAATAACCGGCCGCCCCCTCCGGCTCTGCCGCTCTGCCCAGCGGGCGGGCGCAGGGGGAGGCCGGCGCCGGCGCCGCAGGGGGTAGCCAGAGCCAGCGCCGCCTCATGACGGAGGTGGAGTGGCGGCGGCACAAGGAGTGGATGCGAGTCAACGCCCAGCCCCGCAAGGACCACTCTCTGCAGCAGGTGAGGTTGGGCCTGAGCCTGAGCCATCACCGCCCCTTCCCAAAGCACACCGACTTCTTAATTCATGGCTGATTCTTGTGGTTATATTTGAATTGACTTTTCGAGAAATACTATCGCTCATTGATCATGGACGTGTCACGTGTGACAGCGGAAGATCCGCCGTGGCCGCTCGGCCAGCCTGCGGAGGCTGCTGCCCCGGCTGCGTGTGCTCGCCAAGCCCTCCAAGCGGGCGGTCTCCAAGCCCAGCGAGCCGCAACCGCAGCTCAAGACGGTCAGTGAGCCGAGCCGGAGCCCCAGCCCGAGCCGGACAGACGGATTGCCGTTTTCGTCACATTTTATGCCATGGCTTGGTTTTCATGATTTGTTAATTTTTTCATTCTTTTGCCCCTTACGGGGCGTTGGTTTTTGACTTGCGTGTACCCCTCGCATTGTGTATGGTGGCTGTGCTAATCTGCTTATCACACCCTTTCAGGTGTCTTACGGAGCCCTTCGGTACGAAGCGTCAGAGCGAATTATTCAGTTGTCCCAGCCGCTCCAAAGACGGCTATCAACCATCACCAAATAGGAGGTGCAGAGGCTGTAACCCCTTTGTGATGGTAATAGAAAAGTGCCTATTGCCAGAGTTACACTATGCATTTTGCTTTGATAGTGCTGCCCATCAGACTTGCTTTAGATGCACATCGAGAAATATGTGAAAATATAGGGATTACAGGAATGTTAAATCAATAGAGACAATTCAGGATTTCCTTTTTTATTACAATTCTTATACATGTTCAGCTTCCTGATATCAGTACTGGTCTCATCGGGACCAATAAAAGGGGGAAAACAACTTCCAATGGATAGAAAAAAAAGAGGGGGAGACAATAAACAAGGCAAAAATGTCTCTTAGAAAGGAAAAAAGGAATGGGGAGCAAATTGTAGGGACAAAGAGGGAGCCATCAAGACAAAGTCTAAAACAATTACGCATTTGTCTGGCAGGGAATATTACACTCTGTCTTCAAATTTGGTAATTTATTAAAATCCTAAACACAAGTTTGATTCCTACTCCTCATTAGTTACTGTATATACTTACATTAATGCATAATATTTACAATGATGATGCTTACTTACAAAGTCCACTAACAAAACACACCAGATAAACTCTATACACTTTTAAAAGAGCTTTTTAGTTGCTTAAATCAACAATGCCCACAGGGATTTGACAGAGACCTGCATCAAATGAAAAAGACAATTCATAGATTCCTGTGATGCCAATAAATTTCTAGTAACTTCTTGCCTTTAAGAAAACTTAACCTAAGTTGACATGATAAATTAGCTAACATGACTCTTGATCACTTCAGCCAGTAGCACGACCGTTCTGGAAAATGATTCAAGTGTGGTTTGAGACCAGACACTTTCTTGCTAGACAAAGATGCATTATGTTAGAACCACAGTACAGGTTTATCACAGCCATAGTTTTGCTAGCCTCAAATACACAACTTCAAATCCAAATGTCTCGGAAAATGGCACAAGCCAATTTCACAGAACAGAAAAAAAAGTTGCCATTGATTTTGGCAGATAGTACTTTTCAACGATAAACAGAGGGGATAATATGGTTGACCCACATACGTCAATTTATACCATATGTGGCAGGCATCTGGATTTCATGTCAGTTAGTGGAGATGGTGAGATATTTACAAAAGCCAGCTACTAAATTTGCTCAAACATTTTAGCTGTCCCCGAACCTAACTTTTACATAACAAATATTAAGGGCAATCAATACAGAAGGGATGTTACCTATCACGTGTCATCCCTTTCACTCTCCTAGGCCACACTTAGTTCTTAATTACTTATGTAATTGTTTATTTTAATGGTGAAGTACAAGCTGGAAAAGATTTACAACCAATTCAGGTTGCTACACACAACACCCACACAATGAATTGTTACAAAAAAAAAAAAAAAAAAAAACAAGACGCCAGGGCAGACGATTCATAATTGTTAACTGGAGCTACAGCATATTTTTTATCCTCAAATTGATAGAGGTGGAATTGACCTGCCAGCTTCACACAATGTAATCTTTCTCCCTATTGTCACTGAATTTGTATGCTGTTGCTTATGACCAGATTGGAGGGTGCATTAAAAACCTATAGAATAAAAAATATTTATAAAAAAAGAAAGGAAAACACATACATGGACAAATGTGCATAGTTTCTTCACCCATTCTGATAATTATATTTGAACACTGTAATTCAGCCCATCACATAAGTACTGCACAACATGTATCCAGTAACATAAAGCAATAACTTAAATTGGCTCCTTGTGTTCTTTATTCAGTAACTAAAAATTTGAAAGCAAAGTAAACAGTAGAGAGTGGCTACAACCAGTTGCAGGGCTATCCATTGACAAGAATTCATGGAAAAGATCACAAGGATATATAATTGGTAATTTAGCATCCTCCAACGAAGTTTGTCAAGAGTAAAATGAATGTTAGAAACACAAAGCAGCATTCAGCATTCAGTAACACAGAAATTAAGTGCTAATCACTATAACATGAAGCTTGGCAGTAAATTCAGTCATGTAAAGGAATATTTCCATGGCAGAAATCCAGCTAGTCATCTAAGAAAGAAAAATTATATATGGTATGCACCATCATACATGTAACTAACAACAACATTACGCTCCATACAGGAAAAAAAATATGGATATCTTGAAATAATTCGAGAGTAAACTAATGTTAAGGAAAAGCTGGGCGAAAAATCTGGTTCAGAGTATCTCATAATGGTCATACAAAAGTCAACAGATATACACTTAATTCTCATTAGCGCAATTTATTATTAGTTAGTTTAAAAGAGACACATGTACATTGTGGAAGTGTGCATAACAGTTGATTACTTCTTATGGCATTGGCAGCGCTAAAGCAAGTTTAAAAGTTAACGATTCATGACAGCACTTAAATGAAACATATCAGAGGTTGATACCAAAAATCAATGCCCTACTTACAGCCATCATGTTTACAAGTTTTCTTTGTTACTTCCATATTCATCTTTTAAAAATCAGCATCTTATGAGATTTAAGTGGTCAAGGGGCACTTAACAAGAATTTGAAGATGCTAATATTGAAAAACAAAGACGTCTTTGCCCCTACTGAAATTATCTGCTCGGTTACAAATCACCTTAAAAGTATAAAAAAATAAATTAAGAGGTTGAATCAATTTCATTGAAAAAGTGATTCAGGATCAGAAAAATCATAAGATTCATTAAGTGCGAATAACAGACCATGCTTAGAGTAGATCATCAGCAACAAAATGAAATAAAAAACTGTACTGGAATACACAGAACCACAATTCTCATTTCTGTGGAGCTGAAAGATTTTGGAGGGATTATATTGTATAATACAAAGAGCTAAGGTACAGCAAAGCTACTGTCTTCAGGAGCCCAGAGTAAACATGAAATTGGGGAGGGGAGAAAAAGAAACACAAAAGAAGGTAATAATTGAAGTTCTTGACTGATACACATGCGCACACAATCCTTCCACAGTTGAATATATGTCCTTTCTTCAACTATCCAGCTACATCTTCGTTCACAGAACCACATGATAACGAACGGAAAAAGGAGAGGATCATCTGATGCAATTGATCACGTCAAGTTTCACAAGATGAGGGTGAACTAAACATGCCACGGCACTTTGTTGACTGGATTATCCTAGCGGTTTCCTGCGGAACAAAACAAACAGTAAATTAAAGAAAAGCTTTGAATGCTTGGTAATGTTCTCTTTAGGGAGTAGGTCTTGATCCTCTGCCAAATCAAAAAAGTGAAACAAAAAATTTACTCGTCCGTAACAGAAAACTTAACTCTGACAATAAAAGACCGCCACAAACTTAAGAAACAGCATGCTTTGATAAATGGATAACCACAGTCAGGTTACAAAATATGAATTGTAGGATATCAATCTAATCCTTTAAGACAATTCTCTGGGTTCGATTTTAGATAACAGCTTGTTCTCTTTCTCCCTTCAAAATTTACCTTGTGCTACTTAGTTCCCGTGCACTACGTCAATACAGGATCCTTGTTGCACCCTTAAAAAGAAACAAGACAACACAGAACAAGAATAAGCATGCACTAACACCAGTCAAAACAGCAGATATTGAAGAATCTCCCTTCAATGTTTAGGATGGCAACTTTCAGAGAGGTTTAAAACCCTCAATATTTAACAATTTACAAAATAATACACTACAAGATTTATGCACAACTGAAAGGATGAGGGATCTTCTGTTCAATTTGGATATTCAGTTCTTTCAGGTGCTTCCAATGTTGACTATGTCATGTAGCAGTAAAGAACTCGGGAAAGTTGCCTACCCAGAAACACCAAAGGCAAGATGCATGCACAACACAGACCAAAGACAAAGGTTCAAACTAGATGTGAGCTCCAACCTATGAAAAGGGAGCAGAGGTGTTCAGACATTTACTTACACTTTGTTTTTGATCTACTTTACAAACACCAATAAAAATAAAGAGGGGGGATGGGAGGGGGAAAATCATACTTGGCAAATACCCATGCGAGCAAGCACTCTTAATAGGAAGACAAATCCCTCACCATCTCTCTTCTTAAGATAACCAAAGCCAATACTTAGTATCAAAAATTCACCACAGGCTTAAAAGATCAGAACAGAATTTCAAGGAGCAAACTTCCAAACCAAAAGTACAAAAACAAAATTCGAGGATAGAACAGTTTGGAAGCCTTACCAGGGAGGCAGGGTTTGGTACGAAGGGGAAGGGGATCTCTGCTATTTGAGTCTCGGTGGCACAATCTTAGGAGTGGCCTTTCTGTGTCTCCCATGGGCTAAACCACATACATGCAGAGGTAAGCCAATGAGATATGCAAGATTCATTATAACAACACTGATCAATTCCTCTCACTGAATTCTTTGAGGTCAAATCAACATGAATGTTTAGGACAGGCAAAGGTGTAACCAATTTCATAGAGGAATTTAAATAATATATTTAAAAAAAATGTAATTAACAGAACACATACAAGTTGAATAAAATAAAACAATTAGAACAATAAATGCCAAATCTACAACAAAGCACATTGGTATCCACAATCAGGCATGCACAACAAAACTACACAGAGTACTGTATCCAGAGATGAAGGCACTGATCCCCAGACTCCAGTTGAAATTTCAGCGGTGGTTGGATGTTTGCATGCGTAAGAACTTTCTTGCGTCACTGCTTCTCACCTGTAGCTGCCACGTTAGTTGACGCCCCTGCAACTCCTAAATTACCAGTGGCCCCTGATGACCCACTGCCAGCAGCTGATGTTGCAGCTTTCTGTTTCAGCATGGTCCAGTCAAATGTGTAGTCATACTGGTGGTTGAGTGTGCGGAAAAGAATACGGAACAACTGACGAAGGTACATGTAGTCAGGTGCTTCTTCAAAACGTAGTCCGCGGCAATAATTCAAATACATAGCAAACTCAGCGGGGAAGCCCTAAAAAAGAAAAAGGTTCATGGTTTAGAATAGGTGATAGCAGAGATATCCAGTGCACAGAACAAGGAAATTGCCCTCACCTTACATAACACCTCTACAGGTGTTGACATTTTCTTCTCACTAATTTTCTCATATTTTTGCTTCTTTGTTGCAGCCTGGAAGCCAAAATTCAAGAAATGAATAGGCTGGTTCACAATTGAAATATGTGCACATACAATGTTACTACTCGCACACTGACCTTCAGTCCTTGCCAGGGAAGTGCTCCTCTGTTGAAGTACATCAAAACGTAGCCTAATGATTCCATGTCATCTCTGCGACTGTTAAGCAGATGGGCAGGGGTTAGAAGACATGTCACCTCAGCGCAAACTGCTCAGAAGAAACAGCAATGCTGCATACTTACCTTTGTTCAATTCCTAGATGTGCATTGATTGAGGCATATCGCGCTGTGCCGGTGAGGTTTTTGTCTTCCCGATAAATAATGTGCATCCGAGTGCGAGAATCCCGGAATTTCTTGGCCAGACCAAAATCGATGAGGAAGAGCTGAAAGCAGAGAAAAGACAAAATTTCATAGTTAGAAGACTAGTTAGTGACGATACCGTTTGACACCACAACTACGCTTTGGCACCGCCAAGGACACCCTTTCAAGAATTGCAACGCGCCGTCGCCTATCGATTCAACCGGCCCAAAATAAATTGGCCAAGAGTCGATAAAGCCGACAGGCCGGGCCGGGCTGATAGCGTTATCACTAACCTTGCGGAAACTCGCGGCATTTTCTCCGAAAGGGAGAAAATTCGAAGGGGATGGGTGACGTCACTCGCGGCCCGGTTTGCACCCTTGCCGAGTGTGACGTCATCGGCGCCGCCACCACCAAGTACCAGCAACCAGGCCAGGCCAGCGACCTCCCCCCCCCCCCCACACACACACACGAACACGGCTACCCACCAAGCCCGTCACGCAAGCCCAGGCCAAAGGGGCACGGGGTGGGTCGCACGGCGGCACCCGGTCACCAAAACACGCCCAGGCCGACTCCAGCGTCCCAAACACACCTCCGCAGAGCACATGTATACGTGCATACAACCACCCACTTTCACTTCTCGATTTCCACGGCGCACGGATTTTCATACTACACAGAGGGGTTGAAAACGAAGGGGTTGAAAACGAAGGGCGTTTGGCAAGCCGTCCCATCTTGTCCCGGACGCTCCCCGTGTGCACCTGTCTCCTCCTTCCCCTCCCCCGTCCCACCCACCCCCCGTCTCCCGAGGGAAATGGGGCACCTGTCTCTGCGGCCCGGCCCGCCCCGCCCCGCCCCGCTCTGCTCCCTGCCCTACGCAGTGCCACGCACCACCTTCTGCCACCCTCCCGCACGCCACGCCACGCCGCGCCCCCTATTTATAGCAATCGTGAATATTCATAGCAGTGTGTCGGCTTGTGTCGGCTGCACGCGACAGGGCCGAGTAGTGCGTTGTGCCCTGCGTCACAGAGGAGCGTGGCGTCGTGGCGCCGAGCCGTTATCAGCGGCAGTGACGCCGGGAGCGGGCGGACGGGACCCCCCGCCAGGCCCACAGGTCCGCAGGCGTAACGGCGTGCGCCGCAAACCGTCCGCGTCGTATGGCTCCCAAGGCGGGGGGGACCCCCCTCCTCCCCCCCTCCACCGGATCGACTCGCTGTGCTGCCGAGCAGAGACGAGGAGGCGCCCCTCCCCTGCAGCGGAAGCGCGTCCGGACGAGTCGAATCAATCCCCGCCAGTGAGTGGACACACAACCACCACGTGGGGCCGTGCGCCACATGACCCGGCCCGCCCGCCCAGCCCAGACAGTCCCGCTCACCTTGTTGCAGTGCCTGCCGATGCCCATGAGGAAGTTGTCGGGCTTGATGTCGCGGTGGATGAAGCTCTTGCAGTGCACGTACTCGATGCGCCCGATCATCTGGTCCGCCAGCATCAGCACCGTCTTGATGGTGAAGCGCCGCGAGCAGAAGTTGAACAGGTCCTCGAGCGAGGGCCCCAGCAGGTCCATGACGAGGACATTGTAGTCCCGCTCCTGGCCGAACCATCTGCAGGCAGAGAGAGAGAGAGAGCACATTTAGTGGACCGCCTCTTCGAGAGAGCACACACAGGCGAAGTACACAAGAGGCTCAAAATCAGGCCGGTGTATTCTAGGGGCACTGGGTCACGACTAGACCCCCAACATTCAAACAAAATGTCTCACAACCACCTTTACTGAACAACCAGAAGTGAAGTTGGTGACCACGGGCGGGATCCGCGGGACCCGGGGAGGGGCAGACCGGGCCCAGCGACCACTACAATCACCGGCACACCGCAGTGGCAACGCCAGCAAAGCCCTGCAGGGCCCAGGCCCAGGGGACCGGCCAAACAGGGCGCAAACTCTGCGGGGTGCCGTACCGGTGCCACACGCCGACGGTCCCGGCACGGCCCGGCACGGCGCCGACCGACCCCAATTATATAAGTGCGCCGGCCGCCGGCGGCGCTGACGAAACTCCGGGCCAGGCTGGGCCGGGCTGCCTGCGCCCTGGTGAGCTAGGCGCAGCAGCGCGCAGCAGGGCTCAGGCCGCCCGGCCGGGCCCCGCCAGGCGTGGGCGTGTGAAGTGGCGCGGTGCGGGGCAGCGGGCCCACCCTGTACACCATCCCAGCCTATCCCACGGCCGCAGTGAACCAGGTCACCATGCACGAGCCTTACCCCCATCCTGCTGATGCTGCTGCTGCAACGGCACAAGGGGGGAGGAGAGGGGTCACGGCACCGCCACCAGCTACTACCCCCGCGCCCTGGACCAAAGCTCACACCATCATGATCGACCAGCGGCTGCAGCGGCGCCTACCCGCCTACCGCCACCCCTCCCCACCCCACCTGCATATCGACTGCACGCAGACAGACGACGGCCTGCCCGACAGCCATCCCGCGGGTGGACCCCAGTGGACCCGCCACCGCCGTCGCCGCCGCTCCGCGACACGCAGCATTGAATACGCTATGACTGCTACCCCCTCTACTCCTCAGCTCCGCCGCCGACAACCTGGTTGCGGTGCAGATTTAGACCCGTCCCGAGGACGAACCACCACCACGACGTGGTCAGCGTCGCCGAGGGCGCCATCGTTGGCCTCCATCAGGAAGGACAGCGCCGAAACACACGGCGGTGGTGTGGACCGGCCAGAACGGAAATCGGAAAGGGAGAAAGGAAGAAAGAAAAGAAGAGGGAAAGGAAGACAGACGGAGAGAGGGGGAGGGAGAGAGAAGGGATGGCCAGGAATAACTCGTTACATAGAAAGGCGAGGGGGGAGGGAGGGGGCTGAGGTACTCGCTGCACGAGCCGCGGTACAGACAGGCAGGCAGGCAGGCAGCTGCTGCTGCGGGGGCTGGTGGCGAGACACCCCCTGGAGGCCAGCCGAGCCATGGGAGCCGCCACACACACACACACACACACACACACTTGCGCGCGCTATGCCTCATACGCTTTCATCATGTACACACACGCCAGCGCTGCTCTCAGCCATCTACGACAAACACCGTTTTGAAACGCACGCTGATACCCAACAACGACGCGAGCCGTTTCGGAAGCGGGAGCAGCAGCAGCGGGAGCAGCAGTAGCGGGAGCAGCAGCAGCGGTGACGTGTTTTGTTTTTTTTTTCTCGCCGCTTCCGCCTGGCGGCAGACAACAGACAGACAGGCATGCATCCGTAGTACCGC
Organism: Odontothrips loti; assembly: GCA_038380765.1. Lineage (NCBI taxonomy): Eukaryota > Metazoa > Arthropoda > Insecta > Thysanoptera > Thripidae > Odontothrips > Odontothrips loti. The sequence continues at coordinate 9,983,917 of CM076248.1, read as the reverse complement.
GCCGCCCGCGTGGCTCAAAAGTAGCTCCCCCCCCCCCCTCCTTCCTTGTGTGTGTTTGGGGAGCAGCGCCGACAGAGGGAAGGGGGGAGGGCGCCACGCACCGCGACGACACGGTCCACGCGCCCGCGGCGGTAGCAGCAGCGGCAGCGGTGCGTCTAAAAAGTAAGTCCGCCCGCTATGTTTATGCCTGTCCCGGCGTCGTGGGCAGCGCATGGTAGCCCCGAGTCCTCCACATTCATTCCGAGACACGGAAGATGCCGGCACCTCGGCGTCAAGGTGGGATCCCGGCTGCGGCGGCAGCGGCGGCTGCAGTTCATCTGCCCCGCCACAACCACACACGGCCGAACTTGGCCCAGCGCCGGCATGTCATCAAGGCGATCGCACACAGCCACGGCCGCTGCTGCCGCTGCTGCTGCCGCTGCCGCCGCCGCTGCTGCTGCTGCTGCTGCTGCTGCTGCTGCTGCTGCTGCCGCTGCTGCTGCTGCTGCACGTCCGAGAGCATCGTCCCCGCCGATCCGATCAGACCACACCACCCGAGGGGGTGCCCCGAGGGGGTGCCAGCAATCGGAACTTTAAAACATAATTCAGACCACTTTTTAGATGATGCATGTATCACCTACAGCCTTAAAAGAAACAATAATATATGATATATTTTAATATTTATGTATTATTATCTTAGATTTTGGGTTTGAATTTGCTGGGCAACCCTGCCGCTACGGCCGAAAAATAAAAATGGAACACCTCCCTCCCTCCCTCGGCAGCACTCGCCGCGCACACACGCGCACAGGTGAGCAAACGGTACGGTGTGGTGCTGGCCGGGACGGTATATTGATCGCACGCGCGCACAGACGTCTGAGTGCGGGTGAGAGGGGGGAGGGCTGACCTCTCACTCAGACACACACACATAGCAGCGCACAGCAGGAACGGAGAAATAGTAGCAAGAATAAATAAAAATAAAGAAAAAGTGCGTGAGTGTACACACACACACGTTGGCACATCTTCCGGGGGGGGGGGGGGGGCGCACAGCTAGCGCACAGGCGTGCCGCGCGCATGCATACGTTGGAGTGTGTGGAGCGCCACAGCCTTGAGGTGCCCCCCTTTCCCGCAGCCAACAACGCGAGCCAACGCAGAGACAAACGATACATTCACGAATAACACTTACTTCTTTAATTTTTTTAAATTTTGAAGTGATAAAAAATAAATTACATCAACTACGAGGGAAAATCGGGGAGGGAACAGAAATATAACGGCGAAACATTTGGGTGGGTTTACGCGGTAGACACACCGGCGCGGGCAGCAGGGCCTGGCGCGGGTGTTGCATAAGCGGGGAGGTGGCGGGGCGCAGCGGGGTGCAGCGGGGTGCAGCGGGGCGCGGCGGGGCGTGGCCGGGATCCGTCGACGCCCCCCCCCCCCCATCACCGCGGGTGCCCATGGAGGAGCACACCCCGGATGATGGGGACCACGGAGAAAAATTAAACGAGAGATAAGGGGGGGGGGGGGGGGGAGCGCCAGAGACCGCCTCCACCTGAACGATACGACGGGAGCCAGGGCATATCTCGGCTGTACAGTTGGACCATACAAGACCCCCCCCCCCCCCCCGGCCACAGGGGGTCCGCTCCGCCCTGTCCGGTACACCGTGTTATCAGCCGGCAGAGCAGCAGCCACGTGCACACGGCAGGCACACGCACACTTGTTATCGTGGATCACTGACCGGACCGCGGCCATCACACACACACTCACACACACACACAGCAAAGTGCGAAAAATGAAGACAAAGGTAATATGCAGCGGTAGCGGTGGTCGGCGAAACGAAGCAGGCGATGCATGTATACAAACGAGGCAGACTCCATTCATTCTCTCGCCCCCTCACAGAGCAGCCGGAATAGATAATAATAATAATAATAATAATAATAATAATAATAATAATAATAATAATAATAATAATAATAATAATGCCGAAGAGCAACAGTACAGTCGCCGTAACGGCGGCGGCCTCCGCTACATTTTTAAGGCGGTCCCGGGGCCCGGTCCGGCCCTGGCGTGACCAGAGGCAAATGAGGCGAGTCGAGCCCGGAGCAAAGCGCATATCGCAACCAAGTCCAGGGTCGCCTAGCCCCAGTCCGGCACCGCCCCACCCCGTCTCCTGCACTAAACGCAGGGACCCTCCGCCCCCCCCCCCCCCCCCCCACTTAAGAGAGATTCACGACAAAAATGCATTAAGTACTAAGCAAAGCCATATGGCCGCTCCACGCAATACGACCCCCCCCCCCCCGGCACCGCCCACTGGACTTGGCGCCATCGACCGGACCGGACGGGGCAGCGCAGCACGGGGCGAGGGGCCTCAAAGCCTAGCCAGCCTGGCCGTGCAAGCACATACAGGCTGCTGCACCCCCCCCCCCCCCCCCCCCGAGGGCCCAATCTCCCACAGCGCCATCCGCCGCTGGAGGTGCTGCCCACGGTGACCAGCGGGGCCGAGATCAGCTGTTCGTGTTGCGCGGGTTCTGACACTTTCCAGCCGCCCCCGCCGCCCGAACCAGAGGGTCCGCGTTTCCGACACCTCGCCGTCGTCACCGACACGGCCGCGGCCGACTCCTCTGGCCCTGCACTTGACCAGGAGGATGGGCCACGCTTTGCAAAGAGACCATGAACTACTTGCCCTCGCCCCCTCTCTGTCGCACACGCAAGAGGCTGCCCCCTCTCTCGTCACGGGCCGGACCGACACAGCGGAGCCAGCAGCGCGCGCGCGCGCGGCCCTGCCGACCTCATGACCTACTTCGCCATGCCCAGCCCGGCACCGCACAGAGCCGAGCCGGGGCACACGGCGAGCTGCGGGCCCAGCCAGCACGGCCCACCCCCGTCCCGTCTCACGAGGGGGTGGCTCCGCCGCCGCACTGACCCCGGCTGCCTCCTGTTCGGCGCTCACGCACCCGTAAGACACCACCCATAACTTCAGACAAACTGAAACTTCTACTTACTTGCTACCCGTGTAATTTCTTGGATTCTACGGGCGTGCGAGTCTCTCTCCCTCTCCCTCCCCCTCTCCCTCCCTCTCTCTCTCTCTCCCCCCTCCCTCCCCCCTCCCTCTCTCTCTCTCCCTCCCTCTCTCCCTCTCCCTCTCTCAGAGAGGCCACACACATCCTGCCCCTTGTCCTTATCATGTGCACATGGGTTGGCCTGCCGGTAGGCGTACAGGAGCCCCCCCCCCCCCGGGCCCCCCCGGGCCCCCCTGGGGGATGGGAGGCGGCTGCAGCCACCCCCCCCGGCCGACGCCAGCGACCCCCGTCCAGGCCGCGGCCCTGCGGCGTGACGTCACCGCCTACAGCGACAGGCTCAGCCCGCCGCCTCTGGGCCTCCGGGCGAAGCGAGCGCCGTCGCCGTTCCACGAAACAGCAGCAGCACGGCTATGACAAATTCATCCAGACTGCGCCCCGCTAGTGCTCCGCTCCCCCATGACTGGATCGCGGGTTGACGCAAGCACACCGCCGACTACCACCCGCCCGCATCACGCCGTATCGCGGCACGGCGCGGCGCGTCCGGCAGACGGCTCGGCGCGAGATTGCCCCCCCCCCCCTACCCGTTCCTCCCGACTGCCACACACAGAGAGGCGTTGAAAACTCCCGGCGACAATTTTTCCAGCCCAGCGCGCTACTTTCTCTGTCACCGCCCGAGTGAGTGGCGTAGAGCGGAGTCGAGTTCCCGCGATACGCCGCCGCCACCGCTGCTGCTGCTGCCGCCGCCGCCTGCTCCACCAGTCCTGTCAACACCACGCCCGACACCACCAGACGGGGCTGCCGGTTGCCTACGCTGCAGGCGGCGACCGGAGCGCAGCAGAAACACACACACACACACACACACACACATTGCCGCGGTGAAAACCGGATAGTAGCAAGCAGAGTGCAAGACGGAACTGAACGGGACAGGACGAGTCGGGTCGAGACTGTCCGGCAGCGGCAGCAGCGGCGGCGGCGGCGGCGGCAGCAGCAGCAGCAGCAGCAGCCAACGGCACAGAAACAGGACAGGGCCCCATCACACGGTGGGGACCGGATGAGACCCGGGGTAGAGAGGGGCAAAAAAAAGCGAAGTCAAAAATGTCAGTGAGCGAGATCGAATTCGAATGCTATAACAAAATACAAGATCTTTGCGACTTTCGAATTTTTTTTTCGATCACCGGAAGGGGTTGCGCAGGGCACCCGAATGGGGCATAACTGCCCCTTACAGCAGTCAAAATCAATGTTGCAGAAAAATTTTGAAAATATTTTCTTAGGTTAATTTGACCAAAGGAGGGCCCTAAAGGGCTTAAATTTCAAGGAAAACGCTGTAACTTTTGCGGTTTTTGAGATACCAGTGTTTTAAGTGCGAAAATAAATCAAAATTAGATTTCTGCAAATTTAGGACTAAAAACGCCGATATCTCAAAAACCGTAAGAGTTACAGCGTTTTCCTTGAAATTGAAGCCCTTTAGGGTCCTACTTTGGCCAAATTGACCTTAGAAAATATTTTCAAAATTTTTCTGCAACATTGATTTTGACTGCTGTAAGGGGCAGTTATGCCCCATTCGGGTGCCCTGCGCAACCCCTTCCGGTGATCGAAAAAAAATTTCGAAAGTCGCAAAAATCTTGTATTTTGTTATAGCATCCGAATTCGATCTCGCTCACTGACATTTTTGACTTCGCTTTTTTTTGCCCCTCTCCACCTGGGCGGACTCGGGGTGCTCAGCGGGACGAACGGACGGACAGGGCCAACACCTCGCTCATTTATTCCGACCGCTAACGCCGCCGCCCCGCCGCCCCGCTCCTCCTCCGGCCCGGTGGGCCCCGGCGGCTGGCGGGGAGCCACCAAATTGTCAACTCGCCATGTTTGGGACGCTCGGGCTTGTGGGGCGGCGGCAAGCCGTCAGCTCACGGCGCGCCCCGTGGCGGGGCGAGTCCGCGACAACCCGACGTCTTCACCCACCACCACCACCACCAGTCCAGCAGGCCGGCCCACAGAGTAGAAAGCCCCGCCATGCCGTGTCGCGGAGCACTAACAGCCCCGCGATCACACGCCGGACCAAAGCCAGCGACACACGACCGGCCGCGGGACGTGGGAATGTATCGCCGGGAAAGCAGCCGCCGCAGCCCTGCACTGCCGACAAAACCTCCGACATCTCAACCGATTCGCCACCGCCGCCATAACGATTAGGTGCTGGACACGCTGGCTGGAGGACGGGGGCCCGGACAGCGGCCAGCCCGGCCCAGCACGGCCCGCTCAGCCCGCCTTCACCGCCCGTCGCCCACATGCCCCCGCCAAGGTCAAGATCGGTGACCCCTCCCTCCCTCCCTCCCTCGCCCCCGTCTCCCGTCCGTCTCGCTCGGGCTCACGGATTTGCCTTGCGCCCGCTGCTGGAGGTCCAGCAGCAGCAGCAGCGCCGCGCACCGCTCAGCTGGGAGACAATGCCACCTGCCGAGCCCAGCCGCCCATCCAGCACACCGCGCTTGCCGAACAATCGGCCGTCCGGGCGAGGCGGGCGGCCGGAAGTCTGGGGGAAGGAAGGACCGTCCACGCGGACCCCGGACCCACAATCGCCAGCCACACGGCACCGCCGCCACCACGGCCAAACGGAAGATAACGTGCGCACACAGCCGGGGCCCGGGCGACCACGGCGAGGGTCACGGAAAGTGCCCACGCCGACGTCGGTGTTTGAACCCGCGACCGAAAGGGCACCGCCGGAGCAGCGCGCTCCTCAGCAGCACCACAGCACCTCTCCAGGCGGCGGCAGCAGTGGTGTCAATACCCCGCAAAGAGCGAGAGAGACATGTCCGACCGGACCGCGTTCATTGATCTCACTCGCTCGCACACCGCACCGCACTGCCACACCGCGGCCCGCCGCCGCTGCCGCCGCGTCTTCGGCCGCCCGCCAACGCACCTCGGCGTCGGTGACTCATCCCCCCTCCCCTTCTTCTTGTTCTTCTCCTCCGGCGGCGGTCATTAACATCCGCGGCGACGCCGCAAGACCGAATCACTGACCGCCGGCACCGACACACTCACCTGAGCCCGCCAATCCATTCCATATGCCACACCTCCCGCAGCCAGCCCAACCACACCCTACCACACTACACCACGGTTCCCACTTATTTTCACACAGCATCTTTCATTACTTTTCCAAGCAAATTTTTTAAAAAAATTCCATGACCGCTCGCACATGACTTTTGGTACTTTTTGAAATTTTAATGGCGACCCCGACATAATCAAAAATAAAATAACTGTATGGATTTTTCAGTATCCTCATGATTTTTCCATGACCATATTTTTTCCCCATGAATTTCCATAACTGTACGGGTTTTCCAGAATTGTGGGAACCCTGGCTCGGCCCAAACCACACACCAACTACACAAACTTTCTTTCGCAGGCCCGAAGCCAAGTCAAACGCGTCCGACACACACACACACACACACACACACACACACACACTTACACACACACAGCCGCGCCCACTTTCATTGCCGATGGAATGGATCGTGTGCACACAAAAACACTTTCATTCCACACACGAGTGGATCGCCCCGCCCGGGATGGCCGCAACCGCCATCCGGCTCACAGCACAGCACACGTCTCAAGAGAATGCCTCTCCCGCCCGACAATAATGCTCTCCCCCTCGTGCTCGGGGTGCTGGAATGATAAATCCAGGAAGAGACGACGCACAACACCCGCGGGCGTCATCGGGTTCGAATACCGGCCAGCTCCAGTGGGGCCGATGAGCAGGCAGCCCGCCTGTCAGACGCCGGCGGCGGCCCCAGCCTTGACACTCGACGCCGCAGCCGCCACCAGCACCGCCAGCCACCCGACAGCAGCCATGACGAGTTGTTTGCTTCGGTTAAAATCACAGCCCCGACGCAAACACGCGTCCATCCGTCCGTCCGTCTCCGCACTTGTCCGGCGAGATAGGCAGAGATGGCAGAGGCTGCTGCTATACGCGGCGGAGACAGCGACGACAAGTGCTGTCCGTGCATCTCACACCGAGGAGTGTGTGTGTTTATACATGGTACGGCGAGGCCCATGGCGAGGCCGGCCCGCTTATCGGCGCCATGTATTCACACCGGCCGCGCCGCGCCGTCGTTGCACAACAGACCGAACCCGATCGACACTCGCTCAGCCGCCACAGGGTTCCCCGCTAATTTCCACATAGCATTTTCCGTGAATTTCCGTGCAAAAAAGGGGTAATATTTCCATGACCGCTCCCACACGAATTTTCTTCAAATTTTCATGGTGGCCCCGAGATTTGCGATATTTTAAAATGTAGAGATTTTTCAATCTTTCAATGAACATGTATTTTTTTCCTCTCGACTTTTCATGACGCGGACAACTTCCCCCGTACTGCACAGTCACCACTGGCGCGGCGGCGGCGCCTGCAGAGGCACACATAGGCAAGCCCGCCGTGCACTCGGGTCCAGCGGGACGGCCTACCCTCCAGGAGAGCGGGGCCGGGCCGGGGCCGCCGCCCGCCGAGTCTAGGGTAGGCCATCCCGCTGGACGCGGGCGCTCGGCGGGATTGCCTACCCCCCGTCCGGCCGGGCCGGGGCCGCCTCCGCGTGGGCGATGACGCGAAGATCGCACCAAGGTACGCGGCCAGGGGGAGCACGCCGCGTCGCTAATCTGTGCCACACAGACACGCGGGGCCCAGGCAGGCCTCAGGCCCAGCGCGCTGTTTGTAAACACGCTCCCCGCCCCGCGCGCCCGCCCCGCGCGCCCGGCCCCGCGCCCAGCCCAGCACTGACTCATGTCATCTCATTAGCCGGCGTGGCCGCCGACTCACCCCTTCAATGCGATCGAAGCTCGGCTGCAGAGGGAAGGGCGAAGGGCGGCGCCGCGGCGGGGAGGGGAGAGGGACGCGGTGCATGTGGTGGGGGATTTCGGAAGCAGACGGTGCAAAACACAAAGGGGTTTTAAAACAAATCAAAGGTTCCGAAATTTCACTCGGTTTGCGACACAAATGAGCCGCCGTCGCCGTCTGACAAGGCACAGCCTTGCAGTGACACCCGCTGACCCACACAGCCCGTCCGGGACGTGGTCCCCTACTAACGGACCGTCCTCCTGGTCGTGTTCCGAATCGGGCGGGCGAGTCGGGGCTACGCTCGTCTTCTCTCTCTCGCACCTATATCTGGCGCCAGTGAGCGAGACGAGCGTGGCCCCGCCCAATTCGGAACACTACGTCCTGGTACCGTCGTCGCCGGCCGCCGCCAGGGACCCGTCGACGGCGACGTCAACAACGGACCAAACGGGCACAGGCCCCGTCCCACCCCGCCGTCGTCTTCTGGACCACCACCACTGCCGCCGCCACAACCGCCACGATCTCGCAGTTTGGCCCACGAACAGCGGAAGCAGCCAGGGGGGGGGGGGGGGGGGGGCTCTTCCCCGTCGCCTGCGGCATCGCCTTGGGAAAGCGTGCACAGAACGCCGGCAGCACCGCGGGGCCGCGCCGCGCCCCAAAGTGTGGACCAAGGTTTTCGGCACAGACGGTCCCCGACGGCCCCCGCTGGCGGCGGCGGCGGGCGGTCAGCGTGACAAGGCGCAAGGCCTGCTGCTGCTGCGCTGCAAAGGATTTCTCTTTCGGCCAATGCGCCCGCCGCGCCACGCCGTGCTGGTACAGCACACGGCCCATCCCATACGTCACCGAGCAGAGACGGGGTCACCTCTCCTAGCTGCCAGAATTTTAATTTTAATTTAAGAAGAAAAAAAAAAAAAAAGCAGGGCGCAGTTTTCAGCTAGATTTGTGCCGCAAGCCCAGCACAGCCCTGCGGAGCAAGCGTCGGCACGCCGGACACAATCTGGAGGTGGCGGCAGCCGGCGGAGACGACTCGAGTTTCACCCGGACAGCAAATCGTCTTCCCCTGTCTCTCCAGTGTGCTTCGCTGGTAAACGGAGACTTAGTCAAACGCACGCGCGCGCCGCCCCTGCTGCACCACGGGCTGACTGGACTCAAGAGGGAGAGGGAGAAGACTGCTGCCGCTGGCCGCGGCACCTGTTGGGCGATCGAGCGAGCGAATGGGTGGGACACTCCACGGCAACACTCCACAAGGAACAGGACCACCGAAAAAAAAGAAAAATTTGCACCAAATGCAGTTACAAAAGGGCATAAGTAAATAGTGTGCCCGGTCAGCGGGCGGTAAATCAGGGCCAGGACTCGGTCGTGGTGTTCATGACCTCAAGACACCACGTCCCCCGTGCACCTGGACCCGACAGGTGCACGAGGACTCGCTTATATATTTTCGTGTGCTCCGCGTACGAAACGCCGACAACAACAACACGGCAAAGAGCGGCAGCAGCAACAGTGCAGTAAGAGCGAGAAGGGCGGAGAAAGACCCGACGACACGAAAAAAGAAAGACGGACGAGAAAGAGACGAAGGGTACGGGGAGGCGCGGGGCTGCGAGCGGAGCGGCGCGGCGAGGGCGAGGCGCGGAGACCCGTGGAGACAGTCCACGGGGGCGAGCCGGCAACGGCGCAGCGCATCCAGCTGAGCGCCAGGCGGTGTTGCCGCTCTGCCGAGCTGGGCAGCCAAGGCGGCGGGCTGCGGCGGCTGCGGCCTGCCAGGCCTGCGCTGCCCAGGCGAGTCAGCGGGCTCCGCTGGGCCGGCCGAGCAGGGCGGGGGGCCGTCCCTAAGTGACCGCGGCCTGGGAGGGAGGACGACGACGGGGGCCCCACGACCATGCCGTCGTCTGTGGCAACATCAGCTGGACGCCGACGCCCGTCACGCAAGGGGCCGCAAAAAAAAAAAAAAAAAAAAAAACACCCCGAGGCCGCTGAAGGGCGACAACCAAATCATCCAGCGAATCCAGCGACCGACGGATTGGATCCGAACCGATCCGGTCCCACGACGCACAAAAGACGGCGGGCGGGCGGGCAGGGCAGAGGCGGATGACCCCCCCCCCCCCCCCCAGCAACGCCACGCCACCTGCATCACGACACACCCTACCCTCCTGAAGTGCACCAGCTGGGGACAACAGCCCCCCCCCCCCCTCCAGACCAAAACAGCTGGCCCGGGATTTACACAGGAAAACATCCACCAAACCGACAGGACAAGAGGGAGGGAGGAATGGGTGGCCGGGGAGGGGGAAGGGGAGGGGGAGGCGTCGGTACGTAAAGGGTGAACAGAGGGAGTAATACAAGGGCCCGGTGTCTCCGATTTCCCCCCCCCCCCCACAGCCCCCCCGGGGGCAGGGCTCCTACTTATCGATTGGAGCGCCACGCCGTGCCGGGCCCGCGCTGCTGGGCCACGGCTTACCACCGCGACACGCCCGACTGCAACCCTTTGAGTCGCGGGCACCGCCGTGCAGAAACCAGTAGAGGGGGGGGGGGGGGGGGGGGGCAGACGTGGTGGACCCCACCATTCCAATTGGAAGCTGTGCCCATCTCTTTACAGCCTGTTCCGCGGACACGTCCAATCTGCTGCCTCTACGACGCAGTGACCGAGGGTCGAACCCAAGCGCCACCGGGGCGGCCAGGCCATCATCCATCGCAGACAGCGCAGCGCAGCAGGAGTTTCAAGGTCCCCCCTCCAAGCCGCGCTCTCGCCTAGTCCAACCCCAATCGCACCTCGCTCACCCCCTCGAGGGGGAGGGGGTGGGGTGAGACTCCCCGCAGCCCGCTGGAGTTGGACGCTACGGCCCCTCTTACGTGGGCGCGCCGCGCGCAACATCATACCCGCTCAGTGTCCTGCCTGGGGGGCAGAGAGGGTGGGGGCTGGTGGGGAGGGTGAGAGGTGGCGGCTCAGAGCTTTTTGGGGTAAACGTCCCAACGACCTTCGCAGGGCAACAGCGTGCGGGTCCACAGACGACCCCTGCCCAACCCCTCCCAACCCCCTTTTCCCCTACCAATTCAGTACCATCCATAGTCCAGCACGCGTCCATCCACAGCGCATGACCCAACCAAGCTCTTCACAAAATTAAATCACAACAAAGACCTAGAGTTCAAAAAATTATGACCTTCAAGTCTAGCACATCACCCTGAGCGTGCCTTACTGCAGAGCCCACAACTGCCAAGGGCTACAAACATACACTGATATGATGAAGAGTCACTTTTGAAAACTTGTCACCCTTGATGTCCATAAATCTGAGTCCTAACGGCTCCCGAGTGACTCTATAACCTAGTACCAATACTTCTTAACCAGCGACACCTGACAACTTAAACATCACACCCTGTTCCCAACTCACTACAGTAGTTTCATACATGAATAACCACTACCAATGAACGGATCTACTTGACTGGCCATGTAGTGGTAGGGGCGGTCGTCGTTCCCACTTCTGCGAAACTTAACAAACGCGTTAGAAATTCCTCGGCCATTTGGCGAGAGAAAAAAATCAGAAAATTTGAAATTTTGAAATCGGACAATATTTAGAGGGTCCGACCGAGCCCCGCTTGGGGGCCAACAGCAGTGACAACTAATGTTAGATTTTTTTTTAATATACTTTGTAAGGTCAATCTGGCCAAAATAGCACACGATGGGCCTTAATTTCAAGGAAAACGCTGTAACTTTTACGACGGTTTTTGAGATATCGGCGATATATAGTCCAAAATTCGCGTCAAGCTGAATTTGATTGATTTTCGCACATAAAACGCCGATATCTCGAAAACCGTTACAGCATTTTCCTTGAAATTTACGCCCATCGTGTGCTATTTTGGCCAGATTGACCTTACAAAATATATTAAAAAAAAAAAAATCCAACAATAGTTGTCACTGCTGCACGGGGCGGTTAGACCCCCAAGCGGGGCTCGGTCGGACCCTCTAAATATTGTCCGATTTCAAAATTTCAAATTTTCTGATTTTTTTTTTCTGACAAAATGGCCGAGGAATTTCTAACGCGTTTATTAAGTTTCGCAAAAGTGGAAACGACGACCGCCCCTAATGTAGTGGATATCACCCATCCTCACTTCCTTTCTGCATAACTGACCCAATGGAACCATAGAGAAAGGAGTATTCACTTCATACTCATTTCATATGTGGGATTTAAATTTCACCCAAGCCCCAGGCGTAGAGCCCAAGTAGATCAGAACACAGACTTTTGGCAGTTTAAAAAATGTTACTCTGCAAAAAGGTTAACCACCCAGCTGCCCTAAGTCTAGCACATCAACATGGGCATGCATTGCTGCACATCTTGCAATCATGTCAAGGGTAAAATTTAAATTATTTTTTAACAGACTAATTGTCCTTAAACAGACTAACTGCTTCTTCCCAACACTAATACTTCGTAAACATCACACCCTAATCCCAGTTCATTCCATTTCAGCTGAACTTCTGATTTCCTCAATCTCACCTCCCAACAGGTCTACAAAAAGATCACTTCCTTTTAGAATTACTGGTAGAAGAAAACCATACTGAAATGAGTCTATGGACACTCACCTAATGTGTGGGATTCCGATTCCTCCATGAAGGATCTTGTACAGCTTATTTTCAAACAACAGCTGTGGATGCCTGGCTCTGACTGGCTCAAGTTTTACTGCAACTTCCTACAAACACATTGAGAAATATGTTGTTACAGTCTGCTCTCTTGTGACAGGGTTCTAATCAGACTTGGTGATCCAAGACCCCCATTAGAAGCACTGTTGATTAGTAATGCAAAGTAAATGTTATGATTATGAAACACAAACATGAGTGCACAATCTATTAAAACTTGATATTAGCTAAAATTCTTTTGAACTCTGGTGCCACAAAAGTTAACAAAACAGGGATCAAGGCACAAATGCCAACAATTCACACACATCTCTGCTATCTTCTATTGTTGTGAGCAAGTTCATACAATTCTTAATTTCAAAACAAACTGTGAAGATTAAAATTTCAAAACAAAAGAAATCAAACAATGTGTAGTGCACATTTCCAACACATACTCAAACATAACAGCTTAGAAGCACATGTTCTCAAATGCATACATTAAGCAATAAGAACATAACCTTAGGACACACCAATAGTATGAGCATCATAAGGTGCAATACTGAAAAATATCAAAAACGAATGGTCCAATATAGATACATTTACATCGGAGACCGAACAATATCTCACTGAAATGAGTTTCCCACAACACCAACGATGATAATAATAATGAGAAGCAATAGGTTAAATAGAAGATCATACTACAAGGCTCCAAGGGACATTGCGGTAAAACTACACTACTGTCAACACCAAAACACGAGAATAGAGTTTAAAACAGTCTCAGTACAAAAAGAATGACTGAACACATCGCTGAAGTTAAATCTGGCACATATGTGATTCACGAGCGCACGAGATGTCCACGTAACAGTTCCAAAACAAATAACAAGTCTTTTTACTAGAGTCAATGCACACCACAGTTGTTCATATCGGTGGAAACTTGTTCTTGAGTTCTTCGTGAGTAGATCCTGCGGTTTCCACACAGATGCGCACAAATATTTAAGTAGCACATGGGCCCTGGCTGGTCGTGCAAAGCAGCCTAGGCCAGAGGACCCGAGGGACTCGGACTCGGGGGAGCTGGACCCACAAGACGTCCGACTATTCGAACTTCGACGTGCGAGCCAGAACTTCAGGCTTCCATCCATTGTACTCTAATTCGAAACGAAAGCACCAGGCACTCGAACCATAAACTTACCTCTCCATTTGTGATGTTGATTCCCAAGTAAATGTCTCCAAAAGAACCACTACCGATTTTCCTCACTAAACGGTATTTTTCACCAACCACGAACTCAGCTTTTGAAGTTGTACACGTAGCCATTGTAATAGTCTTTATAGAATGTTCAATGTTCCAAATTTACAACACAGAAACTATATTTAAAGAAACTAAAACCTCCACCAACGCGACGACATTTCTCTTCAGTTCCGTACACTGACGCAAGACTGACGTCGGGAACAAAAGCTGCGAGCAACGCGTTGCATTGTGGGCTGTACTTTCCTGTGTCTTCAACTGTTTCCGAACATGTTTCCGAATGGGTCAAGAAATTTCTTTCTCTGTGACGTTTCGTCCGTTAATAAAACAGCACAAGAGGTAGAAGTGTTGACAATTAAATATCATATAAAAAAATGATGGTTCGACAACTTTTACAATCATAATCTTCAAAAACCTTGCTTAAGAAGGGACTTTACGGTCGTCAATATGATACTGGTGGAAGTTCGGAGCTGCCACCAGCCGAAAGTGAATAGATGTGCTACCAACCTACATAACAAGCTGAAATATTGTAAAATTTAGTGATTATTGCAACACATTACAACCAAATTTTAGTGAGCATCTTCAATATTATGTACGACTTTATTTAGGAGTCCTATCATGTTTTCCTGACAGTGGGATGTATGCTCTTTTTTTTTACCTGAATCACCTGTCAGGTGCCTACGTTTTTGTTTGTAAATAAACATTTCTTAGGACCGGTCTATTTAAAATTTCATTCTTTGGCAATATTACGAGACTGCAGAATAAAAATTATTGCAAAGCTTGCAGCTTGCATGTGAGTGTGAAACCACTTATCATTACTTACAGCGATTTACGGATGAAAGTAACAAAACATCAATTTTTGTTTCAAATTGGTTAACATTATTTTGTTAAATGGATCTTCAAAACTCATTTATGTATAAGGTTTTTCGTAGAAAGGTTTTACTTTCAACACCTTCAAAGTTTCATTTTGAGTCTGTGTACTTTGACCTTTGTCTCCTGTTTTTTTCCTGTTTGTCTTGTCTTTTTTTCCTCCTATTTTCTTTGCCGTCTTTAGTCAGTCTCTGTTAGAGGGTTGCTTCAAACTTGTCTTTTCATGACTGTTGACTTTTAAAGTAAATACCCAGCAATGCCCTCTTTTTGAAGTTAATTGTGGTAAGTTTGAATATTGAATCAAAAAGAGTATTTGAGCAAAATAATCTTTGATAAATGATGTATGGTTTCAGCAGTTAGTTGGTGGACATAATGGCACACTACCAAAGATTGCAGAGCTTCTTGCTTCTTCTTGCACTTTTTGGGCAGTTAATAGAAATCACACATTCAATACATAATATGACCAACAGCACTAAAGATTTGGAAACAGTTGCTTCCAAAGAAGTATTTGAAAATGTCACCATTCTGAATCCTGAAGGTAGCATGCCATTGTTTCAGAAAGGTACTAAGATGTACCATAAAAATGAAACAATGAAGAAAATTACTGAACTTGGTGTTACATTGAAGAATAAAGTAGAAATGCTTCATAAGAATAGGAAGGTAAAGAAAAATACATTTATTTTTTCCTGGAATTATAAGATTGTTGTTTTAAACATGATGTAAACACTTACCTTTTGTATCCCTTTTCAGCTAGATGTAGTATTTTTAATAGATGCATCATCAAGTGTCGGAGATAAGAACTTTATCAGTGAGATAAAATTTGTGAAGAAAGTCCTTGCCGACTTTGCTATTTCCGAAAATGAGACTAGAGTTGCAGTAATAACATTTTCTGATGAGGACAAAGTAGTATGTATGAATTTGCTTCATGTTTTTAATAATAACCATTTTTTAACTAATAATTGTTTTTTTTTTTAAATGTGTTGTTCCTAGGTTCGACATATTGATCACATTTCTGTACCATCTGCAGAAAATCACAAGTGTAACATGTTGCAGCATGATCTTCCAAACATAAAATACTCAGGTGGCCTCACTTACACTCTAGGTGCTTTGGTTGAAGCTCAGGTATGTTAACTTGTCATTGAGTTTTTAAACAGTGTTCATTTTATATTTTAAATAGTTTTTTCTACTATTTCACCACAGTCAGTTTTGGAATGGTCACGAGCTGGAGCACTTAAAGCCATTTTCCTTATTACTGATGGATTTTCAAATGGTGGTGACCCTATGCCTGTAGCTGACCTCCTCAAGGCTAATGGAACATACATATTTACATTTGGGATACAATCTGGCAACATTATTGAGCTGGAATATATGTCATCATCTCCTTCTGATGAGTTTTCTTATTTTGTTGGTAGTTTTGACCAATTTGAAGCACTAGTTCGTCGGGCGCTTCATCAGGGTTGGTTTGACTGAAAGTGTGCATGTAGTTTAGAGTAATTGACACCTCAGTTGATGGTGGTCGTACGAAAACCCTGTACTATTATTCTTCCCATCCCAGTTGTGAACAGTCACCTGATATTTTATTGTATCCAGCAAAATTTTGTTCCCATTCCTAATCCTCAATGTTTTTTGTTCTTTCTATTTACAGATCTTTCAACGGGGTCATATCAGCATTTGATAAACAGTTCTCCTTGTAATTCACTTTGTTCCGACTATGATAAAGAGGAAAGAGGTTGTTGTGACAACAATGCCCATTGCTCCTGCGGAACAGGGTCTGGACACTACAGGTGTCTTTGCAATCCTGGCTTTTATGGCTCAGGTTTAAAGGGTACATGCCATGGTAAACTTAACATTTTTCTCAAATTGTACCGCATATAGTACTTGTGTTTGTAAATTCTGTTCCCTACAATTTATGCTTTTTTCAGCTTGTCCCAATGGAACTTATCATGATGGCCAGACACCAGGAGATAAATATGTATGTTTGCCCTGTCCAGACCCAAATCACATCACAGTGTTGGGCACAGCATCCTCGAAGGATAGCTGCATTTGCAAGCGAGGATTTGTTGCACGAGGTGACTTATGTGAAGGTATTTTTTTTTCCTTTTATCTGTAATGCAAAAAGATGACTTTGTTTAATTCTTAATCATTTTTGCAAGAGGATGCTATGGGGCTATCTCACAATGTATGCTAACCATTTTAGTTGAGATATTCTTGAAAGTTACATGAGTAAATACTGGTGTCCACTTTGTAATTTTACTTCGTAATCTCTGTGCATTTTCTTGTCACATGAAGCATTCATTCAATTGTTGGGGGGAAAATTGGGAATTTCTTGACATATGGACCGTATATATCAAGTTGAAACTCTGCTCTATTTGTCAGCCATCCTATCTGTAATGAGAACTCATTCAGAATTTAAACGAACCACTCAATATTGTAGCAGCTGTACTGAAATCTCAACTTGCCACCCTAGATGAAGTATCAGGAATTGGTTTGCATGAACGTGTTTCAATAGGCTTAGGCCTTCCTGGACGTAGCTTCTTTAATTCTGCTAATTGTAGAGCCATTGCACTGAAAGAAAACAAACAAGGGAAAAAAATGACATCTCACCATTCCTTGGTATTGTACGTGATTTCAGAATACAATCTTCATGCATACCTGTACTCATCTAGCATCCAGTTCCACTTTATAGGCCAGTTTGATGCTATTAATTTCTCCTTTCTCACTCTTGCTTTCCATATTTCTTCAGCTGCTACACCAAACAATGTCAAATCTTGTTCTGCATCTGCCATTATGGTGCCTCTTTAGCTTATCCAACCCTTTTGTTTCCTGTTTTACAATTTTTTTTGCACTTTTCAAAGTGTTTTTCCTTTTTTTGGAGAGTTTAGGCAAACTCTATGGATATGAACAGTGCCATTGTTGCTATCACCAGTAGTGTAATTGTTGGTTGTAATGTGAAATTTTGTCCTTTCAGTTATTACATGTCCCATACTGTTCCCCCCTGAACATGGATATTTTGTGAAAGGTGGAATGTGCTCCAATGTGTTTAATGCTGCTTGTGGAATGAGATGTAAAGCTGGGTATAGTCTACATGGATCCAGTATACGTCTGTGTCAAGATAATGGCATGTGGTCAGGAAAATCTCCTAAATGCATGGGTAGGCATCATCTCTGCTTATTGGTAAATGGTGTATGATTCATATGCTATTGCTGACTGAAAGATACCTTATTGAGCAGGTTGAATAATCTTTTCCTTTCAGTGAAAATGTGTCCTGATCCTGAAGTACCCGTCAATGGTGATGTCAAGTGCTCCCTTGAGCCTTCCGTGTCAAATGATCTCTTGGATCCTGAACTTGATGACACCAAAGACCTGGTTCATCAGTATGCAGTTGACACTGAATGCCAATTTTCATGTAAGCCTGGTCACATATTGATTGGATCGAGGCGCCGCCATTGTCTCCCTTTAGCCAGGTGGGATGGACTGCGCACTGGGTGTAAACGTAGGTTTCTAAAATGTATCATGTAAACAGAACAGGCTTTTACGGTAATAAGTCTCAATTGATCAGAATATCATACTCTCATTTTTAGCTGTTGTATGTCGGCCTCTGAACAAAATTTTCCATGGATTAATCCATCCAGCAGCATGCACTGACTCCTCAAAGCTGCCATTTGGCCAAAACTGTAACATGACCTGTGATTTAGGCTATAAATTAGTGGGACCTTCATCTCGTATTTGTGGAGGGAAAGGAGGTCAGTGGTCAATGAAGGCAACAGCCAACAAATGCATTGGTAAGCTTTAACTTAAAAATAGAAATATATGATTTTAAGTTCGGATTCATGAAATATGTAATCTTGTTATTTCATCCTTTTCCACCTCCTTGCCAGATGAACAACCTCCTCTAATTACTTGCCCCTCCAATATTGAGTCAACAACAGATCCAGGAGAGCCTTTTGCCACTGTAGTTGTTCCTCAACCAGAAGTTTCAGGTTACGTATATAAGCCCTGATTACCCAGTGAATCCGATATTGTGCACTGTTTTGCAATTTTAAATTCCTTTCTTGTATGTAGATAACTCAGGAAAAGCACCTGTTGTCTGGTCCCAACCAACTTTGACCATCCCAATGAAAATTTCTATTGGAGTTCTCCAGATCACATTCATAGCCATGGATCTCAGTCATAATCAAGCCATGTGTAATATGACAATAACTGTTATTGGTGTGTTTTCTTTTGTTCAGAATGCATGCTTGGTTTTGTCTTCCAAACCTAAGTATTTCCTTATGTATTCACAATCTCAGACAAAGAGCCACCATCGATTGAAAGCTGTATCTCTCCTAAACCAGTTCATCTCTTAGAATCTGCAGGAAATAGAACTGTGAGCTGGATGGATCCCGAATTCCAAGACAACTCTGGAACAAAGCTTAATGTAATAACACATTTTAACATCTATTTATTCACATTAAATTTAAATTACATGTATTAATTTCAATATTAACCTGACTCTTTTTGTCTGCTTTTACTTTGCAGGTAACATCTTCACATGTGTTTGGTGAGTTTTTGACTGGTAGGACTGAAGTGACAGTGGTAGCATTTGATGAATCAGGTAACAACAGTACCTGCTTGCTTGAAATAATTATTGAAGGTAAATTACTTATTTCACTCTCCTTGTGTAACATTATGATAATTGCTTATGCTCATGCTACTCATTTTCAATTGTTGGTGACATTATACAGAAAGTCCATGCAGTCAGCAGCCTCCCAAGCTACCACATGCAAAAATTGTTTGCAGTTCTGACATGGAGGGTATTATCAATTGTTCTATGTCCTGTAACGAAGGGTATGCATTTGATTCAAGCGCACCTGGAGATGGTACAGAGCTGACCTTCTATGAAGATGGTTCTTTTCACTACTCTTGCTCAGTAGTAAAAAAAGACATAGTCAATACTATTTCATCTTTCAGCCTCCCATCGTGTGCTGGTAACTTTTTGTCTCTTGTTTCAACCACTCAGTAGAAGTTAGGATATGGACTATTCAGCCTGATACCTTTTGCATTACAGAAGCAATATTACCAAATGGTGTATCTCAAGATGCACAGCTGAGCTTTACTGCAGACGAAGGTGCATGTGAAGACGTTGACTTAATAACAAATGTAAGGTAGTTAGGGTCCTCCTACTGTTGCATTATCAGTTACTTGCATTTTCTCCATGTCTGCATTTGGTTATAGGTGAAAATAACAGTAGAATTAGAACTCTCTAAGAGATCGGAGGAAGTTTGCAACCAAAGTTGGAACTACACATGCCAAATTTTAAATACTAGTGCATCATGTGAGGAAATTGCATCCCTTCAGGAAGAAGAGACAAACGTAATTCACCACAGGAAAAGAAACATTCTATCACATGATAAAAAGTATATTAAGTAATAATTTTTAACTACGATTCCCTCTTATTCACTTGCACTTTATTCACGGAGGACTTCATCATTTCTCGATACATTTATATTTTCAGTTCTCAGTTGGAACTCCATATGTCAGTACCTTTGTATCATACGCTTCGCAATACACGTGAAACATCAACCCTTAACAGTCACATAAATGTTCATTTTAAAGTTTCCAGTCACATGCGTGAGTCCTTTTTTTCTCCAATTGGTCAACTCTCTCTTATTTTCTTATCTTACCTTCGATTGTACATGCCTATATTTCATCAGGAAATGGCTTGGATCCAAAGAAACCAGAAATCAGGCACTCAGAAACCAATGGGTTTAATCTACTGAAGAACTCTCTTGATAGAACTGCCATCACTCTGCCATCAAATGTCAAGGGACAAACTTTGCATTGGAAAGGTAAAGCTCCTTTGTTGAATTGTTCTGTTGGCAGTGTGGCTCATAGCTCTGGAATTTGTGGTAAGTTTCTAAAATAGAGTTTTAAGGAACCATACAACAAGCTTTCATTATTTATTTTGAAGACTCTCTTTCTTTCTAAAAATTCTTGTCTTTGCAGTTAAATGCCCTTCAGGAACATTTTTTTCAAATGTTTCTCACAAGTGCCTTTCTTGTCCTATAAGTGAGTACCAGAATTTGGATGGCCAAACAGAATGTTTTACATGCCCCAAAGGCATGTCAACTAAGTATGGTGGATCTCGAAGCATTCATGATTGTCTCTGTGAGTATACCAATGCTTTTATTTTTTTCATATTTTAGTTATTGTAACATAAAAAATCGTTTATTATTTTGTTTTGATTTTTTTTTCTTGCCATGCTGCCCTCAGATCTTTGTCAACCAGGATCATATGGACGTGTTTATTCATCCAACCCATTGATAAGTGGAGGGTCGGTGTCTCCCTGCTCACTGTGTTATGGTGGTAGTTACCAACCTAACTATGGTGCTACAAGTTGCTTGCCCTGTCCTAATGGACTACAGTCTAACAAAAAAGGAGCAAAGACCGTGAAGGATTGTCTTGAATCAGTTCGAAAGAATGCATGGTCTACTCCTGCCAATTGCCCTTCTCATTTGTGTCAGAATGGTGGAGCATGTCAACCAGTCTCATTAGGTTTTGTATCATGCACTTGCCAACCAGGGTTTTACGGTAAGATTGATATTACACTTGCCAATCTTTTGACCTCTTATTGTGCTTGCTGAATTAGGCTTATGATTTTCATTTCGTGTTTAGGATCATTTTGTGAATTAGAAATGGATTTTTGCAACTCCAGTCCATGTCTGAATGGGGGCCAATGCTTAAAGAAAAATTACATGGGTTATACCTGTAAGTGTTCACCTGGCTTTCATGGTAATAACTGTGAGGTGAGTTAATTAACATGGTTATTTGTAGCAAATTGAAAGCCCTTTTTGTTAAATAGAATACAACTCCCTTCTTTTTTTCGTTTTTAAAATTTCTTTTTTAGATAGAAACTGATGAGTGCAACCCCAATCCCTGTCTTAATAATGGCACATGTGAAGATTTAAGTAACGGATTTTTCTGTGACTGTCCTGATGGATTTCAAGGTAAATTTTCATAAAAGAGTGTGCAGAATCATAGTTACTGTAGACCATTTATGTTTTTTATGAACACTTTGTATTATCGGCTTGTGACTTGATTGAAATATATTCTCCTTTCAAGGCCACAAATGTGAAGACAACATTGATGATTGTTTCAACAATCCATGTGGAGAACATGGTCAATGTGTTGATGATATAGGCAAGTACCATTGTTTATGTACTGATGGCTATTCTGGGCACCATTGTGAGAAAGACCCAGATGACCCCTGCCTGGAAAGAAACCCATGTTTCAATGGCGGATCTTGTATAAGTAAGACTGATGCCAATTACATGTAAGGAAAATAACTGCTATGCACAAAATATTTTAAGAAGCCTGGTTCATTTGTTATTGATCTTGCTCTGTTATTTCAGATGCACCTGTCCCGTAGGCTGGGAAGGTAAACACTGTGACACAGTGCAAGATAGCTGTTCCTCTTCACCATGCTTGAATAATGGCACTTGTGTGAAGGAAAATGGAGTGAAATATCATTGCCACTGTCCACCAACTTTTGTAGGAGATGCCTGTCAAATATGTACTTATAATTTATTTATTTTCATTTCTCTTTGAAGATCTCCTAGTTCCCCTCTTTAAATCACCACTTCCTTTTTCCCCCCTTTTTTTTATGTAGATAAAAAGTAATTATGAATATTTTGTCTTTATTGTTCAGATCTCAGATCAGATTTTATTCTGCACTTGCATTCCCCTAGTATAACAGACTATGCTATTTTTGACTTTCCACTCAAGAACTTTACTGAGGTATCTTTACTGTGATAACGAACAAATATGGGGCTACAGAGTCTGAATCAAAAAACTCAATTGGCACTGTTTTGTTTTTTTCTTTACAGATCACTGCATGTTTGTGGCTGCAATCTGAAGATGGATTAAATTATGGGACAGCCTTTTCATATGCAAATAAGTATCACACTAATTCCTTCACACTAACGGACTACAATGGGTAAGTTTATTAAGTATTCAGTTACATAATTAGAGCATGGCAAGTGCCGACAATATTGAAGGGTCTTATGGATTTCTGATCATTGCAGGTTTGTTTTGTATGTGAATAGTGAAAGGGTGGTAACAGATGTCTCTGCTAATGATGGTCTTTGGCATCATGTGTGTGTAATTTGGAAAAGCTATAGTGGTTCTTGGAGTATCTATCTTGATGGAGTTTTAAGAGACAATGGGGTGGGTCTTTCTTTGAACAGTACCATCTTAGGTAAACCAGAATTTTCTTTGGAAAGTTTCACTCTGTTTATTTTCTTTTCTGTTTGTATATTTCTTAACATGTTGGATTTTACAGGTGGGGGCAAGTTTGTTTTAGGCCAGGAACAAGATAGTGTAGGAGGTAGATTCAGTGAAGCTGAATCACTGATAGGTCGAGTTTACAGATTAGATGTGTGGGACTACATCCTTGACTCCTCAGATATTTCCAAACTTGCTGATGAATGCCAACAAAGCATGGATGGATCCCTAGTTAAGTGGTCAGATTTCTTACCAAGGATCCAAGGTGATATTAAGGTAAGTTCTGTTGGAAGTGCATCATCTGAACATATTTTTGTCAGTAACGTGTTTTCTAAGTTATTCAAAGTCCTTTACTTTCCCAACTTTTCCAAACTAAAATTTATGTTTGTTGCAAACATTAGGAGTGAATTCACGCTATGGAGCAAGAAATTTTTAATTACATTTTCTATTTTTAATGAAGGTGGAAAATTCAACATTTTGCTCAGAATGCCCAGCACCAGAACCTTTATGGCATGGAACTGTATCAGTAACCAAAGATGGTAACGAAACTATCGCAACTTATGATTGTGACAATGGGTTTGTTTTTCAAAAATCCAAACTAACCACCATGAAGAGACGCTGTCTGAAGCATGGCTCCTGGGGAGGTAGTTCTCCTTTATGTGTCCGTACGTAAATATATTTATTCTTGCTTAGTTATTATTTTGATTTTCAGTGTCAGGTTAATTAGCTGCAAGAGAATCGATTGCATTACAGGTAGAAGCTGTGGTTTCCCAGGCTATTTGCTAGGAGGAACATTTCTTGGGCGCTACTTCCTGTACTCCGATGAAATTGAATACATCTGTCACTATGGAACTCAGTTGGTTGGGAATGCAACTAGAGTCTGCCAAGCTGATGGCAAATGGAGTGGAGAGCCACCTATTTGCAAAGGTAATTTACTATCATCCTCCACTTATGATTAATTTTTGTCATTTCTTTAATGGTTTATACCAAAGTGTAAGAGCTTGAAAATTTTTATGGATAAATTCTTAATTTATAGGCACTGAATGTCCTCCTTTAGTTCCCCCACGACATGGGAAAATGGAAATGGGTGAGGTATCGGGTGGGATCCAAACAGCTTCATTTTCATGTGATGATGGCTTTTATATGGATGGTGTTCAAACCCTTTCATGTATGCATGATGGATTGTGGGATGAAGCAGTTCCTGACTGTCTTCATTTTAAGTGTCCTTCACCACCACAGTAAGTGTAAAAATTCAAAAAACTTAGTTATTGTGTTCCAAAAACCCATCACCTGATCTTTGCCTTGCTTCTTTTTATTTCCAGAATTCAGCATGCAACACACAAAAATGAGTCTCTTTCTGTGTTTGTATATATGGACACTATACATTATGAGTGTGAACCAGGCTATGATATATCATTGTCCAGTTCCAATATTATTTATTGTGACAAGAATGGGGAATGGCGCCCTTATACATCAAGATTAGAACAGGAGACAAGTGTCAACTTGCCAAGTTGTGAGGTAAAGCACTGCTTGGAGCCTGATGCTTTGCACCATGGCTCATGGAAGCTGGAACAGGGTTCTTTCAGCATTGCCTCCAAGTACACACCAGGTTCAGTCTTATCGGCTAAATGTGAACTTCATTATGATTTGCATGGACCAAGGGACAAGTATTGTAATGAAAGTTCCTGGTGGCCATTAGAAGTCACTCAGTGTGCCAAAAAGACTTGTGATACTGATGGTCTCCCGTATGACATACCTCACTCAACTCTCCAGCTTTCTGGTGAAGAAGTTGGAGACACAGCAACTCTAATTTGTAAAAATGGCTTTCAACTACACTCAGTCAAACCTGAAATAGTTGCACTTCAAAATGAATTTGTAGGAGAAATTGTTCCAAATTCTTTTAAACTTTGGATATGCAGTCCTGAAGGGTTTTGGATCATGAATGGCCATACATCAGTTTCAGACAGTGAAGCAGAATGGCTAGCTTGTCTTCCTAAAATAGATAGAGATATTGAAGCAAAAACCTTTTGCAATCAACCAGAGGTATTAAAATCATATGGCAATTTTTAAATCAACCTATATTTCTCAACCTGTATAACATTTTAAAAAAATTCTTTTTACTGCAGGCTCCAGTCTTTGGGTACATTGTTGGCCATGAACAAACTAATTACTCGGTGGGAACAATAGTTACAATTCAATGCAAACTTGGGTTTTGGTTAGATGGTTCAGATTTTATAACTTGTGGAAAGAATGGAACTTGGACTGCTTCATCAGTCTGCAAGCGTAAGTTTCCTGCTCATACTTAAAAAAATAAAAATGGTCTTGTATTCAGTTCAAGAGCTAATTTTCATCTGTGATTTTAGCTATCCATTGTCATTCACTGCCTCAGTTTCCAAATATGATTGTATCAAGCACCACAGCAGTTGGGCAAAGCATGGTGTTTGGAAACATTGTAACATTCTCATGCCTCAAAGGATTTCAGGCACAGGGAGACCTTAGTGTAAAATGTCAAGCAAATGGTAGATGGTCACCATTGAGGGGTATATGCATTCCTACTTCATGAAGATTAATGTGAAGTCAGCAAGAATATGTAAAGACACAAGAATGGATTTCCATGTTTATTAAATAAAACGGTAAACCATTCATTAAAAAAACAGACTTGTAGCAAAATGACATAACATACTTCCCTTTTTTTTTAATTAATAATGCTAAACAATTTTACAAAGACTTACAGTCTATCCAGGCTTGTCTGACTTACTTTCTGTAGTTTAGGGCATCTGGGGGCATTTGTGTTGAGGTAAATGCCCTACTCTACCAGTCTTACAACTACTTCTTTATCTTTTGTAAAAAGTGCCCTAAAATTAAAAATGACATTCTTAAGATGTTAAGTCTTTTCTTTTGGATCTATTACTTTTTCCAGCCTCTCACATATATAGTAATACACTCCTTACCAAATGAGTTTGAGACTTGACAGCTTGGGCTAGACTGCAAGAACTACTGTCATGTTATTATGTACAAAATTTTACAGGTTTGACAGCAAAAATTCTCAGTATGCAACTACACTAATTTCAGTGGAGGACAATTCAGTTGTCTAAGGCAGCAGGTTGCAAAATCCATGAAAGGATGAAATCATTTAATTACAACACACCACAAACAGATATTACAGGTAAAAAAGAAAACAAACCTCATTAATTTAATATTATGTTAAGTGACAACACAGATTAAACCGGGAAACAACACAATTTGGCACCAGTGTATTATAGCACATCAACCATGGGTGCCTTCCACACCGGAAGTTTAACAGATTAAAACCAGTAAAATTCAGAAGCAGTTCCCCACCTTCATCTGAACTGTCACATCATTCTTCAATTAAACACAGCCCCATTATTCTGCTTCACAGTAGGAAAACTAAACAAAATATTGACTAAGGTAGATTCAAATATTGAAGTATTCAGACAATCTGTCAAAGAGTAATGGCAAACAAATTTGGTAGTTTCAGTCATCCATATTCTGAGAAAGTAGAAAATTTGCTGCCAAATTTTCATTCTTTTCACATGCGAAGTAAGCTTGAATAACAAGGTGTTCAGGAAAACCTAGGGCCTTTAACTGAAATCAGAGGGATAAAAAAAAAAAAGTGGAAAAAATTAAGTTTGTTATGACATGCACTGTAACAAATCAAACAGCTCATTGAAAGATTTCCATTACCAAACTAAGACTCACCCTTTCAATCGCCTCCCTGTCTTGGGGTGAAATTTGAATAACTCCAGGTGCATCTTCAAATGCACTGGCCCCTCTTCCACCACCCCTACCAGCAGCTGGTGCATCTGCACTGCCAGATCCTTCTGAGCCCGCCGCGGGCGCACCGCCTGGAGGTTCATTTAGCATGTTGACAAAAGCCTCTTGATTTTGGGAGATAAGCTGGAGGAGTGCAGGGTTTGTCTGTCCGATCTGTTGCAGCACTGTGTTTAGGAGCTGGGGGTTTGACTGGATTATCTGGCGCATTTGGTGGAACTGTGGCTGTGACCGCAGGAATGCCAAAGGTTCATCTGCCAAGCAAAATTCAAATAGAGATGCCGTTATGTGGGGTAGGAATTTCCACATTTCCTTCCACTTGATAAAACAGAAGCCAAAATGATTACCAACAAGTACTACTCATAAGTACAAATTTATCAAGCAAGGAAAACTTAATTTGCAACCAAGACTGCATAGAAATAATGAGTACTCTAATTTCACTATGATATAAATTTGATTGTTTTGAAGTATAAGCGCATCAATGAAGAATTATAAGATCCACCCTCAACACAAATCCACAGAAAATCATTCCCTCCAACACCACCACCATGGAGTCTGCCACCACCACTGCCTCCTGCAGTTTCACTCCAGGCATGCAATAGACTACTTAATGATAATAGAAAAGGGAAATAAAAGGTACACGTACTACCTGCTGGAGAGGAGGGCGGAGCAGGGTCTGGGTCAGCATCATCTTGAGCACCCTCTTGAGGAATAGCATCTAAAGCTTGGGCAGGAATGCCATTGATAAGATATTCCACAGCTCTATCGGGGTTATTAAAAGATGCCCTGAGAGCTTGTTCTACCTAAAATCATTAAAATCCAATTAATTTAATATTAGAAGTATGTTGAACCATAATGTGCCAAAGTCATAAATACAAAACCACTAACTTGTTCTCTTTCATATCCCATGTCCACTATATTTTGAACCATCTGATTGTAATCATCTCCAACAAGCAGAGCAGATTCTGCTGTTGAGATGGATGCTGTAGGTGCTGCTGAACTACCAGCTGCGGCTGTAGGTCCACCAGTTGAAGGTGGACTAGTTTGGGCACTAGAGGGAGTTGCGGATGATGAAGACTGGCCTCCACTGTCTGTGCTGCTGGAATATTTTTAAATCAGAAGACTTTACAACTGTAGCAAACACATTTCTTCACAAATTTAGAAAACATTCTCCCAAAGTCAACAAAGCTCTATCAGTTAAAAACTTCTGACAACATTCAAAAATAAGTTTGTCATTAATTCACAGTTGAATAATAAAGAAAAGTGTCTTACGAATCTTTGTTTTCCTTCTTGTCACTGTCCCCGGCAGCTGTTGCAGTGGGGTCACTGGGCCCTGCTGAGGGCTGAGGTGCTGATTTGGGCTTTGTAACCATTACAACTATGAATTTCTTCTCATCAATGTTGTATTCTTTGAGTTGGCTGTCATCAGCGAGAATTTTTCCTGAAATAGAAGTAAAGTTAAACCTCTTTTTTTTTTTTTTTTTTTTTTTTTTTTTAAGTGTTCAACTGATGAGAGAACAAAAAAGCTTATATCACACTCAACATCTAAAATGAAAAAATTAGATAAGAAAATAATGAAAACTTACCAGCATAAATGAGCCTCTGATTTTCTGCTGCATATTCTTTTCCCTTGGTCTGCTCAATCTGATCTTTCAAATTCTTTACCTAATGAAAATAAAAATTATATCAACCACTATAATCAAAGATAAGAGCAATAAGAAACAAGAAAAAGATACCTTAATGGATGTAAGTGAAAAATAAATATTCTACAAAGCTCATAAACTATTATACAGTCGGAGATTTCCTATGAGAGGAAATTTTATACCCCCAATATATGTCTACTTCTAGGATTTATAATAAAGCTGCATCTAAGCACTCAAGATCAAAGAAAAATCCACATTTGGTTTCTACACTTTTAGTCTGCACAATAAAGTTTGAATCACTTTTTCTTTATCTTACATCAACAAGATCCAATATGTGAATGACTAAGCCATTCTACCTCTGATGACAGAATTGTAACAAGAAAATGGAAATAATTGCGCACAGGTGGTGTTGAAACCAGAGAGGTGCACGATGCCGACTATCGTCACTATTGTTCACGTGAAAGCTGACACTGCCCGAAAAGCCGGGAGACACAAAATAAACTTTGAGATTAAGACATCGTAATGGTTATGGTCGCCCTTTGTTTAGAGCCCGTTTAAACATTTTTTGCACGCCAAATAGGAGAAGATAGGCGTTGCAAAATGAGCAAATAATAGGAAATCGTATAAATAAAACACCGGTCAACACAAATGACATAAACACAGTTTAGTTTGTCTCAAGATTAGGCTTACGCTTGCAACGATGCCTTCACTTACCGTCTGACTGGGATCGATATCGACGGTAAATGTTTGTTGCTGAAGGTTTTTAAGGGTTATAATCATGATGCCTGCACCGTGTAAGAAAACAAAGTAAAATATTCACACAGCTTGACAGTTGCAACCAAATTTAGAAAAGTAGTGAATGATACTGCATTCAACTCGTCGCCATGTAAGTGACATCACAAGTCACGTGATCTAAAACCACGACACTATTTTACACTTTTGAACAAGGCGCATATCGAGAGATCGAACCGTCTCGTCTATATTGTTGTTGTTGTTTGTTGTCAGAATGGTGTTGTTTGTTGCGCAAAGTGTTTTTGCTAGAAATAGACGTAGCAGCTGTTTAAGATTGTGTTGGTTCCAGTTTTTAAAATAGTTGTAGGTTGTGAAATCTATCATAACTTTCTTTCAAGAACCTTATAGCTTACTATTTTGATGAGTCACGACGATGTTATGGTAACCTCTCAGGTACATGCTCGAACCTCATTTCCATGGATTCCAAAGTCGAAAGTAATTCAAAAAGTACAAGATCCGACAAGTGGGTACAGGTATGGTCGAAATCCAAACCTGGAAAATGCTATTATTTCAATGTTAACACGAAAGAAAGTTCATGGACTCGTCCTGAGGGATTTGTAGAAGAGCAGGTATGTACAACAGAATGGATTGTATTTACTAAAGAAATTATTTGTTTTTAATTTGAAAGTCATTGCTGACTCTCATTTGTGCTCATGTATCCAGTCGTTTATCTTTATCCACGCACTGTCTTTGGGTTCTGTCCAGGATGCGACCAGTACAATGTGCAAGCAGACAAAGACACAACGTAAGAGGAAACAGCCAAATGAAGCATTGCCAAGTTCAAAGAAATGTGAATCCTCCCCTCCTGATAAAACTAAGAGAAGGAATAGCCTGAAGGCTGGGTCACCAGTGCAGCGCAAGAACCCTCACAGTATTCAATCCAATGTGGCTCTAAGAGAAGATATCCTATCGGATAAAAATGGTAGGAGTGGCATAGGGAAGGACCAAATTGCCCACCTTAAAAATATTGATGGCATTCGTGAAGGACAAAGATGCAGTAATGGGCTTGATGTTAGCCAGACCAAACAAACCAACACCATTGTTGTTGAGGATAAAAGTGTAGCTGCGCACCCTCAGACAAATACATCTGGTCTAGAAATCCCCCCTTCCAAAGTGGATGAGGTTAGGAGGAGGAAGATCAGAGCTAGGAGAAAGAACAAACGTACTGCACCTGTTTCTGGAGATATCAAACAGAGTGCTGCATCCACTGTGTCTTCATCAGTCAAAACATATCATAATGCTACTGGTATTGTCTGTGACAAGCCTGCAATTCTACATAATATATCATCTGCCCCTAAGAGTGATGAAAATGAGCATATGCCCAAGAGTACAAAAAGCAAACTAGTCAATGGTAAAAGTTGTTATGTTAATTATTTTATGGTTTTTGTTTTCATAAACACATGGCCTTGACTTCTGTAATTTTGTGTAGGACTTCCAAAAGGGACCATAAAGGAGCCAGCTCAAGCACGACTGAATGAGCTGCAAAACAATCTTAAAAGAAGCCATAATACCAAGAAGCTGCCTGACACTCCAAAGAAAGACTTGAAACTGGCCAAATATCCCAAAAAGTTTAAAAATATTGTTGTTGATCACCCTGCAGGTCAGTTCCCTTCTAATTAAAATGAAGTATGTAAGTGGTCTATTGCTGGAATTTTATTTTAAACTTGTCATGTAATTAGCTTCTGTGATTGCAGATTCAGTGGAAGTAAGGCCAGGAGAGAGAAGACTTGCAAACATTCAGTCAGAATTCAAACATGAACAAGAGCAGCATCGTTTTTTTCCTGTTAATAATGAAGACAGTGATGGTGATGCTATGGAAATTGAATATATGGAATCTGAAGTTCTTTTTGATGTAAGTTTCTGTCAAGCTTATAGATTTTTATCAGATCAAATATCCAAGGATTTTCTACTATTGAACACTGAACTCAGTTTGGAATAACCATTTGTCTTCCACTAGATTGGGGAATATCGGCTGAAAGAGTTTGCTGTGGAGTTCACTGAACAACCCACTTTCATGGATGTTGATGATATTGACTACTCTGTGATTGAATCTAATCCACAATCCCTATGCTTCATTGTTTTGGATACCAATATTTTATTGGGCTATCTTAAGTTTGTGGAGGGACTCCGTGATACTGTAATACCAGGTTTGTTGTATGTTATGTTGTTTTCTTTCTTTTTAACGAATCTTGGGTGTATTATATTTCATGTTGTTATTATGTAATCTCCCCCAAAGGAAAAGGCCCTGTGCACCTGTTCCTGCCATGGCAAGTAATTCATGAATTAGACCAATTAAAAGATAAAGGGAGACCAAGTACGCAGCCACATGCTCGACGTGCAATTAATTACCTGCTTGATAACTTTTCTTGTAAACATCCAAGAGTTCGGGGTCAAAAATTAAGTGAAGCAAATCTAAGTGCAACCAGCTGTCCAGATGATAAAATCCTACAGTCATGTATACAATTGAAAGATCAGGGTCATGATGTGGTGAGAATGTTTGTCCAAAATGGCTTGCAATTTACCTGTCGGAGATTTAAAAACAAAATTTAAATGGCTATTGCAGATTCTTCTATCAAATGACAAAAACCTTTTAAATAAAGCCCTAATAAGTGAAGTGAGTGCTTTGTCTAAAGACGAGCTGGCAAACCAGCTTAATAAAAATCCTGCAAATCACATCAGTGCCAATGTTGTTTCTAACAGTCCCGATAGAAGTAAGTGCTGCATGGTTTGTGAGTTGTTGTTTTTTTTCAATGGAACACCTAGATTTTTATAGATTTTTTTTTTTTTTTTTTTTGTCTTTGGCAGGTAATATGTTGGAGAAAGAGAATATAAGATCAGCTAGTCAAAATGACACCATCTGCTGTGAAATGAAAGCTATTATTAAAGACACACTGGGTGAGGTAATTTTTTCTATCAATAGTTTTTCATTGTTTCCAACTGAAAGGGTCAGACATGTGTACATGTATGATTCAGACACATCTTCATTTGTAGGTGGTTTCCTGGGGAATGGAGGATGAGTATAAGCATCTATGGCAAAAGCGCACAATCACACCACCCCCTTGGGAGGCTGACCAAGTTTTGCATTGCTTGTCCTATCATTGGCTCCCTTTGTGTGGTGACTTCATACCAGATTCTGTGAAAAGTTCAATAGAACGGTTGAAAATATTTCTTAAAATGAAACGTATGTAACTACCTTCTTGCCTTATTCTGAAATTTCCTGCCTGCAGTTATAATGCGTGTTGTATATGTACTTTTTTCCTCCTTCCTCTACTCTAATACATAGGATATGGTGTGAGTGATTCTGACCTCAAAGAAAGCTTAGACCTTACCATATCTGTGTTTGAATGTATTTCTAAAAAGTATATAAAAACAACCAACCTTGGTATCCAAAGTATAAAGGTATGCATCTATATTTTAGTTTCATCTTGTTTTTGGTTTTCCATGTGTTGACAGCTTTGAAAGTATTCTAAAACCCTGTGCAGGCTTTGTTACAAAGGATGGATAACAGTTCTTCAACACCTGATGTTCATAATGAGTCCACCGTGCTAGTATGTTTTGAGGAAGCTCATAATGCTGCCCAGAGACTGTGGTGAGGGGTTGCTTTGTCATACTTTTAGGCTTTTGAAAACTTGTTTCAGTAACTCACTTTGTCTCTCTGTACAGTTCTTTCAGTTTTGCCATAGACCCTGAATGGAAGCAGAAAGCTGGGTACATGATAGAAGCAGTTCAAACACTCATTCGCCTGTTGACTTTGTAAGTGGTACAAAAATTGTTCTTTTTACATTTGCATTTAAACGTCAGTTTAACAGCTTTTTCCTCCCTTTTTGTTTAAAGGATACTGTCGAAACCTCCTGATTTCATGAGCGAAGAAGATGTAGCTCTAAATGAACTTGTCAATCTTATCAAAGGGAAATTCAATTTAACACCTAAGGATATGATTAATTTCTGTAAAAATCATACCAACAGAACTCTTTTAGAGAATGGAATTCAACAATTCGCCACCATTGAATTACAGTTAACTTCTATGTTACATGGTAATACCTAGAACAATTCAATGACACTGCCTGATCTCGAGACTTACTCAGCTGTGATTCTGAAGTATCAGTTATTTATTTGTGATACTAGGTAATGTGTTCTGTGTATTGCATACACAAAAGTATCTGTCATTAATTAGAGACTGAGTCCCTTATTCTCCCCTCTTTTTTGAAAAAAATACATTTGTTGGTGTATCAACCTTTATTCATTTATTGCGTTATTGTTTGGCGTGTTATTTTTTTGTGTGGTGATGGTTTCATGTGCAAATCTATGTTTTGCTTTTTCCCCTCATTGTCTGTATGCATCAACAGTTCTTATTTTGGAACAACTGTTAGTAACAAATGTGCCTTTATATACTTCAGTTTTAGAGGTAACTGTTGTTTGCTATAAACTTGACTTCATAAATTTGATTTGTTAGACCTTTTGGTTTTTTTTATCGCCTGTTAAAGTGTTGCTTCTGCTAGGTAATGTGAAATTAAGAAGGTATAAAGTATTTCTTGTTTGGTATTTTATTTAAAGAAGATCTCAACTGTTAAATGTGCACACTTCTTATTTTTATATACTAAATTTTGTATGACATTGTGTTCTGCAATAAATCACTTTACTACTTATCTGCACTGTTTTCCTTTCATCCTTATCCGCGAAACTGGATTCCTGCATATCTTGCAACCCCCTTTAGGAGAAGACTCCCAAAATCCTCCCCCTTTCGGGCGCAGCGGGTGTGAACAGACGGTGCCACGGGATGGATGGCTCCGTCGCACCCGCTGCTTCGTTCTCTGACGAGTCCGTGGTGCTGTCGGCGTCGGCGGCCTCTGTGGCTGCCGTGCTCGTCTGGCTCTGGCTGCCTCCACCCTCGTCAGGGTCGGGGCCCTGCGACGGTGGCAGCGGGACGACGGCGGTGGCGTTGTCGCACTCCCCGACGCGGACAAACAGGTCGTCGTCCTGGTCGCGCTTCGGCAGCGGCTCTGGGGGAAGCACCACCACTTGGAACTGGTGTGATCGTACGGTGCCATCTGCGCACAGCCCCGGCCCCGGTTCAGTCATCCCCCTGGCAGCGGCAGCACTTAATCTTACAACGGTCCCCACTCCAGTTCGCTTCAGCCTTACCTTCCGCGCGCTCGACGCACTCGTACAGCCCCGCGTCCGACGGCGCCACGGCGAACACGTAGAGCGTCCCCGCGTCGTCGTCGGCCAGGTACTTGTTGGCGTCGGCGGCGACGTCCAGGCTGACGTTGTTGCGCCGCCAGCCAACGTGCGGGACGCGGCAATGGAGGCTCGTCAGCTCCCCCTCGCGGACCCGTGACCGGCAGGGTGCCCGGTGGCACTCGCGCCGCTCCTCGCCGGGGCCCAGGTGAGCGCAGGCCTCCGCCTCCAGGGTCACCTCCGTGCCGTCGGCTCGCGTCTGCGAGCAGCGCGCCTGCCGGTACTTGGCGCCTCCGCCGCAGGGGTGGGAGCACTGCGGGTACGGTGCGGAGGCCATTGCCACAGTAACGCTTCACTTCGCCCTACATAGTACTCGAACCAGGCCGCCTGGCGCCTACCTCACCTTGATGCCGGCCCACGACGGCCATTGCCAGGTGGCGGGGCAGTCCACGCGGTTGCAGGCCTCCTGTGGGGCCGGCGGCGGCCCCAGGTCCTCGCAGGCCGCCAGGGGCAGCTTGGCGCCGGTCTCGTTGTTGACGCAGCGTACCATCCGCTGCCGCAGGCCGGACGAGCTGCACGACGCAGAGCACTCGGAGAAGGCCGAGGCGTCGTACCGCGCAGCCACCACCTCTGAGCAACACGCAGTCGTGCAAAAATGCTGTAAAAGTAGGGCGCAAACTCACTACCAGGCATTCCTCTCGGACCACTCCACCGTGCGCTAACCGATTGCGCCACTGGGGCTCGACGATTCGTCCGACTCTGATTCTCGCTTTGGCCTTCCCATGGTCCCCATGGCTGCTGCTGGTGCCGGTAGTGGCGCCGGCGGCTCAGCTGTGGTCTGGTCGACTTTGTCGTCGGACTGGGGCGTGGCCGGGGGGCGTGTTTCCTGCGCCGACGTCGGCGGGGGCGCCTGTGTCTGGCCGCCGCCGCCGCTGCCGCCCCTCACGTCCTCATGCTCCGAGCTCGCGGGGTCCTCGGGACCCTCGGGGGAGTCCTGGGACTCATCAGGCGACGTCGCGGGCGGCGTCGGGTCGGGGTCTCCGGGCACGCGCTCCAGCTTCACGGTCACGTTGTGCGTCCGACCTGGGCGGCAGGACAGGATGAGAAATCAATCGTCGTGAGCAGTCGGCCTCACCAAGACAAGTCACTCCTCGGTTAGCCCAGTGTGCACTGGCCTGCCCGCCTGCCTTCGGGGTTGGTGGTGAGGGAGGCGCACATGTACACGCCGCTGTCGGGCTCGTCGGCCCCCTTCACCCTCAGCTCGCCCTTGTTGTCCGTCTGGGTGTACTTGTCCTCGTGCACGGGTAGTCGCTGGCCGTCCTTGTACCACGCGTACTTCCTCCTGTGGAGCGAGGAAGGGGCGTTACGAGGCGTTAGGAGGCGTTACTGGGCATTACTGCGTCGAGTCGAGCCCCACGGCCAATGCACTGCCGATGCCGTACTTGCTGCGGTCGTCGGCCGGCGTCCAGAACACGGGGAACGGGCAGCGGAGGGTGAACTTGGAGAAGAGGCGGATGCGGCGGGGCCGGCGGCCGTCCGACGTCCGCAGCCAGACGCGCCGGCCGTCGGGGCACGGCTGGAGGTTGCAGTCGCGGCGCTCCGCGGGGCGCAGCTGGTCCACGCACAGCGCCTCGGGCAGGGGCGTCGGCGGCGTCGGCGGCGAGAGCGAGCCCCCCGTCACCGTCGGCGGGTGCAGCGGGTGCGGACCCCCGTCGCCACCGCGGCCCGCGTGGCACTCCACCACCCGCGCCCGCTGCCCGCCCCCACACTTGGCCGAACACTGCGGCAGAGCAACGCGAAACAGACAGCTAAAGTAATGACTGTTAGGCGACGGCTTTGCGCGCTGCGCCGCTGCGCGCGGCTCTGCGTAGCCTACCTGCCCCCAGTCCCCCGTGACCCAGGCGTTGGCGCACTCGGACCGGTACTGGTAGCACTGGCGGACCCCGGTGGGCTTGGGTGGTGCGCAGAAGCCGTCGGCAGCCACGATCAAGGTGGACGTGACGTCCTCCAGCACGCACGACACCTGTCGCCGTTCCTCGCCGGCGCCGCACGGGTTGCTGCACGGGCCCCAGGACGCCGTGCTCCATCGGCCCGGCGCTGGCAGCGAGCTGGGCGGCCGGGGGAACGCCTCTTCGGACGACGAAATCGCCGACGGCTGCGACTCTTTAACCGGGAAAGAGCGTTAGATTAAAGCGTTAGAGGCTGAAAAAGACGTCTCTTGGGGACGGTTTTCGAACGAGGTCCCGGGGTGAGGTGGTGTAACTGTGTAACTCACCGTTCGAGAACGTCAGCAGCACCGCCAGGGGAAGGGCCAAAATGTTCCCGGCCAGCATGGTCATCTCGTAAGGGTTCACAAGCGACACATTTGCCCCTTTCGTCTCAACAACAAAAATCCAGCTGAACTCTTCCGCAGAATTGACTGGACACTACAGCGTCGACGAAAACCAGGGGAATTCCCGTGCGCACGTTCACTCAAAATTTGCACAAATTGCAGGAAGTTCCGACTAAATTCAAGCTAGCTCCATCGATTCGATCCCAGCCTCCGCCACCAGACACCATGCTGACTGCATCGCATCGCATCGCACCCGCATAGCCTTCGGCTTGCCTCCGCCAGCCTCCTGCTCTCTCGCTGTTTTTGCCCTTTTGGTTTTATCTCATCGGCAGCTCGCGGCCGGAACGTCGCGATGTGTGGCGGCGAGGGGGTGGGGGTGGGGGGGCTCGGCGCAGTTCGATAACGATTGATTGACGAGAGTCGTCGCGAGTCACCCACTCCACAACATTCCCTCATTCATGCGTTCAGCCCACAGCCATATGAATTTGTTTGATCAATTTTTAAAAATAATTGAAAAAATATGAAGAGAAGGATGCAGGGCAGAATCGGCGGTGCGTTGCGGGTCGCGGATGCGAGTCCTTTTTGGTCAATTTGCTTTTGCTTGCTTCTTTAGCGACACCGTTTGAACGGTTTGAATGAGCGCCGTACAGCCTCGCCAACCTACACGTGTTTTGAGTTTTTCGGAGTGGAAGAAAACTTTTTGTCTCCATGAAAGCGTGCGTCGTTCATTTCTTGAGATTTTCGTAGGGTCTCCTTTATTTCGACTTGGACTTAGAAACTACCCTTTCTCTTTGGACTCCCGTGGTGGTAAAACGGCATCGTTTCACTACTGTCACCAGGTTTGTCTTTTGTCTATTTGTTGTTGTTATTATTGTTATTGTTCTTGGTTGATCTGTGAGAGTGAGTCATCTGTGCTGTGATTAATTTTTCCAGTAGATTAATGGTTTGAATTGTACCAAGGGGCTGTCGAGTGCAATCCGTCTATTATATTACAGGTAATTATATTATTTTCCACTGCCCTTCGTTCGTCCAGGAAGTCTCTCGTCCGCTTTGCTCGTAAAACTTCTTCCCTCGGCACATTGAGAAGATCCTTTAACCTTATTTAATTGCTAAATAAACAAAGTATTAGGCCTTAAATTAATATTGACGTATACGAATGCAAGATTCGTCATGTTTATTGTGTAATCTGACATCAGGTAATTGCTTGTCAGATATAGTGGTTAGAATCCTGGCAAGGGTACATTAGGCCTAGTATTCTCCTCTTATTTTTTTCTCACACAATAATTTGTGTTTCTCTCAATCTATAAATTTTTCTTATGTGAACCCTTTGATTTCTCTTGCTTTTTAGTATCAGCTTAGGCTAGTCGGTAATCTGTAGGTGGAGGAAATGCTATGATGTCAGAATGCAATGCTTACAATTCCATGTTCATCATAGCACACACTCATTTGTTATACATTTTCAGTGATGTAGTTGTCTTCATTAATATTCTTGTTTTGACAGGTTCAAGTATTCGGTATGGTCACAGCAATGGAGAAAATACTAAAAGAAAAGCTGAGTAAAGTCAATGTATGTGTGTCTCTTTTGTATCTCCTATCAACACTGCTTTTGTCAGTTTTCTTTTCTTACATGTCCTATCCAATCTTAAATTGCAGTACCAGAATCCGGAAAATACCATGAGAGATATTATGAACACCTTGTCCCAATTCCGTGGTTTGACTCATTCTATTGAACCCTATGGTAAGTTATGGTCTCATTTGACTCTGTTTTTTCTTACAATCTATTTATTTTTTTATTTTATGTTTATACAGTGGAAGCCGCTTATAATGAATCGGGTCCTCGCCGCTGGGGGAGTTCGTTATAAGCGGGATTTCGTTAAATGCGGATTTTGCTTTAATAGGTCTGTTTTCTGTTGGTGACTTTCACAAAATTCGTTATAAGCGGGAATTCGTTATATACAGGATTCGTTATAAGCGGCTTCCACTGTATGTATTTATTAATATTCTGACTTGTCTATTTAATTATGTATGAATGGCTGAGATTGGAATTTGAGGCATGCCATAAATGTTAACTTTCAAACAAGGTTACCAACAGAAAATATGTACTGTCTTCTTTGTTGCACGTTTAATTTTTTAAAAATGTGTTTCATTATACTCTTGTTATGTAGTGTTCAATGATGGAAACCAGAAGGAGCTTTGTAAAATGCAGGGAACAATTCCTGTACCCTACAAGGGTGAGTGATAATATTCTTGATTAAGCACGACCCCGCTTTTTCATACACAATTCACACACAATTCACATACACCCACTTTAGGTAATGGTTTATTCTTCTCCTGTCTAAGGTGTATAGTTCTAGTGTTTCAAGTCAGAAACTATTTATTATTTCAGAAAATTGGCTTTATTATCTCAGCTGATTTAAATTTTAAACTCTTTTGTACAGTGGACAAACTGAAAGCATATATTTGGTAATCTTGTTTGAATTTTCAAATTATTTCTGCTTTATTCTCAATACAAATGTTAATTCAAAACTCAATTTACAAATTGCTTGGGTTGAATGGCAAACATGTGGCCTCTATTTTCATTTTTCTCAAGTAAAATTTAATGCTAGGAAGTATTCACTGTTGATTTCTTAAATAATGGTCTGGCTCAGCTCTGATATATTTCTCTTCTTTGTATGCAAGTGTTTACAAATGGTTCAAAGAAGAACCTTCTGAACTTGAAAGGGACAGTACCAGTGCCGTACAAGGGTAAGTTACAGTTTGATGCATGCCATTAGCCTATTCACTTGGATGCTGTTTCCTCCATTTTCTTATTAAAAAGGAAACTCCAAGACACAACACCTCACACACCTTTGCCTTCACTCCTTGGGGTCTCCTTGATTTCATGAGCCATTTCATGTAAAGTTAAACATGTTCTTAATGAATTTTTTCTTTTTTAAAGGACAAAACTACAATATACCTGTTTGTATTTGGATCATGGACACTCATCCAAACAATGCACCTTTATGCTATGTCAGACCAACTGCTGATATGGTGCTGAAGGTTTCCAGAACCACAGACCACAGTGGAAAAGTATATCTTCCCATGTTACATTTTTGGGATCCTGTAAGTACTCACTAGGTTGCAACATCAAGCGTTTTCTGGTCTACACTTTTTAACAATTTTAAAAAAATTTGATCTGTCTCTGTAGAGATCAGCAGATTTACTTCCTACCCTTGTGAAGAACATGATAAGTGCCTTTTCTACTGAGCCCCCTGTTTATGCCAGGCCAAAGGATGGAGGAATAGTACCGACGCAGGGTAGTCAACAACAATCAACTTCTTCCAGCTTTACACCTTATCCTTCTCAGCGTAAGTTTTTCCCTTTCATTTGTGTTTAACCCCCAAGCCCCCTGCCCCCAAAATTTAAAAATATTATAATATGCCTTGGATACTTTGCAGCTTACATGCCAGTTCCAGGAACTGGTAACCCACCCTACCCATCATCTAACACTGGCTACACTCATAACCCTGCACCGTATCCGTCGTCTACACCTTATCCAAGCGGGTTTCCAACCCCGTATAACTATAATGCTGGTTCTAGTTCAGTATATCCACCATATCCAACAGGCAGTAGCCAACTGCCTTACCCAGCATATCCGTCATATTCAGGAGGTCCATCTGTAAGTGTAAATTATTCCATCATTGAGTCTCTTTGTTTCAAATTTATTTGTATAATTCATCCTATTTTGCAGATGCCACCATCTTCAAATACTCAAAGCTCTGGGGCAGACACTGGAACGGGAACCATAACTGAAGAACATATTAGAGCTTCATTACTGTCAGCTGTAGAAGACAAAATGCGACGCTCGCTACGAGAGCAGTCAAGTCGTGCTCGCGATGAACTGGAGATTTTACGTCAAACGGAATCTGAGCTAAGGGCTGGAAAGAACAGACTTGATGATATTCTTGCCAGACTTACCAAAGAACAGGTAAAGTAGATGTGGTATATTGGTATGCTAATCTTGTACGACTATGGATCAAAAAGGATCAATGGATTGTTTCAAATAACTTTTGTCTGTCCTGTAGGAAGACCTGGACAAGAACATTTCTATGTTGAAAGACAAGGAAGAAGAACTTAGTAAAGCAACTGAGCGCTTGTCAGATCAACATGTGGATCCAGATGAAGCAGTTACAACCACTGCCCCTCTTTACAAGCAGTATGTATTACTCCTTTTCCATTTCTTTCAATTCCCATGTCTTTTTGTTAATTGACAAATTATGAGCTGTATTGAAACATAATGTGTTAAAAAAGAAGGAAGGCAGTTTCTTATGTAGCCTTCCTTTTCCAGGATTTTGAACTCGTATGCTGAAGAAGCAGCTCTAGAGGATGCCATTTACTATGTAGGGGAGGCATTACGACGCAGTGTTATTGACCTGGATGTATTTTTGAAACAAGTTAGGGCTTTATCTCGAAGACAGTTTATGTTGAGAGCATTGATGCAGAAATGTCGCCAGAAAGCTGGCTTGAAGTAAACATTTCATTTTAATCTCCTAATTTGAGACGCAATCACTGTTGAAGATTATATTTATGCTTTTCTTAAAGTTTTGATAATTTTACTTAAAATATTTTTGTGCAAGAGCTAGATGCACAACATCGTTTATATGTATGGAGGCCTTTCCAGGGCTGATTTTTTTCCCCTGTTATGTTATTGTGTACATATTAAAGAGATAAAAATGGAATGTGCATTTTGAATTATAATCTAATACTATAAGACATTTTGCACCACTTCTGTAAAATCTGTGATGCCACGTTGTAGGTTTTGATTTGGTCTGTTTGATATGGCCTCAAGAACAAATTAGGTCTAGTATAGATGGATCAGATATTTTGTTTTGTGTCATAATTTGGCTATCTTAGGATTGATCATGTATTAACCGATCGCATCCTTATAAGGTGTGCATTTCTACATTATTTTTTTTTCTTTCATAGGATTGCTTCAATAGCCCATTTCTTTCACTTTTCAACGTTTTATAACTTTTATGTTTGATCCATTGCTGCTGTCTCTTGGTCTTGGTAAGCTCTCTAAGAGAAATTTAATTATGCTCATCAACTGCACTTCTTAAATTGCACATTGTGTGTTCTACTCAACTTATGTTGTACACCATTTACATCCGCCTACATTGTGTACCATCTTGTAGCAGAACCCCATGATGACCCATGATGCTTGCAAATATTATTCTTAGTGTAATTTTAGTCTTAAGATGCCCTTTTCGGACTGGCATGTTTCTTTTTCAATCCTCCATGAAGTGCCTCCAATGTTGTTTACCGTATTTTATCCTAAAATTTTAAACAGCCGCATAATAAATAAACACATAAATTTGTATTATGAGACTTTATTGATACCTATCAAGCCAATACAAACACAACATGCACCCATTTCTTCTATTTGTATACTGCTGTGGAGTGCAGAGTGGAGAAAACACAAGAGCTTCACAAGTTCGATCTTAGTTTTGAAAGAGACCAGAATTCCATAAGAAAGGGATATGATAAAAACAAGTGCAAGTTCAGAACGCACAACAGACATTAAATTTATAAAACAAAAGTTCAAATAATATTTCATACAGGTCAAGCTTATTTCATACATATATTCCAACCCATAACATTAAAAATAGAACACCCATGCCTGAAAAAATGGCTGCAACAAGTGCAACCAGTAATTCTTTCCAAATATCTCTTGTGTATTTGGTACTTGTAACTTCATACACGAAGAACCAAGCTGTGAAGAAGATTCCAATGCCAAGCAAGACAATGGTAAGGTGAGGGAAGACTGCAGGGTTGACTGGGGAGATATATCTTGACATTGATTCAATTTCCATCTGAAAACAAAAAAGACAAAAAAAATAATTAAAAATATTAGCGCTGCGCCATGAATCTACATCTGCAGCTGGGTACACCTTGTAAAATACGGCACTTGCGCTACATGCCGAAGAGAGGAATCAAAGGGTGTTAACTATATAGCGATATGTTGCTGTGAAGCATAACCGACAGCTCTGACGTATATCTGATTTGGTGGCTCAATTGGCCGGTTCAAAACGTGAGGTTAGACGTACACAAAGTGGTAAATTGGTGCAATTAAACCATTCCAAATTAAATTCGGACATATTAGTGACCAAGTAAACACCAGCATTGTCACTTTATTGACTATTAGCTATCGGAATAACAATAAGAAGCGGTAACATTCGTAAGAATGGGCTGGAGTGTCTTCTACACCCAGCGAGGATCGTACCGGCTACAGAAATTTTGAAACGGGGCAAGTCACTGCCACTTTCTTTACAAATTAAAAGTAGAAATACAATGCACCACAAAAATTGAACCATCATCCCGTATTTAAATGACATACTTACGTTGAATGATATATTTCACACTTAACGGAATGTAAACAACACACACAGCAGTACGTGGCTGAAGGCTGAAGTTTGGCAGATCAGTAAAGGGGCGAGGAGGGGGAGGGTGCTGTGTGCTGTTGCTGTTGGGTGGGGCGGAAACGGACACTTTTTCTGTTGTGTCACAAGGCGTTAAACTGCTCCCTCGCTCCTCCCCTCCCCCTCTCGCCCTTCCCTTCCCCATTGCTTGCTTAGGTCTTAGGAGTCTAGGTTCGCCGTTCGCCCGAAAGTGCAACAGCATGAGGAAGTGCAATATGTGTATCATGTTTTGATGCTGACGATTTCCTTACGTTTTGTGTATTCTAAATTTAAGTAAGTTCACCATCCTAAAATCTTGTCCTCCTTTTCAATTATTTTTGTCGTTTGCTCACATAGTTTTAAAATTGTAGTCTGCTCCAACCTGCACCTCTTGTATTTTCATTAACTTTAAACTTCCCATGATTATTTGTCGTGAAAGTAAAGGAATGAACATTTATCCGCTACCATAACTTTTAATATGAAGAGAACTTACAGTTACAAGTGCTGTCACTGTACAGTTTTTGTTTAATGTATATGTGAATATGGTCGAAACCAACATCGATTAGTTGAGCATAAATAAGCAGTGTTCATTACTTACCTTATGAATATATATTTCATCTCTTACTGTGCCACTGTCTCTTTTTTATCTTTTACGTGGCAGTATTTTCGGAATGCCCCTAAACCCCTGTTATAGTTGATCCAATGGTATCCTAAGATGACCTAATTTATCATTTGTTTCAGATGATTCTTATCTATTGAGAAATAAAATATTTTCATCAAAATGGCTTGCGCTTCAGTGGACAGAAGTCTCCTGCCTATGAAAGCACATTACTTTCTCTTCAATGCTGGATCAGCACCCATCGTTCCTTTTCTTCCAGTTTATGCCAAACAGTTGGGGTTTTCGTCATTAGTAGTGGGCACCATCTATGCCATTTTGCCAATTTTTGGCATGCTTTCTAAACCATTATTTGGAGCTGTTGCTGACTATTTCAAGCAACAAAAACCTCTCTTCTTGCTTTTCCAGGTGAGAATAAAAGTAATGATTGTACCTTTTCATGTCATTTTATCCTGCATGTAATGTGAGACCATTTTTTGTTACAGCTGTTTTCAGCTATCTCCCTGTTCACTATTCAATTCCTACCAGAAGTACCCACTAAAACACCAGTGGAATTTCATTGCCATCAAGAATCATTTCTTAGAATGTGTAATCCTATTGATCCTGGTGCAATGGACCGTGTGGCAAAAGAATCTTTACGAAATGGCACTGTTTTATGTCAGGTAATAATGATTTTATTGAAGAATGATATCAGATGATGTCTTTAATGCATTGGAGACCTCTAACTGATTGCTCTGATTTCAGATAAAATGTGAAGTTGATTCCAGTGATTTTTTTAAGAACTTCCCACCTATTCCTCATGGATCCAATGATCTGGAAATGACAGTTGAGCTTCCTATGGTTCACCATGAGATAGTAATTATTTTCAACTTCAACTTTTCAACTACTTTCTAATCCCTTGTGATTTTTTTCTTCTAATTTTTCTTGAATTTTCCAAACCAGGAAGGAAATTGTTCATTTTTCAGAATCCATAATGCAATTTCATCTGATCTTA
This sequence comes from Odontothrips loti, assembly GCA_038380765.1. NCBI lineage: Eukaryota > Metazoa > Arthropoda > Insecta > Thysanoptera > Thripidae > Odontothrips > Odontothrips loti. Next base: position 9,939,355 of record CM076248.1, on the reverse strand, counting down.
AGAAACCAATAATACCTTATTGTAATGGCACATTACAAAAACTGCAATGCAGTGCTATTTGTGACAACTCAGCTGTAATGGACCTCATCACAAGACCAGCCGATGACAATCATAATCCTGCTTTGTCTTATCAGTTTTGGCTGTTTTTCCTTCTGCTGATTGTGGCGTGGAGTAGTTTGGCTGTGGTCGCCAGTGTGGGAGATACGATCTGCTTTGGAATGTTAGGTAAGGATATTAGCTATGATCTGAAATTTTGTTCTTGAAGTAACTAAATTACCCCTCTTACCTAGGCTGCCTTAAATGCTATTCTTTTTAGGTGATAAACCAAACCATTACGGCCAGCAAAGATTGTGGGGTGCTGTTGGCTGGGGTCTTTTCACTTTAATAGCAGGATTTCTTGTGGATGAGTTGAGCAAGAATCAATTCAAGAAGGATTATACAGTGGCATTCTATTTAGTTATGGTTAATATTTTACTCAGCATTGCAGTTTCTTATCATTTGAAGGTATGATGATTCATCCTAACTGTAACAGGAACTAATCAATTTGTAGGGATGAGGATTTTTTTTTCTAACTGGGTGTGATTTTAGTAATATGGTTATTTTTACACTTTACAGTATAGCCAGACTCATATATCCAGAAACATTTTACGTGATGTTGGACTGATGTTTTCAGAGCCACGAATCCTTGTTTTCATGACATGGTGTATGATAGTAGGCATCAATACGGGTATTCTTTGGCAATTTCTTTTCTGGTGAGTAAGGATCAACACATACTACCAAAAATGTCGCTACCAGTATTTAACTCTGAGGTTCACCATCCAGGCATCTAGAAGATTTGGCTGGTACTGACATGCAATGGATCAAGGCATTAGAAGGCTTGGCTGCTGGTGTTCAGTGTGTTGGAGGAGAGCTCCCATTCTTCTTTCTGTCAGGTATGTATATAATTTTTTACAAAACAGTTTTAATATGTGCTATTAAAAATTATACTTTTCATATTCTCAGACATTCTTCTTTTGTTACAGGCTGGATCATTAAACGACTAGGCCATATTAATGTGATGAGTTTGGTTTTGTTTTCATTTGGCGTCAGATTTATTCTGTACTCTATTCTATCAAACCCATGGTTGTGTCTTCCTATTGAATTGTTACAAGGAGTCACATTTGGTTTGTTTTATTCAACAATGGCCTCTTATGCCAGTATTTTATCAGTACCTGGAACTGAGGCAACTGTTCAGGGACTTGTTGGTGCTGTGTTCGAAGGAGTTGGTAAGGCTGGGTTTGCTTTTGTGAAACCATTTTTTTGTGTACATTTAAAGAGGTTCTAAATCAATGTTTCATCTCTTGTAGGTGTTGCTTTGGGAAGTTTCATTGGAGGCGCTGTTTATTATGCATATTCTGGTGCTGCTATGTTCGGAATATTTGGAGGGTTTTCAGTTGTCTGTGCAATACTTCATGTGGCTATTCAACTTCATCTCTCTAGGCTGCCATCATCTCCTACAGGTGGCAAAGGTATGTTAAGAACACATTTGTGGAATATCAAGAACATACTTCTTTTACAATTCAAGAAAACTTTTGGAGTGGTTGGGTGGGTTTGGAACTTCTAACAGATACTAACAAAATTTTAATCTGTGCTACTTTCAATACTCCTCATTATAAATGTACATTACTTAGCAAAAAAGTTTTGATACCTGCCCAGCCCATCTGATCAATGAAAAGTTGGCCTGGTGCTAGATTTTGACTTTTTGCTTTATTTTCTCCTTTTAGTTTTCCACCTTAAGCGTCATTCATTCATATCAAGCAATATAGTAGCTTCACTGGACAAAATAAGGTCCCTGCTTTGCTTCTCATTGCTATGACCAGGTGAATCAGATACCCTGTGCACTTTGGTAAATACACTTCTGATTCATCCTGAGGCTCGCATTAGAGTCCTTGCATTCAGTCATACCTTAGTCTATTAGCATTATATCAGTACGCCTCAGCGCCAGTAGTTTGTCGTTGTCCTATAGCCACAAAAGTGTATGGGGTATGTGATTAACTTGATGTAACCATGTATCATGTATCACCATTTCTTTCAGAAATTAGTGTGAGCAATTTGAGTCGTGCCAGTAATGCAGAGCAGTTAGAGCAGTTGGAGAGGTTTGTGAAGATGGATAAATGTGTTGCTGAAACTGCATGCTGCCTGTAACATTTTGAACATTGGTTGTTCTGAGTTTTGGTTTCTAGTGCTCTCTGTCACATGGCAAACTTTCATTTAAATTATTTAAACACTTTTTTAGCCTTGAGCCTTATTGCTGCCTAATGCTATTGGTAGAATATGTGGGAGCAAAACATTATTTTACAAAGCTGTGCATGCTTTTTACAACTTTTGTACTACTTAGAGAGCAAACATACTGTTGATTTGTTTGAAGCATGAAATAGTTGTACCAATGACTGATAATATTTTTGCATGTTTCTGAAATGCTTTTTGTGCTATAATCAGTCTGTGGTGGTAGTTTCCATACTAAATTTGATTGGTCAGAAGTTGAGACTATTTTTTCTCTCTGAGTCGTGTGCGAACTCACTTACAATTTCACATTAATGTTACATTGCATTTGTGCAGATTGTATGCAGATTTGTGTAGAAAGTAGATGCTGGATTTATTACTGTAAACTAATACATGTGTATTAAAAAAATATTTCATGCTTTTCCTCAGGCTTCAAGACGGTTAGGTATGCAGCACCAGATGCAGCAAATGAAGCATTTGATGATCAGGAAATTCTCACTGCGTCATAAGAAACAAGCCAAACTTTAAGGTAACAGTAAATTGTTTAGATTTGTTTTGGCCCGGCTTAATGGCTCAAAAGACTCATATATCAAGGCATCAAGTTGTTTTTGATAAATATTTGTCAAGATACTGTTATTCCCGCCCTTATATTTTTGACGTAGGGATTTTAAGTTGACCCATAAGGAAATTATCGTTACTTCATTCCAAGTCAGGACAGTTGCAATTATTGATGTCGCTCCATAAGTGACTTAAATAATTAGAGTGTCTGTATAAGCTTTTTAGGAGTATAAGAACATTGTGATTATATATCGACTCGTCTTATTACTAGGAAGTGGTGGTGCTCTTTGCTATTTTTGAAATAACTGTGTTTCTTGAAAATAGTGCGCATGTAATGTGCAGTATAAGTTGTCATATTTTTGAACAACATCTATGTTTCTTAATGCTCTGAAAGTTTTGTTGAAAGAAGTATCATAATGTAGATATGAGTTGTAAGCATCTTTTGCCTTGACAACTACTACCAACTTTATTAAGACTGTGTTGTTTTTTATACAGGGTTATTTTATGTAAGGTGTCAATTTAATTTGAACAAGGGAAACAAGATACATAGAATTATTCATATTTTTGTCCCAGTTTTTCAAAGCTATAGCTTAGATTTCATCTGGACCCATTTAATATTGCCTATAATTCAGTGATTTGGGGCAGCTGCTGTTAGAAAAAAAATGTTTAGTGATACTTTGTTAAAATAGTTTTAAAGGATGTGAGGTATGTTTACATGTTTTGTCATGTAGGCTGTAGCATCGTCTTAAATACTGATGCACGAGTTTACATGTTATGTCGCCTCTTATTCTTGTTTTAGTCATGTCAATATATTTTGTATATGCTTTTCATAGACATGTGACAGAAGCGATGATTTCACATGGACTCTCCATTAAAGACACACTAGGAGAAAATAAGTTTTGCACCTCATGTTTGTGCCTTTGTTTTTAGTTATGACCTAGCATGGACAAAGTCTCTAAAATGAGATCAGTATCCTTTCTACCAATTTTAGTATAGCCAAAGAATTTACTTTAAAAAGAATGTTGACTCATGTCCTATGATCCTTAATGTTGTGATGATAAGTTTTTCAACTGTATTAGTTAGGCTGAAATGTGTATTAAGCATTGACTTGTCATGATTTCCTCATTGATGTGAATTTTCTGTTAGTTAATTTGGAAAAAACAACTCATCGTGTTTTCAGATCCATTAATTCTGACTAACTGTCTCACTGTGCCTCTTTCATACTTCTTGATTTTAACAGTTTGTATACGGCAAGGGGGGCAACGTTTTGTCTCTGCTCTGGTGTCATTTTACTGTTATTTGTCTTTCATCTTTTGCACAAGTGTCATTTTCTGGGTTCCAGAGTAGTTCCTACCATTTAAATCTAAGATATTTCACAATTTGCTCAATATTTTAAAATATTAAGAATCATGCCATTGTGAGTGCATAAAATTTACTTCACCACCAACTAGACTTGTTTACATTTTTCTTTTACTTATAGATAAAAGTGTAGTGTTGTTGCCTATAGTTTTAAATGAAAACCTTTCAAATCTACAATTTTTGTTCTGTGAAAAAAAAGTAATTAAAGATCTCAAATAGACCAGCTGGCCGAGCTCACAATGTTTGTGTGTGTGTGTGCGTGTGTGTGTGTGTTCAAGCATGCAGCACTCATCAAGTCTCTCATGAGTCAGTATTATGTGTGGCTGCATTGCTTATTTCTTGTGAAAGGTTTTCCTATTGAATTCATAAATAAAAATGTTTGTTCCCACACTTTTCACTTTTATTGAAACAAAATGCTTACACCAGTTACAGCATTTTCAAACAACAAGTAAGAATTTCTCTCAAGCTTTTGCAGCATTTCATGGTAGAACTCAAATTTACAATACATGCAACGCAGCAGGTCACATAGGCCTCACTAACCCAGCCCAACATTTGATACAATGCTCAAAAAATATACACAAGTCAAACTAAGGTGTCAAATAAGCTTATTCCAAGAGGGCAGGCATCAACATCATCTTCCTGTCCTACTTCTCGCCTAGCATTGTTCAGTTTCTGATTACAGTTATTTTCATGTCGCTTCTTGAACTTTTTCTTCTTTCCTGAAGAATTTGTGCAAAAGTTAGGTTTCTTCTTGGGAGGAATGACCTCTCCTATAAGTGCTGCCCTCGTGCAAGAGCTGGGTTTATTGTGAAAAGTTACATCCTCATTTACATGGTCTTCTCTTTTACAAGACTTGGGTTTCTTAGGAGGAATGGCATCATCTATAACGGCTGCTCTTTTGAGCTTTCTAGACAAGTTTTTTTGCAAGTTGGAGCAATTAACACAACGTTGTATCCGCTGGGCCACAAGGTAATCACAGTCATATGGCCTCAAAGTCTTTTGGTACCTATATTCCTCAAACCCATCTTCAATGAATGCTCCTGGAAAGGTAGCCCAGAACATTTCACATTTTTTATCTGAAGCTCCCATGCATGTCTGAAAATCTCTCATTATTTTAACTACAGATAATATTTTATTAGACGCTTCTTTGGCAGACATTTCTTGTATTGATGGCAATGACCCAACTTTTGTATAAATAGGGTGATGATGTTTAACTAGTTTACCATGAACATATACCTCTAATATTCCATCAGGTTTAAACAACAACATACGTTGTACTACCTTGATTATACTTCTACTTAATGACAAGATACTAAAACAATCATTCTCAACGTGGGTTTTGATATGTAAAGGGAGTAATGGTTTGAGGAGTTCTTCTACGTCTTTCCATTTTGACATCACAGACTGTACCTGCAAATTCCATAATTTGTTTGCATGAGATAAAAAACAGTTCTACACACGAGAGTTGTATATGGTATGCGTATGATACTGACCTCTACAAGTGGCTTCGTACTCTCTGGAACACCAACAAGTACTATTTCATACCTATTATCAACACCTCCCAAACCTATTAAGAAATAGAGTAATAAGTTAACACTTAAATCTACTATGCAACAAAAAATTTGCTGATGCTGCACTTGCCTGGATCCACTAGTTGAGCAATAGATAAAATATCATCTAGGATTAGCCCTTCTCCAGTGCTGTAACATACATTTGTCGGAGTGTCTATGACCTTTCCTACCACAGAATCTGTACTACAAATATTTGAGTCCCCATCAACTTCAATAGCATTCACCATTGAGGAAATACTGTCACTTTCCACAGCATCAGAGGCATCAGAGACGTGTGTAGCTGTAAGACCAACACAATCTTTAACAGCAACACTACTGATATCTGAAAGAGAGAATATCTCAAAATGAGTATACACAATATGCAATACAGAAACATTGACACAATCTGATATTACCAATCGTAGGAGGAGTGTCATTGTTGGGTAAAGCTGTCATTAAGCTACTAAATGCATCAACAGTGGCATTTTCACTCCCTGAATTAATGCTGACAGTCACATCAACATCCTTATTGGGACTATCTGAAATCTTTGAAAGACAGAAAAACAGATTTCTTTGTGAGACAAATATGTTTCAAGCATAGAGGTATAGGTGGACAAAAGCATACAGTACTCACTTCCTTGGGAGCGACCACATTCAGAACTGGTACAGGTCGAACAGGTGCATTTTTGAGAGCAGTTTTTACAGCACGGCTGTGATTCTTGAAACGCTTAAAACACTTGCTCCTCGGTTTCTTAGGCATTTTTCTGGACAGGGAAAACCGTTTGTAGGTTCCAAACTCTAATTAGTATTTCACGCTTGACATGACACGCTCTCAAAATAGTGTCAATAACAGTAATAACTTTTCTACTCCACAATTATGTAGGTTATAAACAGTACACATGTTCCCCAGCACTACCACATTAAGAAACAATTTCAACTTACTCTGATGAGTCTCACTCACTCTCTGTGTTGTAAAGGCGGTCCGGATAGACTCACAACGACATATAATATAAATTTTCGTTCACAATACGTAAAATAAACATTGCGGAACTCGACATCGCAGACGCCTAGGATCGGTGCCTCAGATGGCGGTGCGGATGCGGACAGCGCTGCAGCGCCAGAAACACGAACTACTCACGTAACATTACGCAGCCGGCCGCCAGGGGCTGGCAGGCTGGCAGACACTGCTAGCAAGTTAGCAAGTCCTGCTCCTCCTAGTTCTGCTAGGGTGCTAGACGCGTATCACGTGGTTCGTGAACGCTAACGTAACGGCAACAGCCCTTAGGCCTGATTTCGCGCATGAGCTAACCTCTCACGGAAACGGCGAGGGTTTGAGACACGAAAACCTCGCGACACATTTCGGTTACCTTGATGAGGTGCCACCGGTGTCCCATAAAAATACAGTCTCAGTCTATTCTATCCACAGACGGCGGTGAAAGTCGGGGAGGGAAGGGAGCGGGCGGGAGGGGAGGGTCTCTTTTCAGTTCAGCTTCGCTAGTCCGGATTTCCAAGGATTATTGCTCGCCGGGAAAGAGGAAAGGGGCCGGGAATAATAAGGGGAAGCAGGAAGTGCGAGCCTAAAAGGCGAGCCGAGACCAAGAAAAGGATTCAAATTGATTCGTTTATTAGGGCTTTTAGGCAAAAGTTTACGCAAATTAAGAGAGCGGGGGACGTTCGGCGCCCTTGCAAGACCGGGCCGCGTGGCGCGGCTGCCCGGCTGCGGGCTGACGGGGAGCTGCGGGGAGCTGCGGGACCATGACGGGGGACGGGACGGGCCCCGCGGCTGCGGTGGGGCGGGGGGGGGGGGGGACTTTACTTTCGCAGACAATATGGCCAAGTTTGTCGCCAAAACTTGGAATGAGGCACTGGGCCAGCACCGCCCGCCATGCGGTCGCGATACAGTGCACCCGCGCCGCCTGGGCTCGAACCCGCGGCCTGCTGCCCGCGCGCGCTTTTTATTTCTCGCGCCATTGGTAAGCACTGATTAAATTATGTGCCCGGATTACGGCTTACCCCGCCCTGCTGCTGCTGCTACCGCGGCGGTTTGAAAGGGGAACAGGACGGTTGGTGAAGAATTAAACCGACTGAGGCCGTGCATAAAGCACGTGGTCAAAATCAGAAATCAGAACCCCACCTCCACCCTCGTCGTCAGCCTCACCTAACCTTTCCCATACTTAACTGCAGAGACTCCCACTTGTTTGACCGCGTGGTTTGTGTACGGCCCCCGAGAAAGAAACTACGCCGGCGTTTGGCCGGGTATCGGGTATACAGTGTGTAGCCCTGCTCAGACACAGTTCTGGGTATACTAAAGTCCCGAAAGTCCCTCAGCTGGGGATCAGCGTGGGGCGCTCGAACCCCCCTCCAAACACAGCAGGGGTGGAGGGGAGGGGCAGGCCGCCGCCGTGCGCGACGGGTCGCTGTTGTGTGCAGCGCTGGCCTCGTAACCGAGGCGTGCCGCGGCGTGCCGGGGCAGGAGGAATGAGCCAGGGATACCAGGACAAACACTGCGCGGTGTGCGGCGGCCGGGGCAGCGCCCGCAGCGCCCGAGGCGGCGGCCCACGGGACGTAAGCTTACGGACCCTCAGGACCCGGGACTCGGGGCCTAGGAGTCGTACAGCCCCGCCCGCCCAACAGCACCAAAGCCGTCATCCCCTCACATTGCATTGGAAGCGCCATGCGCTCTGTACTATAGCTCATACAAACCTAGCGTGGGATTCTATCCCCCTTTTTTAGGTGTGGGGGGGGGGGCATGGTCAGCTACTTGATTATTTTTTTAAATCTCGACATATACTGCAAGAAGTATCCCGTGGTTGAGGAGTTGAGTTTTCGCTGGGCCCCTCCGGGTCCCTCCGGGTCCCTCCCTGTCGCTGCCCCGCGGAGAGGCGGCCGCGCGTGTATCGTGTGCGCTGTGCGCTGGCTTATATACACGGCTGCTGTAAATGCTCCTGAGTCAGTCACCGGATACAGCGGCAGCGGCGGTGGCGGCGCAGCGCATAGCACCTCGTAAGAGGAAACCCCTGTCAGAAGGAGCCAGACAGGAATTTAAAACGAGCCCCACACGCCACTAGGGTCGCACACCGCAAGCACACACGCACACGCACACACACTCAGAACCACACTCGCCGGCTGCCAGCGCCGATAGGCTGAGGGCCTCGGGGTGACACAAGAGAGAAAGGTGGCGCGGCGCGGCGCCTCTGCAGAGGGGATGGCGGACAGGGTTGGGTCCTGTGCGGAGTGGTAGAAGCATTATATGCTTATTATACCTTATTTTTGAGAAACATTTGGAAAACTGCAAAAAAAAAAAAAAAAAACTTTTTGAGCATCTTGCGTATTATAACAGGCGATCATGAGTATTGTGGTGTATTAGACATGGAACCTTTCAGGAGTGGTGTACGAGTCGGTCGTACCGCGGCGGTTGTGGTGTGATGTGATGCAGCCCTTACTCCTCCGCGACCAGATTGCCCGAGATATCTTTTGCACGTTCTGATTATTCGGGCGGAGTGACGTATGCGGCTGTGGCCGCAGCCTGCTGAGACTGCCCCCTCCCCCCTCCTCCCAGCCCGCGCGCCTGGGAGGTAGGCAGTCCGAGCGGCCCGCCGCGCACCGGTGTGGGGCGCGCTGCCTACCCCGTCATTCACAGGCGCGCTCCTCTGCCACTGGCACAGAGAGGCGCTGGGAGAGAATACCTTTACGCATTTGCGTTGCCCTCCGATTTAAATCGAAAATACTTGCGATAGTCCTGGATTGGTCCTTTTAAAAAAATGTACAAAAATATAAAAATCTGATGTTTGACCCGAGGGTTTTCATGGTCCGCGAGATCCACGGTCGGAAAATGTTCGGGCGCTCGCTGTTTCATTTCTCTTAGCTGCAGCCCAGTTCTAATTGGTTCGAAGAAAACACAGTTTAATGATGCCGGCCTTCTGTTCTGGGTGTTTTCTCACAGAGGCCACGTGGAACGCCGCGTGGCTAGCGCAGGCGGTCCGCGTAGCCTGCCTGCCTGCCTGCCGTCCGCTCGCCCACCCGGCCGCCGAGCCCTTGTCTTCGTCAGTCGTCCAGGAGCCGCCGGGGGAATTGCCTTTCAGCCGACTGAAAGGGCGCGTGTTGGGGTTTGAAAAGTTTAAAAGCAAATTAAAGGCGGCCACGCATCGCGCCGCGCCGCTCTCTGACCTTGGTCCGACCTTGGCCCGACCTTGACCCCGTTCGCACTAATTGATTCCTTTCGGAGACGCGACGAGTCGAAGGGCCCGAAAAGGGTCCAGGCGGTCGGGTCGGCGCACACCTTCACTTCGTTTCCCTTCGGTAATTCCCTTCGGTTCCCTTTTCCCTTCCTAACAAAGCTATCGGGAGGCCCGGAGAGGCCAGTCATCTTGCAATTAACCTACTTCGGTGTACACCTCACATTTTTTGTTATTGTTTTAACAGGCTTTTTGTGCGCCGAGAGCCCACTGCAAACGTCCGTTCTTTTAGAGAGACACACAGTTTCTTTTTTTTAACGTTTCTTTTGTGCCCTTCTGAGACAAATTCTTTTCAGCCCCGATCAGCCCTTATAAGACCACGGTCCGAGGACTAAGCGAGAAAATGAAAGAAAATGCGATTATTTTCACGTAAGGCGCAACACTTTATACCAGCGCTCCACAATAGAATAACACTTGCACACGCACCCACACTCACAGCGTGCAGGGCAAGAAGGGCCGATCCACAGCCGAGCCAAGCCAAGCCGAGGGTGAAGGGTGCCTTGATCGAAAGTGCAATGCATCCAGACGAGATTTATGGTTCGCTGCGCCCTTGCTACCCGGGGTATTGCGAGGCCCTCACTGCGTGGCCCTATGGCACTGCGCTGCCCCCCTCCCCCCCCATCCCGCTCTCTCTCTCTCTCTCTCTCTCTCTCTCTCTCTCTCTCTCTCTCTCTCTCTCTCTCTCTCTCTCTCTCTCTCTCTCTCTCTCTCTCTCTCTCTCTCTCTCTCTCTCTCTCTCTCTCTCTCTCTCTGTGAGATGTGAGTGAATATGAGGAGAGAATGCAAAAGAATCGACAAGTTGAGACCTCGCCTGCTTGGGTGCCCTGGCCAGCCTGCGGCGGCTCTACCTTACCTCAGGCGCTGCTCTCAAAGCCAGATCCGGCCAGATCGCCATCTCTCGTACGAGCGCGTTTCGGCAGCTGCTCGCTACCTATTCCAGCCTATGGAGGCCTGCTTTCCCTTTGCGGTCCCAACTTCCTCAAGCGACCACTTGAGAATAGAACAAGCTGGCCCGTCCCTTCCGTCAACCTCGGTGCCAGTTCCGCTGCGCTCCACCGGCACCTCGGTTCGGCAGGGCGGGACTTGGCCAGCTTGGCCCCGCCTCAAGTCTCCCTAGAAGTCCCGGTAGCAGATGTATTTGTTACGATTAAAATCGTTAACCTGAGCCCGTCCCTGTGCGCGCCGCGATGGTAATGGTGTGCGCGCAGCGGCCAACCCTTACCTCAAAAAACAAAAACAGACATATTTTCATTAATCAAAAATGCGATATAAATCCAAAATTATTGCCACCGTACGTGGTTCTACGTTAAGAAAGGAGTTTATCCTCCAAATTTGAAGTTTTTCTGTGAACTATAAGTCGGCGTACACGCGTCTGCCCGAACAATCAGTCGGCATCAGACTATAAGCCCGGCTCCTGCCGTTTCTAAAGAAACGTGTCGGGACGGGCTAAAAAGAGAAGAAAAAAACGCACGGAAAAAAATTATTAAAAAAAAATCCATCAGACGCTTGAACACCCAGAGAAACAGATTCTTACGCTAAAAGCATTCAAGAATATTTTCTTGAATCAATCCAATCTTAGAGTTAAATCAAGATTTATTCTTGGATCAAGAATTATATTCTTGGATGCTTTAAGAATACGCTGTTCTAGGCTTGAATCAAGAATTCGTTTCTCTGGGTGAAGGATTGGTGCTTGACAGGGTTGGTACCTTTGGTACCCTCCGCCCCGCCCCACCCCGCTGTGCCCCTCGGAGCGCACTGCCGCATTCAATAAGTGCATGTGTGTCGTCTGCCTTCCGACTCAGTGGGATCCACAGCCCCTGCGCCACGGTACAGCGAATGCTCCAAAAACATACACGTCATAGCAGCGGGGGCAGTGGCCGAGGGGGGCGCCACTCCAAGAACATTTTGTGCGGGAATGAAGGAGATTTGTGAGAGAAGTAGTGCGCAAAGAGTGGGTCCAGTTAGGTTTCGGTCACTACCCGAGACCTCGCGTGGCATGGAGTGATCGACTCGAGTTCTACGTTTTCTTGCTGCTCTGTTGTACCGTCTTCTGCGAAGCGAAAAAAAGACTGATATGAAACACTCTTTCGTGTCTTCTAGGAAAGTTGCGGGCCGTGTTTGGCCTGGCCCGGGACAGGAATTGGAGACCCTGCGCTGCGCTGGCCCCGGCGAGGCGTGGGGTGGGGTGTTCCTGGACTGGTCTCACTGTCTACGGCCGAGTCCCCCCGGGCTGCGAACGTCACATGTGGGGGTCCGCACCCACTGGTCACACTGGTCGGACCACATTTGGGCGGCAGCCAGGACAAACCAAACGAACGTACCCCCGACGCCGCAGCGCCGACGCGGCCGGCACGGGCCAGGCCAGGCCCCAGACCCCCGGCCGCCGGCCCCCGCCAGACCCCGGCCAGGCCGGTGTGTAATGAAAAAGCAAATTCGATTCGCCGTGCAATCACACCCGCTTTAGTCTTTTTTGGCCCACTCTTTTCGTTCCGGGTGGTTTCGGCCGAACAGAGCAGAGAGAGAGAGAGAGAGAGAGAGAGAGAGAGAGAGAGAGAGAGAGAGAGAGAGAGAGAGAGAGAGAGAGAGAGAGAGAGAGAGAGAGAGAGAGAGAGAGAGAGAGAGAGAGAGAGAGAGAGAGAGAGAGAGAGAGAGAGAGAGAGAGAGAGAGAGAGAGAGAGAGAGAGAGAGAGAGGAGAGAGAGAGGGGGGGGGGGCTCAGGCCGAGGACTGGGTGGGACCAGTCATGTTGTGTAGGCGCCTAGGTGACGACAGCTCACCGCTGAGCTGGGCAAGCAGTGTACAGGAGCACACCTCCACACCTGTTGGCTTCTAAATAAAAAAAAACAACACACAAACAAAAAACATCTTACAGAATCAACTATTTACCGCCGCCAGACTCATGACCCGCAAGCTCGTCTCGCCCCCATACGGCAATGCGACCTCTCAGTAAACCGAGAAATCCGACAGAGCGACACTTTTTCTTTCCTTGCTCTTTTCCTCTTTCTTTTTTTCCAGAGGGCGTTGTTTGTTTTCGTTATATACTCAAAGGAGACAGAATCATGCACAGACAAGGACACGCACACACACACACACACACACACTCGTGGCACGGCCAGGCGTAGCTATGGGGGTGTGGGTGGGTAGGTGCCATGCCGTAGGGGATCCCAGGGGAAATCTCGGCCGCCCAGGGGCGATGCTTGGGACCGGCGCAGGGCTCGGCGGGGCGCGCGGGGTGGGCGCTCGCCGGTGGAGGGGAGAGGGGGCGGAGGGGAGGGTGTCCGGTGACGGTACCCACGGGGCCACGCACCGACTGCCGGGGGTTACGGGGGCAGCGGGGGCGGCGGGGGCGGCCGTGTCGTGTAGGCCTGACGAGCGCGGGCGGCGCGCCTAGTCCAAGGGCGGCTCATGGCGCCTCACGGAGCCTCACGGAGCCTCCCGGCGCCCGCTGTCCGCATTCCGATGTCACACGGCGGAGGGGCGAGGGGCCGTCATAGCACAGCGGAGCACGGCGGAGCACGGCGGAGCACGGCGGAGCACTCCGGCTATACAGCCCTCCACCCCCTCCACCCCACGGCCTCCGGCCTCCGCTAAGAGGGGACTCGCACCCGCCGCGTTTTACAGCAGACCCCTACTCTCTCTCTCTCTCTCTTCTCTCTCTCTCTCTCTCTCTCTCTCTCTCTCTCTCTCTCTCTCTCTCTCTCTCTCTCTCTCTCTCTCTCTCTCTCTCTCTCTCTCTCTCTCTCTCTCTCTCTCTCTCACCCCCTCCTACCTCGTCCCCCGCCAGGTCAAGGCCCACCTGATGCTGCTGGTGTCGTCGCACCTCGCAGACCCCCCGCGAAAGCCTACCCCCGGCGAAGGGTACCGGTCTTCTGCGCACTCTACTCTACATTTCTGCAGAGCCACCCGATGGTTTCTCCTACATACGCGCGCAAACACACACACACACACACACACACACACTCACACACAGGCCGGAGGCTCTAACTCACCGCAATGAGAACAGTGGGCGCGGCGACGACCCCCGCCGGGGCCCCGCGCACGGCTTTACAGGGGTGTGGGGGTGAGGGGGTGGGGGTGCGGATTTGCGGATGCCTTTTTCGTGTCCCCCGCCCACCTCCTCATTTATCCGTGGCTCTCGCCTTTACCCGCATGCTTCTTTGTATCTGTCTCGGCACGCGCGCTAAGTCTCAAACACCCCTGCTCCCCTCCCCTCTCCTCCCCACACGCCCGGCCCCTCCCCTCACCGCCCTGTGCTTTCGGCGCCTCCCTTTCCCTCGCTGCTCATATACGCGGCGCGGCCGTCCTGTCTCATAATCGCCTCGATATCTGTCTTTGTCGCAAATCCGCCATTCCTCATCCTCATCCAGCTCCCCCCCCCCCTGCCGGATACAAGCGCACCTACTTACGAGCTCTATGGGGCAGGGGAGGGGTTAGGGGGAGGGGAAGCTAGCCGCCGGGGATGCCAAACTACTCACGTCGTCCCAAAACCGGTTGCGACTTTATGTTATTTTTTTTAATCCTGAAACAACAACAACAAACACTTTGAACCTGTGCTGCCGCAGTAATGAGTTGGAGGCAGTTGCTGGAACTCGGTCGGATGGGACACCCCAACACGCCACGCGCCTCGCACGGCTCTGGCGCGACGCGTGCGCAAAGCCACCGTAAAACGTAACTGTCCTAATCGGCAGGCTTACGTCCGGATAATAAATTGCGATTTGCCGCTTTATGAGATGGGAAGGGGGCGTGGCCCGGCGTGGCAGTGAGTGCGAAGAGGACCTGCGTGCCCTGCTGCCCTCTGTCCCAGCGCGCGAGAGCGAGAGAGAGAAAGGGAGCGCGCCGTGGGGGGTGCTGTTTCCGAACCAACGATCCTACTTCAGCATCCCATGTCCATTCCGTTAGGCTTTTAACGCGGAACGCCGGCGGGGCGCGCGCAGCCGACACACCGCCTTCCAGAGTGTGTACACGGCTCCCAGGACGGACACTTGGGGGCGGCCGGGGGACCGCTCGGCTCGGCCCGGCCCGGCCCGGCTCGCACGGCTGGAATTAACATCATTTTCCCTTAGCACCGATGGGAATGGCTCGGCCCTCAGCCCTCAGCGTTGGCCCGGCGGGGCGGCCATGGTTTGTCGGCACTCCCGCGTTGGCGCCCTGCAGAGGCACGCGCTGCACTGCACGGACCCGGGTTCGAGTACTGGCAGCAGGCACCCTCAGAAACACGTACTCTCATTCTTATCCAGAATAATCACAAAATTCTTTCGTCGGAAAGGATTCAGACGCAACCCAAAATGAAAAAATTGTGTCCCTGATAGAACACATGCTTCTGTCACGCTTCCGTCACGCATCCGTCACGCAAACAGCATCGAGGACGGCCTTTAGCACAGTGCCCAAAAGTACCTTTTGGGGACGTTTTTACGGCTTGGCTCTGAAATACCAGAAACACCCAAATCCTCCGCAGCGATAAAATCCATCTCAAATTTTTCGACCCAAATAACCCGGCGCGCCGCCGACAAAGACAACGGCGCCGGCGGCGTGCGAAAAGTGCGAAAATCTACCGGCGGCGGCGCGCCTGCTGACCGCCCTATGGGGGCTATGCAGGGCTATGGGGGCACACCAGCCCTAGGGACCGTGTGCCCCCCACCGACCGCCTTATTGGGGGCACACCAGCCCCGGGGACTGTGCCCCCCCCCCCCCCCCCCGCTTTGGACACCGGGGGCACTGCCTGCCTGGGGGCACACCGGCTCCCCCCGCAGCTCACAGACTGCATGCAGCGGAAAGAAAGAGCTTTGCGGGCACCGCTCCTAGTGGCGGTATGCCCCCGGCAGACACAGCACGGCACGGCAGGCACGGGGCACGGCACGGCACGGCACGGCACGGCACGGCAGGCACGGCACGGCACGACCACCAGTCGCCACGAGGTGATGTGTCTCGTACCCGCTGGGGTCTCCGGCTGCCGCACAACCGCCGGCACCGGCACCGGCTCATGGCACCGGGAGGAAATGTCTCGGAACTAAACGGGTACGTTACGTCTGGTACAGCCGGCAGCAGCGACGAGATACAAAGAGTGCGGGGGAGGAGCGGGAGAGAGAGAGAGAGAGAGAGAGAGAGAGAGAGAGAGAGAGAGAGAGAGAGAGAGAGAGAGAGAGAGAGAGAGAGAGAGAGAGAGAGAGAGAGAGAGAGAGAGAGAGAGAGAGAGAGAGAGAGAGAGAGAGAGAGAGAGAGAGAGAGAGAGAAGTGGTTCTCGTTGTTCTTTCCCCCCTCTTTTGTGCAGTTATTTCCCTCTTTGCCCGCCTATAATTTTCCCTCCCTCCTCGTCCACACTACCCGGGCAGCTCTTCGCTCTGCTCCCCGTTGTCTGGAATGTTATCTCCGGCGGCGCGGCGTAGCGTGCCGGCGCAAAGCGGCGGAAAGCGGCGCAAGGACCTCAGAACCGCCTCAAACTGAGAATTAGCGACAGCAGCGCTGCGCTCTTGGCTGCGCTGCCCCCGCTGCGAGTGCAGGGCGGGGACGGTGGGACGGAGGCCGCCGCGATGCCCGTGATGCCGGCTAGCTACCCAGCCCGCCAACAGAGTGCGGCATGCAGGCAGAGAACAGCCGCCTCATAGCAGGCGGAGAACGCTTTAGCGGTCTAGGACAGACTCGTTCTTTGAGTTTTGAGGGAAAATAAGTTTGTTGTGTGAGTGTGATGTGTGAGGTACAATAGGGTATTCCGCTGAACCCCAGACCGGAAGTAGGAAGAAGGCAAGAAGTACTAAAATATGGGTTAAGATTTAAGATTTAAGAGGGTGAGGGAGGTGGGTGAGGGGGGAGGTGGGACTGTGTCCGTTGCCGTCCAACACGTCCCCCCTCACCCATCCTTCTGTACTTCTTGCCTTCTTCTTAATTCCGTTCTGTGGTTCAGCGGAATACTCTATTACAGGAAGGGGGGGGGGGGCGGATCTGACATGGAGCACACAGGTATGAAAATTTTCTTTGCGGGACGCCAGGGTTCGGCCTCTTACATTTATCAAGCGTAAGGCCTCGGAATCTTGTGTGACGACAACACCTACTCGGCTTGCCGGGTAGAGTACAGCGGCTTCGGCCGTGTACGATCTGGGCATCCTACGCCCCGTGAGAGGGGGTAAACCATCCCTAGGGATCCTTTCCCCCCCCCCCCCCCCCCCCCCCCCCCTCGTCGCGTAGGGATGGTTTACCGGGGCTAAAGGATCCCTAGGGATGGTTTACCGGGGGTAATGTATCCCGAGGGATTTAGTACCCCCCAAATTTGAAGCCGAGGGAGTAAAGGATTCCTAGGGAAATATTACCCCCCGGTACTTGGTCACTAGGGAATCGTTACCCCTCGGGTCGCAGAGGGGGTAAAAGGTCCCTAGAAATTGTTTACCCCCCCCCCCGGAAATTCAGCACCTTGGAGGGGGGTAATAGGTCGCTACCTGCTACTATACGAACCGAGGCTAAATGGGAATTCCCTGTCGTAAATTTTGCAAGAAAATATTATGTAAGACATTTTGGAGGCTTGACTATGCCTGCCTCGCCACGCATCGCATACCGACTAGCCCCAGCCCAGCCCAGCCCAGCCTACCCTGCGGTACGCAGCAGCGCGGCCTTGACACCGGCGGGCGCATCACTTCTGTTCCCGCCGTGTCGAGTTAATGCGAACAGGTGCGTTACATTAAGTGCGATGTGTTTCGTGTTTCCCCATGGTGCGCGTGCGTGTGTGTGTGTGTGTGTGTGTGTAGGGGGGGGGGGGGAGGGGGGCGTTAGTTGGAGCGGTGTTGCCCTTCGGGTCAAGGCAACACACGACCCGAGGGCACGCGGGCAGCAAGGGTCCAGGAGGACCAGGGCGGCCATTCCGACTCGTCATGGCCGAGTCGCCCGTCGGCGAAGAGGTGAAGATATTTGTACGTACCCCCGCTTGCCAGTCTCTCCCTCTGTCATTCCCTCCTATCCAACTCCAGTCCTGCTCCCTTTTCCCGCGGGCACTACAGACGGCGCTACATGGCACGGCTCGCACACTTCAAATCACTGGCGAAGGGCGGACGCCGGCGAACGCCAAGCAGCCAAAGCCCGGGCTGCTGCTGCTGCTGCTGCTGCTGCGGCTGCCGGCGGTGGTGCGAGCAGTCACCACGTGCTTGCGTTGCGGTGGGCGTCTGCTGCTGCGGTTGCTGTGGTTTTACTGCCGGCCCGCGGAGGAAGCCACGCCACACGTGTCGTCCAGAATCCTGCCCTGTCCTCTCGTTGTTGACGGGCAGGTTTACCTCAGTGCGGGGACCATACCATGACCACGGCCAACTCAGGCGGGGGGGGGGGGCTGCAGCACAGCAGGCACCGTGTGTGTGTGTGTGTGTGTGTGTGTGTGTGTGTGTTTGTGTGTGTGGACCGCAAGGCCTGCTGGGCCCGCCTTGGCCGCAGCCACACACCATTTAACAGAAGGCGGTGGATGGCCGGGAGAGGGGGGGGGGCGGTAGTGGCGGCGTTTAATCTTTTAAGCAAGGCGGTGCCAGCGGCGGCGGTGACGTGCCGTGAGGACGGCGGCGGCGGAGGCGGCAGTCGGGGGCGGAGCGGGGACGGCACGCGGGGACGGTGGCGGAAGCACCGGGTCCACCGTCGGGAACAAATACCAAATACCGAGTTGTTTCCTGCCTGCCCCCCGCCCCCCGGGACTCACACAGGGCAGCCACTTTGCCGTGAGATCAGATGCCCCCCTACTCTCTCTCCCCTCCTGGCGGGGGCAGGCGTCGCCGCCGCGTTGCTCTCGGTCCGAAAAGCGCTTTCCACCTTGTTTGGCGTCATCATGTCCTCGATAGCAGCAGCGCAAGCCAACCGGCAAGAGGAAAAAGAGAAAGGGATAAAGTGTGTGTGTGTGTGTGAGAGAGAGTGAGAGAGAGCGAGCGAGAGAGAGAGAGAGAGAGAGAGAGAGAGAGCAGAGAGAAAGACAGACAGAATGGGGAAGTGGGTTGGGCGTGTACTCAATACCTTTTGGTGTGGTGTGAGCGTTGCTGTGCTGGCGCATACTGTGTTGCTCCCGCTTTCTGATTGGATACAAAGCAGCTTTGTGAAGACCCCTCTCTCTTTCTCTCTCTCTCTCTCCCCACGCTCCTCTCCCTCTCACTTTACCTGCTGTACCCGTGCTCGCTGCATCCTGCCCCTCAGCACGGCGCAGCACCGCGCAGCACGGCCATAACCCCAAACTGCCGCACATGGCGTTACACGCCACACGCACGGCGCTGCCACACGCCGCCACGCCCGCTCCCCCGCCTCGTATCGCTGGCCCCGGCCCTCTTTCTCAGCCCTTCCGATCCTCTTTATCCCGTTCTCATCGCGGCACGGTCGCCGATGACGACGTGTCAGGGGACGCCGACGACACCACCTCGGTGCGTCCGAGTGGAACCGGGCCGCTTGGCAGTCGAGGAGAAAACGGTATAGGGTATTTCGGAGAAGGTTCGAACCGGAAATGAAGAAGAAGTCACGAAGAACATCAGCGGAAACTATACGTACGTGTCATGAGGGTCACTGGAGCAGAGAGTATCTCCGCCTCGGCGTCAGCCACGAGCCAATGTCAAAAATTTGGAGGCTTAGCTCTCGCTGACGATATGTCACGACCATTTCGTAGGTTCAGGCTGAGCAGAACTATACCGCGCGACCTTAGGAGATATCTCTTCAGGCCGCTTCGAGGAAGTGACATATCATCAGCGAGAGCTAAGCCCACATTATTGACGTTGGCTCGTGGCTGACGCCGTAGCGGAAATACTCTCTGCTGCGGTAACCCTCAGGTCCTCAGGAAACTCGCGTTTTGTTTCCCCCGTTCTTATTGACTTCTTCCTCATTTCCGTTTCGTACCTTCTCCGAAATACCCTATTGTTAGCAGCAATACAGAAGCAGCGGCCGGGGCCCCCGCGGCCATAACCCCTGATCGGCGGCGTGCGGAGGCCGTGGCCGTGGCCACTCGCGGGCCGAGCGGGAGCCGCGTGTTCAGTAAGCGGCGCGCATTACTGCAACGAGCCGATGAAGAGGAAGAATAGTGAAGTGGTGCGGGGGCGGCGCTGGGGGCGGCACTGGGGGCGGCACTGGAGGCGGCCGAATGGTCCGAGCGGCGGCGGCGGCGCGCGCGGCGCCTCGTAATGGCTGCACAAGAGCGTTAGGCCTCGTGGGTTTTCCTTCCTTCTTTTATTTCCCTCTTCTCTTCTCTGCTTTTTCTCCTCGCTGAGCCGGCAGCCAGCCGGGCGTTTGCATGGCCTATAAGTAGCGGCAGCGGTGGTAGTCTGATCCGGTGAAGGGGAAGGGAAGGGGGGCTGGGGGGGAGGTGGGGGGGGGGCTGACTGCCAATAAAGCGAATGCGTTGTAAATACACACGGCTCTAGTCTGTCCGGCTGCAGTAATGAGAGTGCCCTACCACCACAGAGAGAGAGAGAGAGAGAGAGAGAGAGAGAGAGAGAGAGAGAGAGAGAGAGAGAGAGAGAGAGAGAGAGAGAGAGAGAGAGAGAGAGAGAGAGAGAGAGAGAGAGAGAGAGAGAGAGAGACAGACAGACAGACAGACAGACAGACAGACAGACAGACAGATAGACAGATGCAGAGAGACACAGAGAGAGAGCGACACAGAGAAGGAGACAGATAGAGAGAGAGAGAGAGCGCCGTGCAGGATAGGCAAGGCCCGCAACACTCGTGCGCACCCGGCCAGCCCGGCGGCTAGCATAACCCACCGGGCGCTACCCGGACCGAGCTGTGCGTTCACATTGCGGGGGGTCAGCTGGTCGGATTTTTTTTGCAGTGCAGTTTGAGCACATGGAGAAGAAAAGGAGACAGCCAGGCAGCCGGGCTGGGGGGGGGGGAGCCGGCGAGCCGAGCGCCATGCGGGACAAATGGGGTGGCTGTGACTTATGGCGGGCGACAGTGACTCGCGCTACAGCGTATCGGCTGCGACTTGCGAATGAGAGGAAGAGAGAAGGAGAGAGAGAGGCAGTGTTTTCGAGACGTCACGTACCCGCAGTCTCTTAACCTGAAGCACAACTTCCCCGGTATCGAGATATAAAACAGACGCGCGCCCGCCTGCTGCCAGCTGCCAGAGGCCAGGCCGGGCTGCTGGCAGGATTTCCAGAGGTAAATTTTCGAGCGAACTTTGCTACCTGAAGTGGCGCGTGCGTTGGAGAATTGCACTCGCTGCACGCGCTGCTCTCGTTCCAGGAAATAACGTTTGTGGGTTGGCGAGGCCGTGCCCGGCGGGGCGGGGCGGGGCGGGGCGGGGCGGGGCGGCTGCAGTGCGCGTGTGTTACAGGTCCCGTTCCCAACAATCTCAATCTGGCCCTGCCTACGTGCCTCGGCGCCACGCCCCCCCCCCCCCTAACCCGTCCAAACGCTGCCGCCACCCCAACTTCAAAACAATTTCCAACTAGAAACAAAGCGACCGCAAGTGGTTGTCACGTTGGCTGTACGGCGCGGGTGCGAACGGGTGCTGTTGGTGGGGCTGTGCGGGGGGGGGGGGGGTGGACGGTACAGTGCCCCCCCCCCCCTATAGTCACAGTAAGGTAACACGAGGTAAGGCGGCCTCACGGCCTCACTAACAACGACGTTATTCTTGTTGGCCACGCGGCGGACACGAACACGACCGTGTATCGGCCGCGGAGGTGCTTCGGCAGGGCCGACATGTCCTCGGCCAGCGCAGGGCAGCCGTGTCCGTCCGCATTCGGTCCACGTCCTGCACGTGCCGCATAAATTACAAACAAGTGAACCGCACGAGACGACGGGACACCGGAAGCGGCGGCAGAAGCGGCAGCAGCAGCAGCAGCAGCGGCAGCAGCAGCGGCAGCGGCAGTCCAGTCCTCGCCGCTCTTCACCTTCAAAGGGCGCTCCGCCGTGTGTGTGTGTGTGTGTGTGTGTGTGTGTGTGTGTATGTGTGTGTGTGCGCGCGCGCTGCGCCAGATGGAGGTTGCGCTGGGCAGCAGGCAACTCATCCGAAAGTTGAGACTCCCCGCCTTGGTTCCAGCCCCGCATCTGCTATAGGACGCTGCATATCGGACTGGGCTGACGGCTCCAGCAGGCTCCGGCAGCAGCAGCAGCAGCAGCAGCAGCAGCAGCAGCAGCAGCAGCAGTAGCAGGGCCGCGTTAGCTCTGGTGCGGACCGCCCATCAGACCCCATTTTCATATCGATACGATGCCTGAGGGTTGTTAGTCCAGACAAACTGCGCTTCCGAAAAATATTGTTTTTTTCGCTGTGAAAATTGTGAAAATTGGCCCGGCCGTGCCTCGCAGCCCACTGCCGAGCCGGCCCTGTTCCTGCCCCGCCCTGTCCGCTCCCGCCCGCGCGCTCTTGGCCAATCAGCTCGCGATTCCGCCCGAGCGAGCTTCTTTAGGACGAACCCCCTTGCCCCTCCCACCCCCCCACCCCCCACCGGCCGCGTACCTTCTCGCCTTGTGTAAATGAGTACCGCATGAAAAGAAAACGGTCGACGGCGCAACGACGGCGGAGCGTTCAGAAAAAGGAGCCAATTCCGACGCTGTTGCCGCTACCGCTACCTCCGCCACTGCCGCCGCTGTTGCAGGGCGGAAAGAAACCAATCATCGCCCTGCGGCGAAAGTGGATGCAGGTCAGCTATCTCTATTCAAGTGCGCTTTACGGTGAAGGAATGCGGCCGGCGCGGTCAAGGTGGTTGATTTGCAATCGTGATTGGACGCCGTCGTGAAACAGGGACGAGGTTTGGGAACGACATTTTGGGGGGGCTTGTTTGCGGGTCCCCCCCCCCCCTGCCCGCCCCCGCCAGCACTGATGTTCTGCCCGCACTGCCTCCCTCCCACCGGGATCTCCCACTCAACAGTCAGTACCTGCGCCGTTTACAGAGAGGCCCCACGCTGCGCCACCGTTCGCTGCTTCCGGGACAACGACCAGCCAAGGGCCTCTGGCCCGGCCCTCGGCCCGGCCCTCGGCCCCAAAGCGGCACAACCCTTCGTAAGGGCTTGGCAGACATCCGCTTGCCTCATCCGCAGGGCACCGCTGGCCGCCGCCATACCGCCGGGGAGACACGGCCCTGCCAGGAACCCGCACCGAGCACACGCTCCATACCGATGCACCAAGTGCAGAGCAGAAGAAGAAGAAGAAGAAGAAGAATATAATGTAAATGTAATTTATTAACGATCGATCCAAAGGGCTATTGGCCCCACTGCC
Organism: Odontothrips loti; assembly: GCA_038380765.1. Classification (NCBI taxonomy): domain Eukaryota; kingdom Metazoa; phylum Arthropoda; class Insecta; order Thysanoptera; family Thripidae; genus Odontothrips; species Odontothrips loti. The sequence goes on along the minus strand of CM076248.1, from coordinate 9,916,242 downwards.
GTATCAATCGGCTTCTTCAGGTTTAACAATAATAATATTTAATAAACTCTTTAAAAGAATTACAGAAAAAGAAAACAAAACATCCAAAGACATACTAATATACCAGGTGTATCGTTGGCCCTGGGCAGTTTCGGTTTTAGGCAGTCCCGCAAAGCACTATATCCGTCTCTTTCTGTCTCACGCGTCTGGCCGAGCCAGAAAAAGACGGAGATAGTGTGTTGCGGGACTGCCTAAAACCGAAACTGCCCGGGGCCAATGATACACCTGGTATAACAACAATAGTATCTAAAGACATATACATATATAACAGCCAGTAAAGTTATTTCAGAACTCTTTTAAGGATTACACTTTTAATGGAAGCAGGAGAAAGATGCATAAGGTCATATAAGTTCAAATCATTAAAAATTCTACAAGCCTCTACTATAAATGATCGATTATAAACATCGATTGTAAGAAGAAGAAGAAGAAGAAGGAGGAGGAGGAGGAGGAGAAGAAGAAGATGAAGGAGAAGAAGAGTCTCTCACAAAAGAGCCCGCAGATCGGGTGAGCGATATCAGCCGCAGATCGCTGTCGAATACACTAGCTTTGGAGTGTTTGTCCCGGAGGAACCGAGGCGCTGCCGGGCGCTGCCTTCTTCGGGTGGTGCTAGCGCGCGCGCGGGACGCAAAGACAAAACCAAGTCAATAAGGATAGGCCCGGCCCGTGGGCCCAGCCCGTGGGCCCTGCCGGCTGCTGGCCGCTGGGGAAGGCGAAGCAAGGCAAGAGGCTCCCTTCCCGGGGGGCCTGCGGCCCCGCCGGCCCCGCCGGCCCCGCCGGCCCCGGCGCAGTCAGACATCACCCTCATTAGTTTGGACCAGATTGAGTTTGTGTGCCGACAAACGGGCCGGGGCCGAGGCTGGCCAGCTGGCCGCACAGGCCTTGCGATGCGGCCGCTCACTGTCAAGCCCTCGTCCCCGGCTGGAGCCCTGGAGCCCTGGAGCCCTGGAGCCCTGGAGCCCTGGAGCCCCGGTACGGCCAGAGAGCGGCAGCGGCTGAGCCCATGCTGATGGGATCAAACAACACTGGACTACCGCCGACCACTTCACCGAACCTGGAAAACGATTCGTTCTGTTCACCGTCCCATTCACTGCACGCTCTCCCGGAGGAGCTCGCAGAACACGCTACGTTAACCATTCAACCGGCGATTTAAGTTTCTCTCTCCCTCCGCCAAACAACCCCCTCCCCAGATGACAAGACAGCCCTGAGGTTGATGACTGTGCGGTTGCTCATTGTGTGACTTGTGCCGCTGCCGGCTGCCGCTGCCGGCTGCCGCTGCCGATCGCGGCCCGGGCTTCAGTTTCAAACTGTCCCACGCCACACCACAGCGGCTGTGTATGATCCTCCAGACCGCTCCAGACCGCTCCAGGCTGACTCCAGACCGCTCCAGGACGATCCAGGAATCGTCCGAAATCCGTCCGGTCTCAAAGCTGTGGTCTGCGGACACAACTATTTTCCGTCATCCCCCTGGAGTGAACACTCTCGTCCTTGCTCTTCCAGGATATTCTCCGGTCCCTTCCTGGAATTCCAGATCTTTCGTTAGTCTATAACAGGTTCTTTCACAGCACAGCTCCCCAGGCTCTCTCGGTGTCTCTTATTCCAGGGCTTCTCCAGAGGCCTCCGTCCAGCGTAAAGGATGAGGACGGCTTTGTAGGAGACAGAGACAGAGGACGGCAGGTATTAGACACGCGTGCCGATGCCAGGCGACGCCAGGCGACTCCAGGCCACTCCATGGTGCAGCTGCGACTGGAGGCGATTCATCTGGAGCTGCTGCATCGAGACATCAAGGCCGAAACAATTGTCTCAGCCGGAACACAACCCTCAAGTTCCTCTCTATCACTTTCCCCCTCTTGGCGTTGAGGGCGTCGTCGAAGCCGAGGGGTCCCCGACTCGTGATGCAGGCGAACCATGAAAATTCGATGTTTGCTTTTCCCCACATTTTTTTCTGATTTTCTTTTTAAATCTTTACATAATTTTTTTTTTCACAAAAATTTGCTGAAATATTCTGATCCCCCCCCGCCCCCGGCCTTTTCCTGATTTCTTTTTGGAAGGGCAGTACATTGATTCTATTTTTTTTTAAGTCAGAACTCACTGAGTGTCCTGCATTCGCTGCCGTGGGCCGCAGCTCGTTTCACCGGCGCCCTCTTCTGGGCACCGACGACACCATCACTCGCAGACTCTGTTGCACTCGAGGATTCTTCTTCTCGCCGTAGGACGTCTCAAGTTCCCACAAATCTATCCGTGGCGGCGGCCTAGGAGCGCCGCGTGCCCCAGCCGCTGCGCAAGCGAACGTCGCGGGGGGTCCGCCCGGCTGCGGCCCGCTCCGCCCGCTCCGCCCGACTATATCATATATATATATATGTATATATATGTATGTATATATATGTATATACATGGCGGCCATCACTTGTGGCATTACGCGTACATAAAACGCCATTAAACGCCGCGCAAAGACCATTACGCAGTGCACGGGGCATTATGAGCCTGCGCCCCGGGGGGGCTGTGGGCTGTGGGCGTGCAGGGCCGGGGGATGGAGCAGCGCGGAGCAGCGCTTACATGGCGCAGTCCATGGCCTCGCACAGGATCTACGCCCGTGTGCTGACCGCGCGGTTCGGTGGTCACGGGCGCGCACTGCTCGGGCTGCGTCTGGCCTGGCTATGCGTCCGTGAATTGTGTGCGGCGATTTGGCGACGTCAGGAGCGGCGCCGTGCGAGGCGTGCGGCCCGACCGTGCCGTGCCGAGCGCACCGCACAGCGCCTGGCCACGCCCCTTCCGGCCCACGACAGGTGCGCACGCCACCTGTGCCGCACGCACGCTGCACGCTCGCTATCACGGCTGCTGTCACGTCATATGGAATAATTCTCTCGCCTTGCAGCTCCGGGTTGGCGGCGTGCGGCCGGCCGGACTAGAGCTGCAGTTTGGAGGGCAGTGCAGACAGGGGCCGGGCCGGGCCGGAGAGGGTGGCGGCCGGCCAGGGCGGCCAGCCTGGCGTGTGGGGAGCGGCCGCCGCCGGGGTACCCGTCCCGTGCCGTCCGTCACAACTGTCTGCCCATGCTTGTTGACGTGAAACTCGGCACGACCGGCTAACTCCACGCGTAGACTCCGTAGACCCCCAGCAGGCACGGTGCAGTCCGCAGTCCGCCCGGGGGATGGCCGGCGGCGGCGGCAGAGGCCCCGCGTCGAACTTGGCCACCCTCCCCTGCTGCCGCCGCGCGTGTTCCCCCCAGATGCCGCCGGGCAGGGCGGGCGCTGGCCGGAGGGCACGGCGGCCGCCACGGGACGCCAGTGCTCTCTCTCTCTCTCTCTCTCTCTCTCTCTCTCTCTCTCTCTCTCTCTCTCTCTCTCTCTCTCTCTCTCTCTCTCTCTCTCTCTCTCTCTCTCTCTCTCTCTCTCTCTCTCTCTCTCTCTCTCTCTCTCTCTCTCTCTCTCTCTCTCTCTCTCTCTCTCTCTCTCTCTCTCTCTCTCTCACACACACACACACACCCTCTCTCTCTCTCCCTCTCAAAGGGCCACATACTATTACATGCGCTGTCCTACCCTCCGCCCTTGTAGTTTGTGTCCACAGCAAGCGAGTTTCCATGCGGCAACACGACCCCCTCGTCACCCCCCTCCCCCTCCTCTTCCCGTAAACATGCTCCCCACGGAACACACAGTGCGTGGGTCAGGGCGCAGAAAACAAAGGCGAAGCAAAGGGCCTCCTCCCCATAACGATATCTCCGTCATTGAAAATTAACAATAACCAACCATAACACTCACCCCCTCCTTCCCTCTCTCTCCTCTTGCTCCTGTCTCGCTCCATCCTTACTGCCAGCGCGCGCGAGCGTGTGTGTGTGTGTGTGTGTGTGTGTGTGTGAGAGAGAGAGAGAGAGAGAGAGAGAGAGAGAGAGAGAGAGAGAGAGAGAGAGAGAGAGAGAGAGAGAGAGAGAGAGAGAGAGAGAGAGAGAGAGAGAGAGAGAGAGAGCCTTCATGCGTGTGTGAGTGTGTAGTCAGTAATTATAGGGCGCATATGTTCTCACGCACTTGATACGACTGCTGCTGCCGCCTGGCGGAAGGCGGGATGACATAGGTTTTATGTCCCCAGCGGTCAAACATGCCATCGGGCTTCTCTCTCTCTCTCTCTCTCTCTCTCTCTCTCTCTCTCTGAGTTTTTTTTGCCGGAAACATTTCCGTGACTGGTGACTGGCATGACCGGGAAGGGACCCCTCGGGGGAGGGGCGGGGCGGGCCGCGGCCAGGCGCGAGCAACAGCCGCATTCCGATGCCGTGCTGCTGCTGCACTGTGTGCTGCGCTGGCCTCCGCCGCTCGGCCCCCGCGGCCCCCGCGGCCCCCGCAGCCCCCGTGGCCCCCGCGGCCCCCGCAGCCGGCCCCCGCTGTCCAGCAGCAGACGGACCTCATTGGAGCCGCGGGGGGAGGGCCCGCCCGGCCCCGCCAGGCCCCGCCGGTGCCGGACAGAATCGCTGTGCTGTGACATTTTGTCACACATGTGCTCCGCTTGCCTGTTACTCTGCATCGTGTGCGTGGCGCGGGGGAACGGGGGGGGGGGGGCGTCCCCCGCAACCCCATGGAGGACCCGGAGTCGAGCAGGCGGCGCCGGCGGCCGTTGGAGTGCGGAGAAGCGTGGGGGAGAGGAGAAGGAGAGGCACTTGAAACTGAAGCGCGGCCGCCGGGCCGAACTCTCTGTGCTGCTCTCTGTGGCCCGCCCCCGGCCCCCGCCCCCGGCCCCCGCCCCCGGCCCCCCCACACGCGAAGACAGCCTAGGCGAAAACTTTGCACCCCCTCCCCTCCCTTGTCTTTGAGTAGGCGAAAGGAACGAGGCACTAAATGGGGGTGATGGGCCGAACGCTTTGTCCCGGTAAACAACCACTTTATGATGTCGGGACATTCTTATTGGGGCCGCGGCGCGCGCTGCCCGGCCGGCCCCCACCGCCTTTTGTTCCAATCCACCCTTCTTCAAGTGCCCCCCCTCCCCCACCACCCCCACCTCCCCCACCACCCCCACCACCCCCGGCACCTCCTCGCCGTGCCAACAACACAAGTTTCCAGCCGCCGTTATTCGGTCTCCAATTGTGCAGATGGGGCGGCAACAGCAGGCCCAGCCAACCAGATCTACACACTTTAGAACGACCTCGGCTCGGCAGCCCACGGCTCCTGGGGACCAATTATCTCCCACGGGACGAACCTTGTTTCTCCCTCTCTCTCCCAGGCGACATACAACCTCGCCCAAGTGTAGCGTCAACGGATACCTCCGGCTCGGTGACATGAGCGGAAATTCTGTCTGTCTGTCTGTCTGTCTGCCTGTCTGTCTCTCTCGCTGTCTCTCTCTCTCTCTCTCTCTCTCTCTCTCTCTCTCTCTCTCTCTCTCTCTCTCTCTCTCTCTCTCTCTCTCTCTCTCTCTCTCTCTCTCTCGCACTGCTGCTCTATCTCTCAAGGTCATCGGATTCCCTGAATTTTTTATCCGGTCGAGGGATGAGATGGCCTCGCGGGCGTCGCCTTTGGCCTGATGACGAAGTTTTGGCAGCCGTGTCGCGTATCTCTTTAAATTCTATCCGAGAGCTGCTGGGACGCCCGAATGTATATAGCGGGCCTTCTTTGCGCGCACAAAAATCGAAAGAGTGAACACGCGCAGCGGCGGGAGGCGAACCCGGGCCGGGTGGACCCGGCGGGCCCGCCGCTCCCGGCTCGCCTTTCCCATTTTCGTTGTTGGCTTACTCTCCGGTGGTGCCGGTGCCACTCTGCACTATGCCACGCCACGCCACGGACGCTCTTCCTTAGCGGAGCATGCATTCCTAATGAGATTTCTATTCAACGGCGCTCGTTCGTTCTCGCTGCCGTCGTGCCGCGCCGGGCGGCGAAGAGGGACCTCAGGCTCAGGCAGCTAGCGCCAGCGGAGCGGGGTGGCCGTGTACCGAAGCAGACGTCGCCATTCATAAACGGGACGTGAATTCCCCCCCCCCTCGACAACACAATCACCTTCTTTTCTGGTCCCGCGCCAACCTCCACCGCGACCAGGACGGTCCTTGCGGCGCAAAACGTATGGCATTGAAGTCTAGAATATCCGCAACAATTATTTTACGGTCGCTTTGGTTTGCCTGTTTGCTCCGGTTAACGAAGTGACCAGATAACGAGAATGACGTTTGGTCCGCGTGATTTCATTTGTCATACTCGGGCGAGCGGGCGGATCGCTGTCCAGGAGAGCAAAGGGTCTGGCCCTGCCGCCCTGCCGCCCGGCCTGCCCTTGGGCTGGTCCTCTCGTCCCGTCCGGCCTCCTCCCTTCCCGGGCTGGGCTGGGCGGGCCGGCGGCCACCCTCCCCTGCCCCCACAGATAAGACCCGCGCCCTACCACCGTCCCGTCCCGTCGGACAATGTGACATCTCACCATCTCAGGGAGGACTCTGCCAGGCCTGGGGACAGGACACGGTCCTACGGTCCCGGGGATCACGACGGACCAGACTCATCATTCCTCTCCCATCCTCTGTTCCCGACCTCGGCAAACAGAGGACAGAGGCGGGCCGAGTCCGATCTCCAGCGGGGGACTGTATAGAGAGCCCCCGGGCCCCCGGGCCCCCGGGCCGCAGCGGGCGTCCGCACTCAAACTGCAGCACCCCGCCTGCGCTGCGCCTACTGTCGCTGTGCTGCTGCTGCTGCTGCTGCTGCTGCTGCTGCTGCTGCTGCTGCTGCTGCTGCTGCTGCTGCTGCTGCTGCTGCTGGACACAGCAGGGCCCTGTCTCATTCACTTTTGTCACCGCACCCCTCATCCGCTCGCACTCCCCGCAAACACCCCCCTCCAACACCCGCCAAGGCTCCAGCCAAGGCTCCAGCCAAGGCTCCAGCCAAGGCTCCAGACAAGGCCCCAGCCAACGCTCCAGCCAACGCTCCAGCCAACGCTTCAGCCAAGGCCCCAGCCAAGGCTCCAGCCAAGGCTCCAGCCAAGGCTCCAGACAAGGCCCCAGCCAACGCTCCAGCCAACGCTCCAGCCAACGCTCCAGCCAAGGCCCCAGCCAAGGCCCCAGCCAAGGCTCCAGCCAACGCTCCAGCCAAGGCTCCAGCCAAGGCCCCAGCTAAGGCTCCAGCCAAGGCATCACCCAAGGCTCCAACCAACACTCCAGCCAAGGCTCCAGCCAAGGCCCCCGCCAAGACCCCAGCCAAGGCTCCAGCCAAGGCTCCAGCTAAGGCATCACCCAAGGCTCCAGCCAAGGCTCTGACCAAGGCTCCAGCCAACACTCCAGCCAAGGCTCCAATAGCTCCAGCAACCCGTAATCCAATCGGAGAAGCAGCGCGGTGCGATTCGATAGTCGAGGCGGGTCTCCGGCACCAGCAGCAGCACCCGACGCCACCCGAACATTCCGATGCAGTCCCTGGAGGCTCCAGCTAGACTCCAGCACGGCGACGGGGCCTGGAGTCTTCCAGGAGCTTTGCTTGGGCTCAGCTTCCTGCTGGAGCTGTGCGAGGTGCGAGGATTCTGTTGAAGTCCACAGAGTACAGCTGGGGCTGGGGCCCTGCAGAGGGCACTGCTCTCTCTCTCTCTCTCTCTCTCTCTCTCTCTCTCTCTCTCTCTCTCTCTCTCTCTCTCTCTCTCTCTCTCTCTATATCTATCTATCTATCTCTCCCACACACATAAAGTGGAGCTTCATGACACCTGACCAGGACAACAGTGTCCGCCAGTCGCGTCCAGGACGGCGCGTATATCACTGCTGCTCGGACAAAAGCAAAACGAGGAAGAAAACAATAAGAGGCTGACCGCCGTTCCCCTCCATCCTGGCCGGGGCTGGTGCGTCGCGCGCGCGCGCGCGCGCGTGTGTGTGTGTGTGTGTGTGTGTGTGTGTGTGTGTGTCTGTGTCTGTGTGTTTGTGTGTGTGTGAGTGCTTGTGGTCGCAGTGGGCGCGTGCATTGTTTCCAGAGGTCCACCGCCCCCCTCCGGCCCCCGCCGGCCTGGACTGGAGACACGCCATTTTTCATATTAAGCGCCGCCGTGTCCGACTATGACTGCGGATTCACTTGATGGATAACGGTCCTGATATGAGGGGGAGCGGAGAGCAGTATACGGAGCCTGCGGAGCCTGTGGAGACTCCAGGGGTCATCCCGACCGGAGCCCACACTACACCCTACCGGCCGACCCAGGCCTGGATTATCAAAAGAAAGAAAAATGCCGAATAGAAGTTAGGCTGGGTGATCCACTTGAGAGACTGCTGTTGTGCTCTCTCTCTCTCTCTCTCTCTCTCTCTCTCTCTCTCTCTCTCTCTCTCTCTCTCTCTCTCTCTCTCTCTCTCTCTCTCTCTCTCTCCCCGCCCCCTCTGTCTCCTTCCACCGACTTCTCTCTTGAGGACTCCACACCCCACGCACATACTGGGCTGGAAGACAAAAATAATTTCGAAATACATTTTCAATTATTCTCTAGCAAGGGAATATTCGTCGACGCCTTATCTGAATGACCAGCAAGGGCGCAGCAGACGACGCGGACGCGGCTTGGTGAGTTAGCAGACGACACGACATCCCATCGCCGCCGGCTGCTAGTTTACATATTGCACGATCCGGGGGCAATCTGCTGTGCTTAGCACGTCCCTCGATGGGCGAGCTAATGAAGTTATTACGTCTGCGCGCGGCAGAGCAGAGGGGGGGGGGGGGGGGGAGGGACGTGTCGAACTAGTCGTGCCGAGGCGGCAAGGAAAGACCTGACATTTATTTTCCGAGTAATTTCATTCCCACCACTCTCCCCTTCCCAGTAGCCCCCGGCATTACCTAGGGCCTAAATGTAGCGGCCCATTAAAAGCCATAACTCTGGCGAGCGAGTGACTGCGGCGGCGGTAGCGGCCATCGAGCAGCGCCCCGGCACGAGGTAGGCATGAGGCAGGCATGAGGCTGGTATGAGGGACACGAGGCAGGCACGAGGCGGGCATGAGGCAGGCATGAGGCTGGTATGAGGGACACGAGGCAGGCACGAGGCGGGCATGAGGCAGGCATGAGGCTGGTATGAGGGACACGAGGCAGGCACGAGGCGGGCATGAGGCAGGCATGAGGCAGGCATGAGGCTGGTATGAGGGACACGAGGCAGGCACGAGGCGGTAGAGTGGTCCGTTTGAACAAAAGTTTTAAAATCTCATGACGGCTAGTGCTAATATTTGTCTATGACCTATAGCATGAGTTTTAAAAAGAATTCGGGATTTTTCGGCCCACGGGAAAAGGTCGCGAAATCGTTTCAAAGATGGCGACGTCCAAAATCCTGAGAAATCGTCGCCAGCGACGCTAGGGTGGTCAAAATCCGCAAAGTGGGTTCGCGGTGACTCGTCAAAAGTTTCAATTTGGCATTAAAATAATGTGTGCGAAACCGGAAATCTGTCGGACAACATTTAGAGGTCGCGAAGGGTCACGAAGTGCCCTCATAAACAGTAAATATTAATGTTTTTTGAAAATTCCAAAAAAAAAATTCCAAGGTCAATATGGCCAAAGTAGGACCCTAGGGCTAGTGTCGTGCCCCCAGTGAGGCGGTCGGCAGGGGGCGCACGGTCCCTAGGCGAGGGGTGCATCACATGGCAAAGTCACTGTACACCCAACGGAATAGTGTCATGTGCAATCACGTCTAGTCCCTTCCCAATCATTCCAATCACCAGACACCGGAGGGATTCCGAAAAAAAATCAGCGAGAAAAAAAAAGCCAGATGGCATGTTTGACCGCTGTTGACAAAACCTATGTCGTCCCAGCTTCCGCCAGGACCCCTGCCTTCAACTTCGGTGATCTTACGGGAACCGGTGCTTTACGGCTGCTAGTTGGCCCCGGGACACAGCACTAGAACCCGCTACCCGGCTTGCGCCGGACGGATCTCCCGGCAACCCCTAGCCCGCGCCAATGCGCGAGGCCCCCTCCGCTAACCACGGCCTCCGGGACTCCATTATACTGTAGTGCCCTTCAACCGCAGTCTGGTTTGGCCCCACTCATCGTGGGAGTCCGCCCCTGCGAAGATTTGGAGGACATAGGTTCCCTTCGTACACGACCGAAGCCGCTGTACTCTACTCGCTACGTACCGAGTAGCGGCTGTCCGCACCTGCCAGATTCAGAGAGAGGAAAACAGAAGCTTCGAACCCTAGAAGCTCTGCACATCCCCCGAGTCTCCCCCCTGGATTTCTCCAGAGGCACAGAACGCCTCCCCCGGGCGGGACCCTCGAATCTAGGGAATTGAACCCTAGACCCTCGGGACCGGGGGTTTGTGCCGGCGGCGCCTTAGCCCGCACGGTCGCTTGGACAGCCATGCCTACGTCGCGTTCGGAAGTATATTTTAGGCACTGTCCGCCAAGCTGTGTCACAAGAAAAAGTTGACCGACCGGCAAGAATCGAACCACGGACCTGTCGGTCGCCGACCGGTCCACTAACCCATGCGGCTACCGTGCCACGATGTTGTTTGCTGCGCTCCCAGCACTCTAGCTCCACAGAATAGAGCTGACCATCGACGGACGCTGTCCCGGGATCAACTCTTGCCTACGCCTCCAGATTTTTTTTGTCGATGTTCAGCTCTACTATGTGGAGCTAGATAGACACACATAGTAGAGCTGTATAATTTCTTGCCATTGTACAAGTATTCTGTATTATGCGGTGATCTTAATGCCCGATTTGGAAGTGGTTCTTATGAAACTAAACTTGTGAATGAATTACTGGATCTCTGTGATCATGTATCTATTCCTTTCGAAGCTACATTTAAACAGCGTAATTGTAAATCCATTCTGGACGTGATTGCAAGTAACTGTAACGATCACGTAGTTGAGTATGGTCAGTGCGTGGCACCTGGTTTCTCAGCCCATGACCTGATATACTGTGTGTTTGACTTTAAAGTTAAGGCTGTGAAAAGAAAAATAATTACGTTTAGGGACTTTAAGAAAGTCAATAAGTTAGCTTTAGTTGATGATGCTAAGAAAATTCCATGGTATAAAATTTATGAATGTGTAACTTGTGATACCAAAGTCGAAATGTTAAATGAGTTCCTGTCACAGCTGTTAGATAAGCATGCACCCATGAGAACTTTAAAGATTAAGAATGATGACCCACCTTGGATGACTAATGAACTAAGAGCACTCAGAGATGAAAGGGACAAAGCCAGGGTAAAAGCGCTTAAGACAAATAATCATAGTGACTGTACGCCTCCAGATTTTTTTTGTCGATGTTCAGCTCTACTATGTGGAGCTAGATAGACACACATAGTAGAGCTGAACATCGACAAAAAAAATCTGGAGGCGTAGGCAAGAGTTGATCCCGGGACAGCGTCCGTCGATGGTCAGCTCTATTCTGTGGAGCTAGAGTGCTGGGAGCGCAGCAAACAACATCGTGGCACGGTAGCCGCATGGGTTAGTGGACCGGTCGGCGACCGACAGGTCCGTGGTTCGATTCTTGCCGGTCGGTCAACTTTTTCTTGTGACACAGCTTGGCGGACAGTGCCTAAAATATACTTCCGAACGCGACGTAGGCATGGCTGTCCAAGCGACCGTGCGGGCTAAGGCGCCGCCGGCACAAACCCCCGGTCCCGAGGGTCTAGGGTTCAATTCCCTAGATTCGAGGGTCCCGCCCGGGGGGCGTTCTGTGCCTCTGGAGAAATCCAGGGGGAGACTCGGGGGATGTGCAGAGCTTCTAGGGTTCGAAGCTTCTGTTTTCCTCTCTCTGAATCTGGCAGGTGCGGACAGCCGCTACTCGGTACGTAGCGAGTAGAGTACAGCGGCTTCGGTCGTGTACGAAGGGAACCTATGTCCTCCAAATCTTCGCAGGGGCGGACTCCCACGATGAGTGGGGCCAAACCAGACTGCGGTTGAAGGGCACTACAGTATAATGGAGTCCCGGAGGCCGTGGTTAGCGGAGGGGGCCTCGCGCATTGGCGCGGGCTAGGGGTTGCCGGGAGATCCGTCCGGCGCAAGCCGGGTAGCGGGTTCTAGTGCTGTGTCCCGGGGCCAACTAGCAGCCGTAAAGCACCGGTTCCCGTAAGATCACCGAAGTTGAAGGCAGGGGTCCTGGCGGAAGCTGGGACGACATAGGTTTTGTCAACAGCGGTCAAACATGCCATCTGGCTTTTTTTTTCTCGCTGATTTTTTTTCGGAATCCCTCCGGTGTCTGGTGATTGGAATGATTGGGAAGGGACTAGACGTGATTGCACATGACACTATTCCGTTGGGTGTACAGTGACTTTGCCATGTGATGCACCCCTCGCCTAGGGACCGTGCGCCCCCCTGCCGACCGCCTCACTGGGGGCACGACACTAGCCCTAGGGTCCTACTTTGGCCATATTGACCTTGGAATTTTTTTTTTGGAATTTTCAAAAAACATTAATATTTACTGTTTATGAGGGCACTTCGTGACCCTTCGCGACCTCTAAATGTTGTCCGACAGATTTCCGGTTTCGCACACATTATTTTAATGCCAAATTGAAACTTTTGACGAGTCACCGCGAACCCACTTTGCGGATTTTGACCACCCTAGCGTCGCTGGCGACGATTTCTCAGGATTTTGGACGTCGCCATCTTTGAAACGATTTCGCGACCTTTTCCCGTGGGCCGAAAAATCCCGAATTCTTTTTAAAACTCATGCTATAGGTCATAGACAAATATTAGCACTAGCCGTCATGAGATTTTAAAACTTTTGTTCAAACGGACCACTCTAACGAGGCGGGCATGAGGCAGGCACGAGGCAGGCATGAGGCAGGCATGAGGCTGGTATGAGGGACACGAGGCAGGCACGAGGCAGGCACGAGGCAGGCATGAGGCAGGCACGAGGCAGGCACGAGGCGGGCATGAGGCAGGCACGAGGCAGGCACGAGGCAGGCACACGCCCCGGCAGCACGCCCGCCCGCCCGCCCGCTCTGCACCCGAGTTTACCACCCACATCCTGGCGTAATTGATAGCAGAAGGGAGAGCCGAAGGGTAGCAGTTCCGCTCCTCCGCCTGACGGACGCCGCGGCGCGCGGCCTCAGACCCCATTCAGTTGCGCCCGCGAGTTCCAGCGTATTCCTGCTGCGCACGGCCGATTTCGGCCATCTTGTACAAGCGGGCGGAGGGATATCGATTTGGCAACTGATGTAGCGCGTAACAGAGGCAGGCCGTGGCAGGTACTGCGGTCACCGGCCGGGAGTGACTGTGGGTGTAACTTTGGGGGACTTGTGGCCAGAGGGCAACACGATTGTGAATACGGGGAAGCGGAGCGGCCGGGGGCGGCCGGGGGAAGCCGGGGGCGGCCGGGTTCGGCCGGGGGCGGCCGGGGCCGGCACGTCTTGCGGCTCGACACGACAGCGCCTGGACTTGACTCTGACTTGATGGTGGTCGCAGCATTGCACTCAGCACTTGATGTACGTAGCGCAATTACGTTGGGGGGGGGGAGTGAGTGAGAGAGGCAGTGAGGGCTGCGGGGGCCCTGGAGCCCTTTGGGCGGTCTGCGTGGCGCTGTGCGGTACGGTGCGGTGCGGTCCTTTTGGACACCAACTTCATTCGTCTCGCGGATTGCCTGTGCGACGCGTTTATGGCTTGTCGACGGTGGAGGGACGCGCGGAATGGAATCGAGATCAGGTCCCTTATTTGCGCTTTCGGCTTCCTTATGGAGCACTAAATTTTTTTACTCTGGTCCCGAGTCGCTGAACCACTCCCGGTCACCCGTCCCTACAGGGCGGACGACTGAGGTAACATTCATTCATTCTTATGACTCACTGTTGGATGCAAAGGGGAGCAGGGAGGACGGGTAGTGGCGGAGATAGAGAAGGAGAGAGAGGAGAGAGAGAGAGAGAGAGAGAGAGAGAGAGAGAGAGAGAGAGAGAGAGAGAGAGAGAGAGAGAGAGAGATAGAGAGATAGAGAGAGAGAGAGAGAGAGAGAGAGAGAGAGAGAGAGAGAGAGAGAGAGAGAGAGAGGGAGAGAGGGAAGAGGGAGAGAGCGCTACGCAGCTATCTTCCCTATTGCTGTGTACCTGGGGACGGAGTTATCTCCCGTGGAGCCTTATTCATCTGGGATGGCAGGCTTTACTAACGCCTAGGTGTGCTTAGCCGCCTCTGCCGCGCCTCCGCTCCACCCGCTGTGCCGCGCCGCTGCAAAAACTTATCTCTACATGCGCTGCGCTTTCCATTACCAACGCCAATTATTCCCCTTTTTGTCCACCCCCGATGCAGATAAGGGCCCTACAGAGGGGGAAATGAGGGAGGGGAGGGGGGGAGGGGGCGACGAGACTTGTCGTCCGCAGGGAGGGGAGAACGGGCTCCGAAATATGTACCAGTGCCAACCTGGGCGGGAAAAAAGGAAAGACAAAAAAAAAAACAAAAAAAACACGAATGTCGCGATGAAACGGTTAGGAATTCATAGCACGAAATTTTCGTCGACAACGAACAACTTGTGTGACAGTGTATTTTAATTTGTTATTGCTCGAAAAAAATTCATCTGAGTCTCACTGGCCGCTCCCTGAATCCCCGCCGCGTCACTGCTGTGTAAGTGGTCCCGCTCACGGGAAGCTACCGGCTGCGCCGCACTCACTTGGAAATCTCCCGCGCTTTTTGCGCGACTTGTCAAACCACCGCGTAATTCCGCTCTTTGGCTTGCCCTTCTTCACGTCGATTCTATCGCCTTACTCTGTCTCTCTCACCCACGTAGCCCAGATCCGATCCCCTCTCCCCCTGTCTCTCTCTCTCTCACCCCCAGCCCCAGCACGCCACTAATCCCTTTCCGGCTCATTTCAAACCGTACAATTCGCACTTGATTGGCCTAAGAGCGTTGGTCGGCTCGGCCGAGATTGAGAGGGGAAAAGGAAAAGGAAAGAGAAGGCAGCAGCCAGGGACTGGCAGCCGGCAGCCTGTGCCCGGCCGTCAGGGAAAACTCGAGGGCGGGCCGGGCCGGGCGGACGCAGCAGAGGGAGAGAGAAGTTTGGTTTGTCCGTGATTCCACTTCGGCTCGGCCCCTGCTAGGCCCGGTCCTCATTTGCTAGGCCTCTCGGTAGAGCGCGCCCTGTCGGCCCTGTTGGGGCCCTGTGCGGCCCTGCGGGGCCTCGCGGGGCCCTGCGTCCTCCTGCGTCCTGCACCCCTGACCTGAATAGCAGCAGCACCCCCTTCCCTTTTACTTCTCTGCCGGGACGGCGGGCCGCCAGGCCGGGGGTCTTTGCCTCTGCTGCTTGTTTAGAGGGCCGCCACCAGGATGGGAGTTGACACAGCGAAGCGCCGAACATCATTTGCTGCTCCTACCCCTCCTCCTGCTGCCGCCGAGGCACGCGTCGACGGCCCCCGACGGCCCCCGACGGCCCCCCACGGCTGCCGACGGCCCCCCGACGGCCCCCTACGGCCCCCGGTGGCTGCCGCACAACCCGCCCCACCACACCGTTGATTCGGCTACCATACGGTATCTCCCCTGCCCCATCACCCCCCTTCCCCTACCCCCGTGTCGCCCTTGGGCTGAATCTTCTTTAATAGTCTTTCCTGAGACGCATTTCTCCATTTTCTTTTCGTACGACTTTCGAGCGGGAGGCGCTTCTCGCTCTGGTCCTCTCCTGCTTTTTGCCCCCCTCCCTCCCTTCCTCCCCTCCTCCCCCTCCCCACTCTTGCTCCCTCACCGTCGCCGCGAAATTTATGAGCGACATCCGTTTACGCGAGCATCATCCCTTGCATTAACTCTTTCGTTTGCAAATTAGGTTAGAGTCAACTCTCCCTCCCCCGTTTAATGGACGTCGTCTTGCCTTCCAAACGCACAATTGTGTCAATCTTTTTTTTTCTTTCTTCCTTTTTTACTCGTTCTTTGCTTACTACTACTACTGCTACGACGTAAAAGCAAAAAAGAACGAGTATTGCACTCGCCCTGTCCGTTAAGACCCCTTTTCAATTCGCAAACCGCCTAACGCAAGTGTTGCGTTAACGCGACATTTTGATCAGTTGTTGATTTAGTTTTGAAAATGACATAAGACATTTTGAAAAGTTAAAATAAAATATCGTTTCCAACCGTTTTAAAGAACGTAGATGGGCGGTCGTTTGTCTTGGGATAAGGCGCCGCCTCGAGTCAACAATAGATACCTTTGTTCGTCGCGGTATAGCGGAGTGCCATCGGCTAAGTCCGAAAAAATATGAGCGGAGTACTTGCTTTACAGACAGAATCCTGTTGACTTCGGAAAGGCATACTATTGGTGACTAGAAAATTCATCACTCTCATAACACTGCGCCTCCTAACCACTCAGTAAGAAACATGTGTCGAACACATCAAACATGCCCAACAGATGGCCGCAGATCAACGTCACCGGGTACGTGCGGAAGGGACTCGCCCGGAGACTAGATTAACTTGCTGTATGTATAACAGCAGCGCGAGCCAGAAAACGCCGTTGACCACTAGCGCCATCTCTCGGAGTCAACGGTGCTGCTCTCTGCGGGACAACAGTAGCTAAAGTATCAATAGCGCGCTGCTCCCTTCCACCATAGCTCCGTAGCGCAGTCGGCTAGCAGACCGGCCGACGCCCGCAAGATTTGGGGTTCAACTCTTTGCCGGAGTAAAATTTTTCTGAAGTCTGCCGACCGAGGATGGTGGGTAAAATATACCAAAAGAACGTGTTCAAAGTGTGTTGTCTGAGTGACCGCGGACGTTGGGCCGCGGCCATTCCCCGGAGGTTGAATACACTCGTTGACTCAGTGGTTCGACGCCCGAGCAGGGGAATGGTGCTTGCCAAGACTCGGCAGAAGTTAAATGTAGAGGCCTAGGGTTCGGCCTTCTACATTTTTCAAGCGTAAGGCCTCGGAATCTGGAGTATTCGGGCAACACCTACTTGGATACATGGCGTAGAAGAGTAGAGTACAATCGGCTTCGGCCGTGTACGATCTGGGCATCCTACCTCCCTCTCAATCCGCGAGGGAGTGGCCTCACGGCCACAGACCAACTGGCTGGTCGAAGGGGGCTGACTCCTGAAATCTGGTCAGCGGAAGGGGCGATGTTGGCCGTTGCGGAAGCCTGCCTACCAAGGTGGCTGCGTCGTGCCTGTGTCTTAGCGGCGGTCAACTCCTGGTACACCGGTTCCCATCCGAACACCGAAGTTAAGCAGGAACGGTTCCGGACGGAAGTCTGGGACGAGGTAGGACCCACCCATTTTTGCCGTTTTTTGTTGTTGTTGTATTTTTTATTTGCAGGGTCTGAATCTTGAGGATTCAATATACTTTTGAATTAAAAAAAAAAATTATTGAAGCCTTCTACCAAATAAAAGAGAAAAGAGGAAAACCGCGAAAAAACAAATGCGACCAATAGTGTATGAGTGTAACGAGCTCATCACTTTAAAAAAAAATCAAAACTTTTCATCATTTTAATTCACCTAGATAGTTGTGGACATTTCGTGAACCCCCCCTTCCCCTCTAAGTGTCCACGTGGTATTTGAACAGCCCCAAAGAACGAGCCTGTCCTAGAACGGTAAAGCGTTCTCCATGCCTGTCTTGTTTTTGGTGCCTGGCCCCTTCCCTTGGCCGACTACTGACTGACTCGTGCCGACGAGCGTTCGTTAGCGATCCCGTGACGGCAAACTACATTCGCCCCGCCCGCTCCTCCCCGGCGCTGCCGCCCTGCCGCCCTGCCGCCCTGCGACAGATGCCATGCAGCGAGCGGGGAGGGACAAACATGATGTATACACGCCGGTAAGTAAGGGGCTGAGCCAACACTGTTACGATCCGGGAGCTGAATGGACCAGAAAAAAACCGAGAGAACGACATGTCGAGACTAATGCTTTGCGGGGCACATCATGTATATATGTGGGCGTGTACGCGTGTTTCCCATCCGCAAAATTACACACACACACACACACACACACACACACACACACACACACACACACATGCGGCTGAGGAAGGGAAATTCTCTCTGGTCTTATTTTTGGAGGGGCCGTTTTGTAAATCAGTCTCGATAGCCCGGTAACACCCCTTTGGTGCAGCAGTCCTTTGTCGTCCTTGGCTGCAGAGAGCCCATGCCCGCTGGAATGCAGCCCTGGAGAGAGGAATGCCGTAGGATGGCCATCTGGAAGCCGGTCTGGAGGCATCCTCCGGAGAGGAGCGTTGGAGCCGCTGGAGCAGCTGGAGCCGCTGGAGCCGCTGGAGGCCCCTGGAGCCACTGGAGCCGCTGGAGCATCTGGAGCCTCTGGAGCCTCTGGAGCCGCTGGAGCCTCTAGGAGCCGCTGGAGCGCTGGAGCCACTGGAGCCTCTATCTGGAGCCGCTGGAGCCACTGGAGCCTCTAGGAGCCGCTAGAGTCGCTGGAGCGCTGGAGCCGCTGGAGCCTCTATCTGGAGCCGCTGGAGCCTCTAGGAGCCGCTGGAGCCGCTGGAGCGCTGGAGCCGCTGGAGCCTCTATCTGGAGCCGCTGGAGCCGCTGGAGCCGCTGGAGCCTCTATCTGGAGCCGCTGGAGCCGCTGGAGCGCTGGAGCCACTGGAGCCTCTATCTGGAGCCGCTGGAGCCTCTAGGAGCCGCTGGAGCCGCTGGAGCGCTGGCTCACCACCTGCTGGAATCCTGAGGCCGCTCTGCTGGGGGTCGGGCCGCCGCTATCCCCCGGAGGAGACGTCAGGCCGGCTTGTCGGCACTTGGTATTCGGCCCACGTCGGGGAGGGGGGAGAGCGGAGGGACGAGAGGGGAGGTAGAGCGCTCGCAGGCTTGCCAATGCAATAATTGCTGACACCAGCGCCGCGCCGTGCCGCCTCATTGCGGCCGGCCTATCGGATATCAGCCCCACGATGCGCGATCCGCCGCCCTGGGGCAGCGGAGGAGACGACAGCGGCCGGCAGCGGGCGGGCCACCGGCGAGGCGAGCAGAGAAGGGGCGGAGCGAGGAGAGAGAAAGGGCGGATAAATTATATTTTATAATCCTGCTGCCCTGGGAGGACTGCAGCAGCGCAGGTACAAGGGGCTAAGCGGTCGTCAAGCAAGTCATTATACGGAGGTAGCTGCTGCCCCGCTGGATGCCGCTGCTGCTGGGTACCGTTTGGCGCTGTGCTGCCCTCCCCCCCCTCCCCTCCCTGTCCTGCCCGAGCGGCACGGTTGCCAGATTCTGCAGACGCACAAACACTTCCTCTTTCAATTCTTTTCCCCCTCGATGACGCGGAACTTGCTTGGCGACATGTCGTACCATCGTCTCGACACAATTACCATGTCAGGACAGCCGCAGCAGCGGGGTCTCCACTCCCCTCTGGCTCTCTCTCTCTCTCTCTCTCTCTCTCTCTCTCTCTCTCTCTCTCTCTCTCTCTCTCTCTCATCCACCCGTCCTTCTGGGAGGGCCCTAATAAGACACAGGCAATCAGCACCTCACAACCTGCACGTGATCCGCCTGAAATGGAGCACCCTTCTCCCTTCCGCCTTCCACCTCCCCCCTTTCCCCTCCCCCCTACCCACTTCCCTCTTCTCCCTTCCCACTTCGCGCGGTGGCCCGCGCAATCACATGACGATTCCCGCATTAGTACCGCATCGCATGCGCGACGTGATCGGACGTGATGGTACGTATTCAATACGTATTACTATGAAGGCCCGGGTCAGGGCCTTAACGTGGCGCGAAGGAAATTGTTTAAATTCGCCATTCGCCACAGTAGTAATTCGTTTTTAGCCCGTCCCGACACGTTTCTTTAGAAACGGCAGGAGCCGGGCTTATAGTCTGATGCGGACTGTTTGTTCGTTCGGGCGGACGTGAGTACGCCGACTTATCGTAAACAGAAAAACTTCAAATTTGGAGGATATACTCCTTTCTTAACGTAGAATCACATACGGTGGCAACAATTTTCGATTTATATCGCATTTGTGATAAATGAAAATATATCTGTTTTTGTTTTTTGAGGTTAGGGTTGGCCGCTGCGCGCACGTCATTACCATCGCGGAGCGCACAGGGACGGGCTCAGGTTAACGATTTTAATCGTAACAAATACATCTGCTATCGGGCACTTCTGAGGAGAATTGAAGCGGGGGACCGAAGGCCCCCGCAAACGCCACCGGCAGGCCAAGCTGGCCAAGTCCCCCTGTCGAACCGAGGTGCCGGTGGAGCGCAGTGGAACTGGCACCGAGGTTTGACGGAAGGGACGGGCCAGCTTGTTGTTCGTGGCCCCGATTTTCAGAGTCGTGGAAACGTGCTGTCCGCAATTCTCCATTAAAACGCCACACATTAAAACATATCTATTAGTCGACGGGGACAGTTACGAGGGCCTCGAAGATGCAGGCCAGGTGCAGTGCTGCTCTTTTGGGGATGGATTTTGGCAGAGAAGGGAGGCGGCGGCGTTGTTAGTGCTAACTTTGACTGCTCAGTGCTCCTGGCCGCGCCGAGCCGCGAGGGACAGTTGTAGTGAGCGGGCTTTGGAGAGTTGTTAGGGAGAGGCGAGGCGGCCAGCCCAGCCGGCGGCCGAGGCTCCTCCGGCGGCCCCGGCCCTCGGCCGCACAGCTCCACAAACCCTGGACGCAGCCCCCCCCTGCCCCCCTCCCCGCCCCGCCCCTGGCCCTCCCATCGGGAAGCTAATGGTTGGCCCGCCAAAGACGGAAAGCTTGATGTAAACCTCTGGCCAAAGGTAACTCGATTCACGGAGGCAGAGCAACCATCGCCCTCCCCGCACCGCTCTCCCTCGCTCCCCCCCCTCTCTCTCTCTCTCTCTCTCTCTCTCTCTCTCTCTCTCTCTCTCTCTCTCTCTCTCTCTCTCTCTCTCTCTCTCTCTCTCTCTCTCTTCCTTCTTCCGAGTAGGACCGAAGGGCCAAACAGCTGCTGAGACAAGGATTTTGACGGTGCGCTCAATTAATTCACATTCGGGGCAGAAGGAAAATATTTTTTTTTTGCGCGCGAGAGCGCGCAGCGGGCCGCTCCGGGCGAGAGGCGGAAAGGAGTGCATGGCGATATGAAAAATAACGCGGCAACGAATAAAAGAGGGAGGGAAAATCAAACGCGTTAAGAGGGAAAGGAACACATGAAAACAAACACGCGGGCGAGGCGAGGGGGCGCAGCGCTGGGCTAGGCTGGGCTGGGCGATCCAAAAACGTTGCGGAATCTCGTGGCTGCTACTGCCTCACCGCGCCCGCCTCCCCGAGGGCCTTCCCCGCCGACCAATCAGCGATGCGCTGACGTCATCACGTCTCGTGAACCGAGGTGATTCCGTGCTCCCGGTGGATGCGGTGTGCCGTAGCCGTGTCTAGCCTAGCCGTGCCTAACCGTGCCTAGCCAAGCCGTACCCAGCATAGCCGGGTCTAGCCGGCCCTATAGCCTATCGCAGATGTATACCCACGACCTAACCTTCTCCCTCTGAACGCTGTGGCTGTTTCAGCCCTGCTGTGAGGACTCTCCCGTATCGGTCATCAATTACAATTTCAGTACTAATTGGATCGTGTGCGCAGCCGCCAACAACAACAAACATCAAGCAGCACAACGAGAACAACAAGAACAACACGAACGTGACGCTAGGACCGGAAGTGAAAGGTGTCGGAGCGGACTCCAACACGTGTATCGGCACAGGCACAGGTTATTCCGGTCACACATCACAGAATTAATCTCTCCATCTCCCTCTCCCTCCACACTCTCTCGCTCGATCGCACGCGCGCTCTCTTTCTCTCAGAGTCATGACGAACCTTCACCCTTCTCTCTCTCTCTCTCCCTCCCTCTCCCACGTCCTGCTGCGTGTGCGCAGGGCTGGCAGCGCGGAGCGGATAACTAGGCCAACTTTGCGCCGAAAATTATAAAATAGAAATGACAAAAAACAAAAAAACTCAGTCTCGGGGAGAATTGAATTGAAGTGCTCAGTACCGAAAAGACTAAATCGGACTAAGTAGTCCTGCGAAAAGTAATTACAATAGGTGTGGGCTCAGAGAGTTTTGACTCAAGAAAGCGCTCGTAGGTCTCTCAAAAAATTAAAAGAGAGCAACATACCTGGCAGAGAGAGTGAGAGAGAGAGAGAGAGAGAGAGAGAGAGAGAGAGAGAGAGAGAGAGAGAGAGAGAGAGAGAGAAATATTGTGTGAGTGTGTGTGTGTGTGTGTGAGTGTGTGTGTGTGTGTGTGTAATGGATCTGTCTCGTGAAGAGCAGATCAAATAAGCGGTGCACCCGATACTCGGTCGCACGGTTCCCCCAGGCGTGCCCAGGCGTTGCCTGACTCTAGATGTTCATCACTGCTCACCTTTCCCCCCCCCCCCCCCCCATCCTCTTCCTACGTGCGACCGTTCCTCCCTGGCGCCTGCGAGATCGACGATAGGCCAGCCCGCTCAACACGGCTGCGTAACGGGCCGGCCTGCCTCCCAGGCGCCCTGGGCGGCCAGCCCAGCCAGGGGCGCCCGACCGCCGCGGGATAGGCAGACCCGCTGTGCACGGCGGTGCGGCGGGCTGGCCTACCTCCCAGGCGGCAGAGGCAGCTGCTGCTGCTGCTCTCGCTCCCCTCCCGGGGGGTCTGCATGGGTCAGTCGCCACCACCACCCCGCTGTTGTATCGAATAAGGCTGCCCTGATAACGCGATCGCATCTCATTGTCTGCGCCCCTCCCGACACTTCCGCTGTTGCGCCTCCCCCTTCCCCCTCCTCCCCCTCCACTCTCACACACACACACACACACACACACACACACACACACACACACACACACTCCCACAGCAATAGCGGCACCAGGCGGACACACTCTCGTGCGAGGAACAGCCATCGGTTCGAAGAGCATCGCAGCCGCCGCAGGGCCCGCAGGCCGGCAGCCGGGGTTCATTGGCCGGCGTGTGGCGCGTAGCGGTGTTGACGACCACGTGTGCGCGGCGCGTGCGGGGCGCGTGCAGGGCGCGGCAGCACCCGTCTGCGATCCGACCCCCCGCGGGCCGAAGAAACACTCAATGGCTTACGGGCGGCGAACGACACCAATACCCGCGCTGCTCGCCGGCCGTGTACTGCCGTAGCGGCGGTGGCAGCGGCGGTGGTAGTGGTGGTAGTAGTGGTGGTAGTAGTGGTGGTGGTAGCGGTGGTGGTAGTGGCGGTGGTAGCTGTGGTAGTAACGGTGGCCGTCACGAATATGGTGGAAAGCGCGGTGGTGGACGGGGAATTTTTTCTGAAGAAAGTGAGGGGTGTAGGGATGCCAGGGGAGGGGGGGGGGGGGGAAGACCTTGGGAGCGGTGATGGGGCTGAGTGAGGGGGAGATGGGGGGGGGAGACGTGAGCCGCATAAATGTTGTTGGGAGGGAATAAATTGCAGCTTGAAAGAGGAAGGATCGGATCCCACGTGAAAAGGGGAGGGGAGCGGGCTCTGTGGACACACACGCTCGCACGCACACACACACACACTCACACACACTCACTCACGCACTCACACACGCACTCGCAAGTTCCTCCGGACGCACTCGCGTGTTTTTAAAGCGGGTTCATGTAGCATTTGGCGTTTAGATACACTCGTAACCTTTGGTGCTCTTATTTCTGAAATTACAACACTACCTCTCCATTTGTGGCGTAGGCCTCCGTTTGACACCATACCCCCACCGACTCCGCCCCTCCCCCCTCCCCTAGAGTGCTAATGTACAGGAGCATTCGCGTAAGAATGTGTGTGTGTGTGTGTGTGTGTGATGGGGGGGGGGGGGCAGGGTAAGGGGACTAGCGGGTTCGATGGCCTGAGGTCACAAGAGACGCAGGTCCGGCTCATACCGTGCCGGAGAGAAGTACAGCGAGCTGAGAAGAAGAAGAAGAACAAGACAAAGGAGGAGGAGAGAAGAAAGGAGAGTTTCCTGACAACCATATTATACATACATTAGCGCGCTGAGAAGGAGCGGGGTCGCACACGCATCGCAACCCCCTCAAAACTCAGGGGTTGTTCAGATACCATGTGGACACATTTTGGGCAGGTTTTGACCCCCCCCCCCCCAGTGGGCAGAAGTGGACATTTCCAAGATCCCCCTCCCCCCTCTTGTCGACGTGGAAAAAAGGAAGGCTTTTCCGCACGCAAAGAAAATTATTTGTGCCCTTCAAATCGTGGGAAAGTCATCCAAAACTTAATTACGAAGGAAAACAATGGCACTGAAGTGGTCAGACTTGGCCGTCATTGACAACAAGACAGGCATGGAGAACGCTTTACCGTTCTAGGACACGCTCGTTCTTTGAGTTTTGAGGGGAAATAGGTACTTCATGTGAGGTGCAAGTAAAGGGAGAGGAGGGGGGGGGGGGAGGTAAACTTTGGGCAGCTCAGATTGATATTGCATATATTCTCCGGATGAAGGATGAAACAATGCACGATGTGCGCGAAGCAACATACTTCTCGGCGAACGCACCACTGGTGAATGTTGGCAATTCGACCAATAGTGCATAAGTGTATCGAGCTCATCACTTAAAAAAAAAAATCAAAACTTTTCATCATTTGAATTCACCTGGACAGTTGTGGACATTTCGTGAACCCCCCTTCCCCTCGAAGTGTCCACGTGGTATCTGAACAGCCCCAAAGAACGAGCCTGTCCTAGAACGGTTAAGCGTTGCCTGTCTTGTTGAGAGTGCAGTGTGAGCCGCGCGCTCCTATGTAATTCCAGTAACACAAGTGAATCCGACTGGAAAGCCGGCAGCAGTGCCAGCAGGCATCGACGAGCGAGGGGAAGCTGTTCGTGGCCCAGAAATGAGGGCATGTCCAATCTCCAAACCGGAGACGTTTTGTTTCAAAACACAAAAGAACCCCCTCCAACCCCCTGCCCCTCCCCCCCTCCCTTGCGTCCTTCTGCACCCTTTAAAAAAAAAAAATACAACAACATTCTATTCCCTTCTCTCTTTTGCTGTTGTTTGGTGATCTGAGTGGGACGGGTCGTTTGTTGCGAAAAAGCACGATGCGGCCGTACAACGACTCGGTGGCAGCGCGGCAGCGCGCTGCCGACATTGTCATACGCGGCACACACGTCGCTGTGTGTGCGGAAGGTTGGCCAGTCTCGTCAACATGGGCGTGTGCGGCTGTCAGATTGTCAAACCCTAGAATTCTATCCGGGGAACACAAGATATTTACGACCTCGAAAAATTCTCAAATTATCATTCATCCCTACTCTTTTCCTAATGTTTTTTCCTGCATATTTATTCCATTTCCTGAACATTGTTCGTGGAACGGAAAACAACCGTGAAGAGCCCAATTACGAATGCCATTGTCGAGTCGTTTCTGTCATGACCTTCCCTCCCTTCCCTTCCTTCGCACGGATCCCTCTAATAATTTTCGTCATTATTATTATTTTCCTCGCCTAAATGGCAATTATTGTAAAACAATCAGCCGGCACGCCAGGCACGCCATCTCCAACAAGTTGCCCCCTTCCCCCGACTGTCGTGGTTGTGCCGAGGATATGGCTCTAGCTGGTGTGAGTTGTGTGATGAAAGTACCCATCCAGTCAAGCACGGACCATCTCATCCCACACTTCTCGAGTTCCCTCCCCTTCCTCAACTCACTAACTCATCAGGTTCTGCATCCCATCTCTCTCTCTCTCTCTCTCTCTCTCTCTCTCTCTCTCTCTCTCACTCACTCACTCACTCACACACACACACACACACATACATACACGCACGCACCACGCAATCTCTCTTTTCTTGAGGGTTTTCAAGTCGAGACGCGAGAAAGTGTGCGTGAGAGAGAGTGGCAGAGAGAGAGAGAGAGAGAGAGAGAGAGAGAGAGAGAGAGAGAGAGAGAGAGAGAGAGAGAGAGAGAGAGAGAGAGAGAGAGAGCGGGTCTCTTCACGGAGCGATTCCTAATGAAATGCAAATTAACGGTTTTGTTAAGGAAAGAGTGTGTGAAGGAGAGGGGCGTTGGGATGGGGAGCTGGAGGAGACGGGTCGAGATAGAGCTGCGTCAACGCTCCGGATGAGTGAGGCATCCACAGGCCCCGGCCCCGCCAGGCTGTGCCGCTCCGCTCGCAGATGGAGTTCTTCCCCACTGCATACTTTTCTGCACTCCACCTGCACCTCACCCTTCTTCCCCATTTCATTTTCCACCTCTTGTCTCCCTGCTGCTGCCTCTACCCAAATTAAGCCTTTCATGCCGAAATACAAAATGCACAATTCCTCCTTCTCTTCTTCCTGCTCTTCTTATTCTACGCCCCTCCTTCTTCTTCTCCACCTCCGTCCGCTCTGACCCCTGCGTTTGAAGTGTAATGCGTGTTGTTTGTGCTGCGCAGAACACAAAGTGAGCCGTGCGCGCGCTCTTGTGCCCTGCCGCGCCCTCTGCCGCGCCCCGCCGACATCATCACGGGCGCCGCTTCTGCTCGATACGGCATTCCACGTGTGCACGTTACCAACGTTACGGGCCGCAGAACTTCATCACGTCCGGTCCGAAGACACCGGCCGATTATCGTAGTACTTGTCTGTCTGCATGTCTGTCTGTCGGTCTGTCCGTGTGGCGCCGACAACGTGCACTGCAGGGGTCCGGGCGTGGTCTGGGCCAGCAGGAGGGGAGGGGAGAGGAGGGGCACGACCGCGGACCGCGCGCAGGGGGCCGTGCCCAGGCCGTGCCTCGCCGAGGGCCCCTTCGCCGCCGCCGCCGGGGTTTCGCCCGCCAGGGCTGGGCTGCTGCTGCGCCAGACGACAGGAAGAAGCGCATGGGGCTCCCTGAAATCCCTCACCTCATCAAATAAACACGATATGGTGGCTGCTCCCCTGGCCTAGCCGGCCCAGAGTGGAGCGGAGCGGCGCGCGGAGCACAGCGGCACGGCCATGCAGAGCGCGCTGCACAGCGGCAGCGGCAGCGGCAGAGGCAGCGGCAGCGGCAGCGGCGGCATAGTGGCGGCAGCGGTGCGCCACCGGGAAATCCATTGTTTACTTCCACAACTCTCGAGGCCCACTCCTTCCAACAGCACCCTCGTTCCTCCTTCGCCGACTCTCTCTCTCTCTCTCTCTCTCTCTCTCTCTCTCTCTCTCTCTCTCTCTCTCTCTCTCTCTCTCTCTCTCTCTCTCTCTCTCTCTCTCTCTCTCTCTCTCTCTCTCTCTCTCTCTCTCTCTCTTTCTCTCTCTCTCTCCCTCAGTCTCTCTCTCATTTCCATTCTTCACCAATCGCCATAAAGTACGGCGTGTTTGAGGTAAAGAGTGTCACCGCCCTTCTGCTTCTTGTTGATCTGGCTGCCAGTATGTTGGCAGTGTTGGCGAGGACTTAGCGCGAGGGGCGCGCATGTGCAGCCCCTGGGCTGGGCAGACCGCGACGCACCAATGGCTGATCCGGACGCAGTAACAGAGACAGAGATGGGGGAACGTTTGACTGATGGAAGCAGAGAGAGACGGACAGACAGATATGGTTGTGCGCTTTAGGGCTCTCGGCAGGACCACAGCTTGTGTGCTGTGTGCGATTGTGTTCCTGCGGTGCGTGTGTGCACATCTGTGTGTGTGTGTGTGTGTGTGTGTGTGTGTGTGTGTGTGTGTGTGTGTGTGTGTGTGTGTGGAGGGACGAAGGGGGCAGAGAAGTTGGGGTTGACGGCATGTTGGCACAACTGCCGCGTCACGACCCCTTTGTGAGAGAGAGAGAGAGAGAGAGAGAGAGAGAGAGAGAGAGAGAGAGAGAGAGAGAGAGAGAGAGAGAGAGAGAGAGAGAGAGAGAGAGAGAGAGAGAGAGAGAGAGAGAGAGAGAGAGAGAGAGGGGGGGGGTGCAGAACGATCGACGACGGCTGGGAGAATCCAGTGGCGCGGAATAGGTCCCTCTAGCGCAGCCTTCAGAACGGCGCGACGCTACAAAAGATTTCAATAGTGGCATTTCATATAAGGGCGAATCAAACGCGCCTCGCCGGCCCGGCACGTCTTCCCCATCCCCTCCACAGAGTTGCCGGGCGTGCAGTGGGTACCCATCTGGGGCGCAGCAGACAACCACCAGCGTCTTTGAGCAGCGCGGCGGACCCCTGTCGACACCTCGGCCCCCGCCGGCCCCCGCTGTCCCCGCTGGACCCCCGCCCCGCCCCGCCCCGCCCCGCGGCCGGCCGCCAGACATCCGCGCGCTTCCTTTTCTCCTTTCGCATTCCCCTTTCCGTTCGTTTTCCGGCGGCGGTTCCTATGCTTTCGCCTCTCCTTGCACAGCGCAGACAGCTAGCTATCGGCCGGGGCCGGATGCTCGAGGGGTCCGACAAGAGGAATTTCGCTCCCCGCCACCGCTGCCGCCGTCCCGCGTCAGGGTGGAGGAGGAGGAGGAGCCGGCTAGAAAAAGGCTGCTCGAATTTGTATATTTGATTCGGTCGCAGGGAGGACGCGCTGCAGTGAGGGAAGTGCCGCTGCTGCTGCCGCCACCGCCGCCGCAGCAGCAGATTCCGACCGAGATATTGATACTAGCACGGCCCCCGGGGCCTTACCGAGGGGCGCACCAATCCTGAAAATTTTGTACAGAGACTGAGCAACAAAATGGCTCGATGTGACTGGAGAATGACTGGGGAAAGAGTGGACGGAATTACCGAAGAGACTGGGGAAGCGAGGTTCAGCGTAGGGTTCCCATGGAGTGGCATTCCCTTCAGCGGGGAGTGCGTTAGAGTAAAAGCAACTGGCGTCTAATACCGCTTCGCCTCGTGCCTCGATCCGCGAATCATACTCGCCGACGACGTTGCGGGACCGGAGGAGGTGGAACTGGAGCCAGGGCTGGAGCTGGAGCCGGGCCTGGAGGACGGCCGTGAGGCGCACCTGGGGGACGGCCTACACTGCGATCACAGCGTCGAGGACACAGAGCCTCTGAGCCCACACAGATGTTAACACGTTCACCGGGATGCTCGGAGCATAGCGCCGACTACCGCCCCGCTGCCGCCCCCGCCGCCGCCCCCGCTGCCGCCCCCGCCGCCGCCCCCGCCGCCGCCCCCGCTGCCGCTACACGACCACCACGCACCCGGTTGCCCCGTGAAAAATGCCGGCCCGTAGCCGGTGATAGATTCGCGTTATCTTTGACACGGCCCTGAGCGATGGCCGCCCCTCGCCGACGGCGCCCACGGAGGAAGCGGCTTTAAAATGAGTGTCGCGTTTCGGGCGCGAAATTGGCGCGCGCCTCCCTGAGAGAGAAAGAGAGAGAGAGAGAGAGAGAGAGAGAGAGAGAGAGAGAGAGAGAGAGAGAGAGAGAGAGAGAGAGAGAGAGAGAGAGAGAGAGAGAGAGAGAGAGAGAGAGAAGAGAGAGAGAGAGAGAGAGAGAGAGAGAGAGAGAGAGAGAGAGAGAGAGAGAGAGAGAGAGAGTGAGAGAGAGAGAGCGCCATGTGCCGACCCGCCATTACACCCTGGGCCGGCGTGGAGTAGCGGCTGCAGCGGCGTCGGCGGACCTGAAAAATGGCGAGCTTTTGTGCATGGCTGGGCTCGGGGCCGGCGCGGGGGGCGGGGCTGGGCGGTCGCGTCGCGCAGCCCTCATGCTGCCCCCGGCGCGGCGCCCGGAACCGGCCGCCAGCACTGCTCCGAACGCCACGCCACGCCACGCGCGGAGCAGATGTATTACTCCGTACTCGCTCACCGCCCGCCCCGCCCCGCTACGCCTCCCTCCGCGGTGGCGGCCGCGTAGTACCGGTTATAATCATGCGCCGACCTGAGCCTCCGCGCTGTCAGCCGCAGCCGCGCGCACACGCACACACACACACACACACACACACACACACACACGGCCCGCTAGGGTCCCTATTTCCCAAGGCGTCACGCCGCTGCCGCCTTCCCTGCTCGTGTTGTTTATGCGGAAGTGGCTTCAAAGAAATTTACCTTCCGCGGTCTCGGGCGGCGGCGGCGGCGGCGGCGGGGGCGGCGGGGGCGGCGGGGGCGGCCTGCTGTAGGCGGCGCGGTGACAGCCCTTATTGTAGTTGTGTTCTCCCCACCACCTTCCTGTCAACCCTGCAGCACACCTCTGCCGAGTCTTTTGTTGTGGGAAATGACACACACACGCACACACATACGCACACACACACACACACCTACACACACGCACACACACACACACACACACACACACACACGCGCGCGCGCACATCTCACGCAATCGCACTGCGAGAGAGGTGCTCGCAAGCACACACACAACAGCAACACTGCATGTGCAGATATGTGAACATTTCCGAAACTGGTGCGTTATGGAAAATTGCGCGGAACGAATGGTGACTGCTCGAATAACTTGATTCCTTCGCTACACGATGGGCAGCCACTAGCTCCGGGAGCGCACCCGTCGGCGGGGTCCTCAAGGCCGTCGTGTTGGCCAGGGGGGGGGGGGGCCGCTCGGACGGGGAGGGGCGGGCCCGGGCTGGGACGGGCCAAGTTTAATGGACAAACCGACGAACACCACGACGGGACGCGCCGAGGTTGTGGATGCCGGAGTGCCGAGGCCATCCGGAGCCGGCCGGAGCACGCCACGCCGCAGCGGAACAATTTGTGGCCATTCAAAAGTTGAACCGGTGGCGGGAAAGGAGTAGTGGTGTCCTCTGTGGGGGTGGGGACGGGAGGGGAGGGGTTGTTGTGGAAGTGGGGTCGCCTTCCCGCTCCCGTATTGGTGGGGCCCAACCAATGCGAGGACGGCGCGGGGCGCCGCGGCAGGACGACGCGATTTGAATATGCGGTGAGATCGGCCGGGGCAGCAAACGACAACTTCCACGGGAAGCGGAACACTGCAGGAGTTTATGCAACCTTCCCCGCACTCTGAACTGACTTGGCCGGTCTTGACGGAGTTTTCACCATCTTTACCTCCCCGTCGTTGGCACCTAAGCCGCGATCACGCGAGGAACATTTCTTTTTCTTTTTCAGGGTCTGTCGGTTCCGGAGCGGTACCTCCCTAACCGATATTCAGTGCAGAGACTGGTTTGAGGAGGAGGGGGAGGGGGAGGGCGGAAGTCCCTCTGCTGGGCAGACGAGGGCCGCGGCGGGGCGGCGCCAATCCCGGGCTTATTGTCAAACGACAACTTTCATCACCTTTAGAAGTTCCCTTCCCCGAGTTGCCGGGGCCACCGGGGTCGCTGGGGCGGGCGCGCTCGCTGTCATCCCTTTGTAGATCACGCTCCGCCGCCATCCCCTCCACCCCCTCCGCCCGCTCAGCACCACTTCGACACGCTTATACTTTAACTCTTACTCTCATTCGCATTCTCGCCTACCTCCCGGACCGGCTCTTCTCCGCTCGGCACATCCACCCCTGGTAAGACAAGCAGAAAAAGAAAACAAAAGCAAAAAAATTGGTGAAAATAAACAAAACACATTTACCGATTTTCTGAAAACGATTTTCCTCCCACCACGTAATGGCAACGACAAACGAATCGCGGAAAAGGTGTATTCATAGTTGAAGAATGAGGTGCGCAAATAATGGAGTAAAAAGAACGAGCAGTATGATGAGGCGCGGTGAGGTGGCACTATCGCTGCTTCGGCTCGGCAATATCACATTCCTCCGCGCCCTCCGCAGCTCCCCGGCCCGTCCGGGGAGGAGGCAGGCCCCCGCCGGGTCCCCGTGACGTTCTGATTAGAAGCTGATGACGGAGTTTCTTATTCGCTCCGGGATAAGTTTGCAGATAGGCGTCCCGCCTGGCGCCCCGCTCACTTCCCGGTCCGCTTCGCCATGGCTAGCGGGCACCAGTGCGCCAGCGGAGGACAGCGGAGCGCCGCCCTAATTTCTTTGACGCGCAGCGGAAGGCGCCGACGGGATTGTCGCGCCACCACCGCCTGGCACCACCACCACATGCTGCCCAAGTTTGATTGCCGATTGCTTAAAAAGCAGCAGCAGCAGAAGCAGCAGCAGCAGCAGCAGCAGCAGCAGCAGCAGCAGCAGCAGCAGCAGCAGCAGCAGCAGCAGCAGCAGCAGCAGCAGCAGCAGCAGCAGCAGCAGCAGCAGCAGCAGCAGCAGCAGCAGCAGCAGCAGCAGCAGCAGCAGCAGCAGCAGCAGCAGCAGCAGCAGCAGCAGCAGCAGCAGCAGCAGCAGCAGCAGCAGCACCAGCAGCAGCAGCAGATTTAGGGAATTTTCCGAGTCTAACCGCGGCAGCCATCCGTACTACCGGCAAATATGTCGGCCCGTACTTGCCTCGCAGTTACCTGAAGTAATTGGCAACGAGCAGGTGCCCCTTCCCCCTCCGTTGGGCAGGCGGTCCTCGAGACGCGGATGGGTCCTTTGATGTGCACACCCGTGATGGTGCCTCTCAAGTTCGGCCAAAACGATGGGACAACAAAAAGCGAGAGGAAATTGCTAATTATATCGTAATAGAAAATTAGATGTTGTTGTGTAGAGCGAAGATGGGAAGGGCGGGCGTCGCGCGGGAGCAGGAGGGGCGGGCCGGGGGCTGGGCGGATAGTGCCGCACCATCAGGTGCAGGCCGGGGGCGGGGGCGGGGGCGGGGGTGGCTGCGCCAGCAGGTGTGTCTGGAAGTACTTGAACCCGCGACCACCGGGGCAGGTGGGCAGGTGGGCAGGTGGGCAGGTGGGCAGGTGCAGCGGGGACCGTCTGTGGGAGTCGAACCCACCGAGCCTGCAGCGCTGCTGGGTCTGGGTCTCGTGGGCTGGGGAAACGTTCCCGCCTTTACCTCTCGTCCGCGCCGTGTTCCTCGCGTGGAATTCGGGGGGAAAGTCTTTCCGTCTCGATGCCGCCCCCGTCGCCCCCCCCCCCCCCCCCCCCCCCCCCCGCGGTCCCCCGGCCCCCCCGAAGAGGCTACACCTAATTTGCCGGTCTGGATTCCAGCAGCAGCGGCTCCGGCGGCTCCCTTTGTTGCTGCTGGCTTCCTCCGGCCGGTCCCTGCTCCGCTCCGCTCCGCTCCGCTCCGCTCTCCTCCATCCGGTCCCTCCGCGTCGGACGCAAGGCAGGCGCCTCCGCACGGCCGCTTCCGGCGGCCAAGGACGACGAGGACCCCCGCGGCCCTCAAGGCCGCCGTCCTCCTCACCTGCCCGCGCGGACAGGGCGCCGGCGCCTCTAACCTGGAGCGCGGCGGCTGTCCAAATACAACCCGGCCTGAAGGTGAAAGTGAACCCGACTTTCCAAATCACACGGAGCGGCAAGGAGAGGCTGGAGACGTCTCAAGGCCACGCAGAGCACACACAGATCTGGACGGTGTTTGAAGAGTACGAATTAAAAAAAAAAACCTGGACCCGCGATAATTAGGGCGAATCCAAAACAAATTGGACTCGCTGCGCATTCATTCTCACCGCGGTCGTCTCTTTCAACGCAAGTCCGGGCGCGACGCCTAGTTCCGCAAAAGGTGACACTTGTCTGAATAAAGCATTATCCAACACCTCTCGCCTCAGTCATACAAAGTCAGCCGTATTAAACGGATTTTCGTTATTCCATTATCCCAGCTTTAGCTGTTCCTGCACCCCCCCCCCCCCCTCCCCAAACTCCAGGTCCCCCGCGGTGTGCGAGAGAGACCGAGTTTGTGAACCAACACAGTCTCTGCTGAAGAAGGCTTTCACTTTGCCCCCCCCTCTCTCTCTCTCTCTCTCTCTCTCTCTCTCTCTCTCTCTCTCTCTCTCTCTCTCTCCTTCCCCCTCCTTTCTTCCCTCTTCACCTCACTCAGCAGCCCTTTCCCTCGCGGATTAAACAATTACTTTCCTCGAGCAGAACGTATTTATTCCGGCCGTTTACGCGTTCGAGTTTTGAGCGAAAGGAGCTGAGCAGCGGCAGAGAGTGGCGCCAACACGTCTGTAATGAAGCGGCTAAGTGGAAGGAATAACAGGTCTGCCCGAGGCCCGCCTAATGTTCTGGCCGGCCGATAGAATCACGGCCCGCGGAGGCGGGGGAGGGGGGGGGGTCGTGATCCGGCCGTAAAAACACCTGAGGAGCCTCGGGCGCGGCTCCGGGCGGCTCCGGGCGGCTCCGGGCGGCTCCGGCCGACTCCGGGCGGTGATGGCTTTTCGGGATACAGCGTCGGCAGGGCTGCAGGGCGGCGGGAGGACAGGCGGCCGACAGAAGGAATGTTACTCCGCGAATGTAATCCGACGGGCTGTGCTGCGGCCGCCACCGGCTGCCACGCCTCGAGTCGCTGCGGCTGCATTTTCGACGAGCCCGTCTATGGTCGACATGAATTTGCTGTTTGAGAGATTTCTGTACAGCCATATAGCGTCCGCCGCGCTCCTCGCCCTTCCTGTAGCTGTATCCATCTCTGTCTGTCTCCCTTTCTTCTGTCCCCCACCACTCTCGCTCTCACCCTTTATTATTAACCCGCACGTCCGAACCCCTTAGCATCTCCCCCCCCCCCCGGTCCTCCGCACACCATCTGTATATATACATTGTATAATACATCACTCCTAAGCTGCGACACGACGCAGCCAACATCAATATCGCATCAATCACAAACAAGAGCCTTTCAAGCGAAAGTAACCAAAAACAGGAATGATCGCTGTTGGCTGCGCGGCGGCGATGGCGCTGCGGCTCGGCTCGGCTCGGCTCGGCTCGGCTCGGCTCAGCTCGGCTCGGCTCGGCTCGGCTCGGCTCGGCTCGGCTCGGCTCGGCTCGGCTTGGCTCGGTTCGGCCCGGCTCGGCGCCACGCGGCGCTCTTTGATTGCCTTCGAGTTGACTCGCTACACCCGACTTCCCGACCCGAATCGCTTTTCAAGACCATGAAATTCAAATTGACTAGGGCGCGGGAAGAAAAGGGGAGGGAGCGAGAGGAAGAAAAGCAAGAGTCGAGTCCGGCGAATGTTAAAGATATTCAGTTGATCTACCGGCCCGACCCCGCGTGGTGTGAACGTGACGCGTCTCTCCACGCAGCGGTGGCCGCAGTGGCGGCGGGGGCAGCAGCGGCAGCAGCAGGAGTTTAGACGTCCTAGTTTATGTTGTCATCCTCGCAAATTTCATGTGACAAGAGCAACAACGCTACCTCACAAACGACGGAGATAAAGTCGTTGCAACTCGATCAGATTTCTTGAGGTGGTTCCTAGCATCATTGACAGTCGCTGCACGAAGTCTAGTGAAGTTGCCGTAACCTGGTCGCGGGTGATTCAAATACTTAGTAGGTAGCAACGAGGAATCCATAGTTTGACAGGAGGTGTAGTTTGAGGTGCATTAGCATCATGAGACTCCACATTCTACTCGTTCTATGCTTCGTCTTCTACTACTTTGACGTAGAAGCAAAATAAGAACGAGTATTGCGCTCGCCCTGTCAGTTAAGATCGGTTAAGACCCAAATTCATCTCGAAAACTAGGTAACGGAGGGATTCTGCTTCTACATCAAAATACACTGAGAAAAATCTTTGGCTCCTGGAGCAAAGGGTAGTTTTGTACGTTCCACCTGGACCCTACATCTAAAACGTTTAATCCGTAGGTCTAAACTCTATAGACACGGGAGCAAGACACAGGCGGTAATAGTTTAGTGCCTGGCGCTAATCGTTCAGTGCGGTCCCAGACTTTCGGCCTGAGGACTAAACGTCCTGTGCCCAGAGCCAAAAATTTTTCTCAGTGTAGTAGTAGACGAAGCAAAGAACGAGTAAAACCGAGTAAAAATCAGGTGAGGGTGGGATGAAGTAACAAGGCCGTGTGTGCGGCGCCTGGCAGTCTCCCTCGTCGCCGCACCACCAGGTCACCGTGTGTGTTGGCCTCTCTGTCCGCCGGGCGGCGAAAACACGGCCCTGGCCTACACCCAACCGCTGGGGAGAGGGGGGGGGGGGGGGGGGTCCGCGGGGAGTCCGCGCGTGTCAGTGACATGGGGAGGAGGAGCAGGAGCACCCCGGAACCTGTATCCAGGACCGTGTTGGGCACCAGACGAGTTCTGTATACCGCGCGGTTAACACCGTACACACGCGCGCTCCACAATAACAATAACGAAAGCGGGTGAGCTCTCGGCCTGAAATCCCACATTCAGCGGCCATAATCGACTGAGCCGGTGCGCCTCTTTTGTTCCTACCGATTGCCGACAAAACTCCCGCCGAGCGCTCCGCCGTGCCTATCCCAAAGAGTAGAAAAAAAACAACAAGAAAAACAAAAGAGCTGGTGTAAGCCCTGCTGCCCACCACCACCACCACCACCACCACCTCCCGCGTCCCTTCCTCTTCCACCTCACAGCGACTGCCGGGAGGCCGGGTGTTTCTGCTTGCAACAAGCCCCAGAGAAACAAGAAGTGGCAATCACGACCAGGTTATCTGATTCCGAAAGTATCGGCCCTATTCACACCACGCTCTCTCTCTCTCTCTCTCTCTCTCTCTCTCTCTCTCTCTCTCTCTCTCTCTCTCTCTCTCTCTCTCTCTCTCTCTCTCTCTCTCTCTCCCCGTCCGCAAGCTCCGTAGCTCAACCGTCTGCCCGCACTGCTCCAAGTGATTTGTGAGCCACAGCAGCAGCAGCATCGGCAGCAGCAGCAGCAGCAGAGGCAGCGGCAGCGGCAGCGGCAGCGGCGGCAGCAGCAGCAGCAGCAGCAACAGCAGCAGCAGCAGCAGCAGCAGCGGCAGCAGCGGCAGCAGCAGCAGCAGCGGCAGTAGCAGCAGCAGCGGCAGCAGCAGCAGCAGCAGCGGCAGCGGCAGCGGCAGCAGCAGCAGCAGCAGCAGCAGCAGCAGCAGCAGCAGCAGCAGCAGCACGCTGGAGGCACGGGAGGGCAGTGCTAGGCGGTGCTGGTGAGGACGGAACGGGGATCGAGGAACTTCCCGAGGTCTCAGAGCAGAATGGGGATCGTGGCCCGGCGCGAAGCAAAGATAGACCGCCAAGAGCTCGATGATGGAGGCAGCCGCAGCCCCGGCACCGCCCGGCACCGACCCGTACCCGGCCAGAGCCGCGAGCGCACTGCTCGCCGCCTTGCGATTAATTTGAAATTCCAAACGCGGGGAAGCGGTCCGAAGTAAAATGCAAACGAAAAGCGAGCGAAAAGTTGATTTGTTAACGCCAAAGTTATTCCCGCGGGTACCTCATCCAGCTTGCAAAGAAAAATATTGGCCGGTTGACGCTCGTAGTGTGTGTGTGTGTGTGTGTGTCGGCGAATAGCGCGCGCGCGCGGGTAGGAAAACAAAGACCCGGCCGGTGTTCGAACCCGGGGAGCCGTTGGGGTCGTGGCCCCGGGACGTCTGCGCCTCAACTCACCCACCAGTGGCGCCACCGACCCTAATCTGAAACATTAACGCCGGCGTCTGTCGGGTCCCCTTTCGGATCGGAATATACGTCCCGCCGTGACCCCAGCCCCCGGCCCACAGGCTAACTAGCCTTGGTGGGGGGGGGGGGCGCACCTGGGGCCCACAGCCAGGGGCTCGGGGGCTCGCCCGGCCCGCGTATTCGAAAGGCACGAGTGCAATTAACAGTGTGGCCAAAACGCTTTCCGGGCGGCGCGGGGCGGCGCAGGCCGGCAGCAAGGGGGGGGGGGGCGCTCTTTGCGCGTCGCGGTCCGCCGCCGCTGCTGATACAGCGAACGGTGCCAAAATCGGGGGCTGCTGTGGGAATAAAGGCCCACTCCCACTCCCCCACCACTACGCCACTGTCACAAATTCGCCTCGTAAATTGCAGCTCGCCAAAAGGCGGACGCAGGCGCGGGCCGCACAGAGGGCGCTTCGTCGCTTCGTGAATAAACAATGTCCGTACAGCGCTGGAAAATTATCAACGGGAATACTTCCCGCGGTTAAACACGCGCGGGCTGCGGTGTAGGCGCACTGGTGCATGCCGGGGCCCTGAAAAACACGCGGTAATTCAATTTATCGGGGGCCCCGCGCGCCCCGCGAGCAGCCCTGGTGAGCTCTGTGAGCCCCGGCTGCTCCGCCCGGCCCGGCCCGCGAGCAGCCCTGGTGAGCTCTGTGAGCCCCGGCTGCTCCGCCCGGCCCGGCCCGGCCCCCGGATTGCTCAGTGTTCGCCGGATGTCTCGTTACACTTCTAACTCGGGGCCGTAAACTTGCATACCAATGCCGTGGCGTCGTTAGTCCGCGTTAACGAGGACCCCCTCTCCCCCGCCCCGCCTGCCCCGCCCCACCGCCGTGTTCAAGGGTTGTCCTGCCCCCCGTTTTGTTCACCTGCCTGCTGCCGAGCGTCCTCCCCTCCCCTCCCCCTTTCCCTCACCCCACCTGCCCCAGGACCCGTGCAGCGAGGCGCCGCGTCGCGGGTTCGAAACCTTCCGCCACAGCGACAGCAGTGCGGGTGTACCTAACCTAACCTAGCCAGGTCACGTGGCTCGCCTCTGACGACGGCCGGTCCGGGACTCGCCTTTGCTCGCTTTCGCCGATACGTGAAACAGGCGGAGGCGAGGGTGCTCCGCTTTGTCACGTCCGGGGAGAGAGAGAGAGAGAGAGAGAGAGAGAGAGAGAGAGAGAGAGAGAGAGAGAGAGAGAGAGAGAGAGAGAGAGAGAGAGAGAGAGAGAGAGAGAGAGAGAGAGAGAGAGAGAGGGGGAAGGCCGGAAGGCGGAGGGAGATAGGATCCTTGTTGGGGCGCCACTTTCAAACGCATTCCGGCGAATGCGACACGCCAGGGCTGCCAGGCAGCGGGGAAGGGAGGAGGGGCCTCCGTTACCTTCCTCTCCGGTTTATCCGACTTCCAGCGCACGACGGCGTCCTCGGCCTGCCTATGGCAATTCGTCAGTCTCCGCCCCCTCCCGGGCCCCTCCCGGCCGCCCCCGCCTCCCCGCCCCACGCCGCCATTTGTAGCCTGTCCTCCCTCCCCCGCGTCACGCCAAACCTTTTGCTGCTGCCTCTGCCTTGACTAAACGCCGTTTTTGCTGCGCGGCAGGACGTTTGTTTGTTGTCGGCCGGCCCCTGGCCCCCGTCCCCCGGTCCCCGTCCCCCGGCCCCCAGGCCCCGTCCCCCGGCCCCCGTCCCCCGGCCCCCGTCCCCCTGCCCCCGGCCCCCGTCCCCCGGCCCCCGCGCGTCCTGCAGGCGGAGACGGAGGCAGCGCGCGCATCACGGCACGGCCACGGCGCCTGTCGCCAGGACGGTAGGCCGACCGCACGGTAACCTTGATGAGCGGGACTGCATACCTGCCGGGCGGCCTGCAGACAGAGAGGGGCACACGCGGCGGGGTGGACGGCGCGGCGGAGCGAGGGAGACAGACAAGGACGGATTCCGGTTTGCAGCGTCTCTGCTTCACCGCAGAGCTGCTGCTGCTCTGAAAATTGTCACGTCGCCGGCGCTGCATCCGGTGGCGTGCGAAGACGTGCCGGCGGGTCCGGCGGGGTCCGGCAGTCCGGCGGGGTCCGGCGGGTCCGGCGGGTCTCTCTCTCTCTCTCTCTCTCTCTCTCTCTCTCTCTCTCTCTCTCTCTCTCTCTCTCTCTCTCTCTCTCTCTCTCTCTCTCTCTCTCTCTCTCTCTCTCTCTCTCTCTCTCTCTCTCTCTCTCTCTCGACCCTTCCACGCGCAGTACGTTGGAATGAGACTGAAGGAAAGGGACTTTACTTGTTCGTTACCAAGCGCGCGCCCTCTCACACACACGCCCACCGCTATCACTCGCTCTACTTTGTTGCCAGCCACAAGCGCCGGCCCTGGCTGTCCCTCCGCGCCGCACTGCGGGTCCTGCGAGTACCGCCATGGGATACTCCGCTCTAAAAGCGAGCGTGGGCCGCCAGCAGCGCGCCGCCGCTTCCCCGCCATTTATTTCGGCAATGTTCTAGAAACTGATTAGGGATCCGCGGGTATAATCTGCTCGCAGGAAAGGCACCGCCACCCCCAAAACATGCTTGATTATTAAAGAGGCCCCAATACACTTAGTCTCTGCGTGTTCCCGAGTAGTGGTGGCGACGCTGATAGCATTAGCGCGCGGCAAAGGGTGTCGCGGCTGAAACAAACCGTTTTGGGCTTTAGTGCGAATTATTGTCTCCCCTTCAGGAGTCGGGTTGTGTGGAGCGGAGCGCGGGCACGGCTTGGACCAGGCCGGATAGCCTATCCATGTTGTGAGAGGGGCGCTTGTTTTGGCGAGGATGCCGGTAAATTAGTAGGGACTCATATTCCGACATAAATCATACTGCAGCCCCCTAGCGGCCCGCCCCCGGCCCGCCCCTCCACCCCCTCCGGCCTCGCGTGCCAAGTCCGGTGGGGTGGCGTTGGTGCGGGGAGTCTGCACGGTAGGTAGGTGGTGATATCCGGAAAGAGGGGCACTAATGCTGAGGTCGTGAGTATCTCCCTCCCTCGTGTAAAGACTTTCGTGCGAAAACTAAGCAGCAACGAATTTTCTTTAATTCCGCCCAGCCATACTCCGTTGGTGCAGAATTATATTTTCGCGGCTCAGATTTGATGTATCTAAAGCCCATAAAATTGCAGATACGTGGCTTTGCATGCGAGCCGGAGCGTAAACTGCACAGCGTGTCCGGGGCCCTTCTGGACCACATGTTGGCACCCCTGCCCGGCCCCGTAGCTCCAACCCCTTAGCAGGATCGTATATCATAATCACTTTGCACGTGCCACGATAACACAGGTCTGCCCTTTAGTAACTTAAATGAGGCAGGGACAGCTGCGGGAAATGTGCATTGAAGTGCTGGCTCTGGTTTGTTTCAACCAAAGATAAATTGTTTCTTTGTGGTGGAAAAAAATGGCTCGTTCTTCG
Organism: Odontothrips loti; assembly: GCA_038380765.1. NCBI lineage: Eukaryota > Metazoa > Arthropoda > Insecta > Thysanoptera > Thripidae > Odontothrips > Odontothrips loti. Next base: position 9,875,976 of record CM076248.1, on the reverse strand, counting down.
AGTGTGCGGATGGATGAAAGGTGACCGTGGACTGTGGGTATGTTGCATAAAGAACCCCCTAAAACAACTTTAAAAAAATTGCTCTTACGTTATGCATATGAGTCGTAGAGGAAGCAAATAGTAAAAACCACAAGTGTAAAATGGTTCATTATTTTATTTATCAGATAACAGCTAAATATTTGTTATACAAAAAATGACACGAAGCATTTGACTTGTATATCAACTTTCATAATTTGTACAGGTTTTCTTTCTTCAGACTCATAAAATTGTTTTCTCGAGCTTTTAAAAATATTTTGACAATTTTCTTCACTTTCTGCATCATACACAAAATATACACCTAAATTAAGGATGATAAATTTCTCTTAACTATATCTCAAAACTTACGGAGTACGAAGTCAACCTGTACAAAACTCTAGAAATACAAAATCTACTTATTTAAACTTTTAAAAAAATTCACATTTAAAAACTTCGACTTACACTGATACATGCATTCATAACAAACGATGAAAGGCACAACATGAGTGAGGAATGACTGGAAGAAAACCGATAAACATGACAAAAATTATTGGTATGAAACAGTCTGAACAGGAAACGAACACAATAAATTTGACGTATCTCGTGATTCTCCTACAGACATTTATATCCTATTCGTGTTCTGCCAGTTTGTTTGCAGAGTTTTAAAGTACAAAACGAGTGACTGTTGTTATCTAATGGTATCTTAGCACAAACAGAAATGCAACTTGCATCCTCCCCTCCCCTAACATCTCTATCACCTTAAAAATCACTTTGGTACTCTCAACCTGTTAAACTGTAGAGGCATAGCAGCATGCATCTGACAGACTGCACACAGTTTCATGGAAAACATGGGAGAACTATACCAATAATTGCGCTTCTGCATGCTCCAAGATAACCAGTCACATATTTTCGGTATACAAGCACTGGGCACTGTTTGAAATCACTGTATGAAAAGGAAGCAACCGTACGCTTCATCTAGATTTTAAAATCATAACAGAATAACTTTAACAAAAAGAATCCAAAGTTTATGAATGCAATTCACTAAATCACAAAGTGCAAAATCGCGATTACCTTACACAAATTATTTAGAAATAAATCTCGAAAATGTCCCCGTAACAATACATTAAATGTTGATCACAGGTAATGGGAAACATCATCATACATAAATATTCTTAGCTTAAATTATGACACAATAGTAGAACAGAATCCAAAGCTACGTTCAGAACCGCCCTGAAAATTCATATAACAATTCGCGTTTTCAACTAATCAATAAAATTAAAATTTACTTAGTGTATGAAGAGCTTCGACTTCATAAACAACGAAAAGATAGAATATTTGCAAAATAAACGAAACATAAAAATAACAGAATGCCCTAGCTTTCGATAGCTGAGATCTCACGACTAAGCATAAATTCTAACAATATTCAACAAATCAAATTTCTGAGCTAGCAATTGCACCCGTGCGAAGAAATTAACTTTGGCCAGCGGTATGTCAAATAAAGACGAAGATATGCATAAACAAACAACTGTTTAATACGCAGCCTTTGTGTTTGGTGTAGTCACAAAGCCACAGATATTTTCAAATCATTGACAAAATTTAAGGGAAACGTATGGCACACTCTTAGGCAAAACGATGGCTAAACACATAGACAGAAAAACAGGCAGACTTAATTTGAGGCAAAACAAAGCGTTCGAAGAGGCTAGTTACATCTGGGATTTTCACTTTACAGAGCTCACTGCGGTAAACAAAACACTGTTCGATGAATTCGTTAATGTCTGGGAAGATTTTCTTAATGTGACTGCTGGTAAAACAGCTGGTCCCGGTTTCCTGTCCGTTTAGCTTTATACAAAACTCTTGTCCATGGTTTGTTCAGCTTAATATTAAAATTCCAGTGTTTGCGAGCTAAGTATTTTCACCAACCGGCGTTCTGGACCTTCCCGGACAGGTACAAGTTTAGCCTCCTTACATACAAAATTAATATCAACATAGTTAATAAAAACTGTTGGCAGTGTTCACTTGTTTTTGGCTTTCTCAATTAATTAATTTACTCCAATTTATTTAATGTCAACTTTAACAACAAACTTGACATACGAGGCGATACGTATACTAATGTCACCACAATATCATAATCTTTCTAAGTTTCAAAGGACTGAAGGTACTTCAAATCACGAGCACGCAAAGGATCACATGTTGCGCGACTTCACTTATTCTACTTTTTAGTTTAAAAGAGTGTGGCGTAAACAACGAATATCACCTCGTATGTCTCGTGCACAGTTTATTAGATTGGGCTGATCGCCTTAAAATTCTGGTCCTGAATGCTAATTTTCCTTATCCCTCAGCGTATTAAAACGTTCCTTTAAAATTATTGGTAACCTTTATCACTCGGCAGATATTAAGAGCGCAACATTTGCCCACTGGAGTGAAATTACTTAAGAGGTAATCTACAATAAAATCTAATCTGGAAACGGGTCTCGGTCCCCCAGCGCAACCATCTTCAGCAAAAAACAAATCTGCTACAGACGATGAAATATGGTTGCCAAGAACCTTCGCACTTGAGATAGAGCGATGTGTTCTCTTATTCATATTAAGATGACTTAGAATTGCTTCACAATTTCAAAATTTATTAAAAGACAAAAAAATTAATTTAGTAAAATTAGCTAAGCCACACGAAATGGTAGACGAGAAGTGGAAAACAACGAGCCGAGCAATGTAACGTGACAACTGAATATAATGACTTATAATCAAAAGTCACACATACCAAATCTAAATCATCAACTAAATATATGACACTACGGTGGTCTTGGTCATAAAACTGCAAGAGGGAAGTGAACTGTAACATTAACCGTCACATCTTTGTTACTGTCGTAGTTTTTCCTATTTTTAATTCTTCGCATGTTCGAAGGTCAGACACTCCTAACATCCAGAAAGAGAATCGACTTCCCACGCTCTCCTGACTTGGAAGGCGTGCCTAAACATAACGACACCCCCCACCATGGCGAACTTTGGAAGGACGCACCATGATAAAAATGAAACCGAAAAGCACAGACGGGAGTATAAAAGCTCCAGCAGGCCGGATGGGGCTCGTGAGGAGCCTCAACAGTTACCAATATTATTAGGAGCTAACTGAGCCCAGAGTCGTTTTTGTCGGAACCCTGGTACCATTAACTGTTCTTTACTTAAGACGCGCGACACGGCGTTCTTGAGAGTTTGTCTATATCACAGGTTTTTGTACGATTCATTTTTCTTTGTTTCCATTGTAGAAGAAAAAACGAATTTATTTTTTAAAAGTTTGAACACTTTGGGGAGCGGCTTCGTGCACCAAAAGTTCGTCTCCCACGTTAACACTTCGGTGGTCCTCCTCGACGCGGGCGGCGTCTTCCGGGGCCTCCGGGGCCTCCAGGGACTCGGCCACGTCCACGTCGGAGAGCGGCTCTCACGCATGTCGCTTCATGTGTAGGGCCAGGTGGTCGGAGCGCGAGAAGCAGCGCTCGCACTGTGCGCACTTGAAGGGCTTGGCGCCCGTGTGCTTGCGGTAGTGCCGGGTCAACTCGTCGGACCGGGCAAATCGCCACTCGCAGCCGTCCCACGAGCAGCGGTACGGCTTCTCCCCTGAAACACACAAAGCAGATCGTTGTTAGGGCCCGGCAGTAAATTGCGGCTTTGTCCGCCCGTCCTGTTAGGGGGAAAAAAAGAGGTCGCTATCGGGATACGTGCCTCTCGGACGAGTATACAGTGCCTCAGACTGTTGCGAAGTAAATTCAGCAATAAACCATTCCAATTTTTGAAAAACGTCTCTTATTGGTGTATTTTTCGTATCGAGCAGCGCACTCCGCGACGGACACGCGCCCCCCGCAAACTTAAACTACACCGCAAACTTGGGACGCAAATGGCCTCGCTCGCCAGGTGTGTGGAATGGGCGGGAAAGAGGGAACGGAAATATTTACGGGCGCACGCGCAAAGTATATGTCCTTCATTCGCTTTTATGACGTTAGAAAGAGACGGGGGCGACAGTGCAATAAGGAGATAACCACAACTCAGGCGGGGGCCAATTTCACTAAGCGAATAGGCGTGCGCGATCGGGCGATCGGTGCGCGCGGACAAGGCGGTGCGTGGCGGTGGGATACGGAGGTCCGGTCCATCCAGGGGTGTAGACTGTCGGCCCACCGGCATGCGTCAGCTGCGTCAGCACGTCAAGTCTGCCTCACCGCCTTGTAGTGTTTCGGCCGGGCACTGCCGGCTGTGCATTGATGCCCGCCGCGTCCCATTCCTTTAATAAACAGCGGAAGCGCAGAATCCCCAAATTTATTGCCTCGCCTCCGACCGGACCACAAAGCAGCCGTGCTGCTGGGAGGTTAGGACCCCTGCCTCCCCACAATCCTGGGGTGGGTTGGGGTGGGGCGCCGGGCGAGCTGGGCGAGGCGCGGGGCCCACTCCTTCTGCGACTGCTGTGTGATTTGGGTCTCGCAGGGAGCGTCCGGGGCCCTCGGGAATATATCAAATAAAATCGCCCTATGAAGCCTCCGAGCCGAGATGTAAATCTTCCACCACAGCCATAACGCTCAACAAGCTTTAGCCATGGAATGCATGTCGGCAGCTGGTAAATTGCCATTACATCGCCATACATGGCTACTATCAGCTGTGGGGGCCTCTGGCGCCCACGGCCTTCGAGGAGCCCCCACACCAGGGCCCCCCGAGGGGTCCGCGCCGGTTCAACTTGCCGCGAGTTGCGTTCGCGGGGGTGCGGGGGCCCTCAGCCTGCGCCGACCGTCCATCTTACGGTTTTGCATTTATTTTCCACCCCGCTCTACCTCATCCAAGTCCGCGCTGCTCCGCGCTGCTCCTCCCCACCCGCGAGTGGTTGTATTTCTCGCCGACAGAGCGGCAGGCGGGGCCCGAGAAGGCCCCCCCCCCCCCCCACCCCTCCGGCCCCGGGCGGGGGCACATACGCGTCGCGTTGGCAGGTGTCTCCCGGGACGAGATGGGCCTACGGGTACGGCCTCCGTACGTCGGCAGCCTAGGCCGAGCCTAGGCCTGGTCCCCGCGCCCCGTGTGCCTGTGCTCCCCCATTTGCAAGTGCGAATAGCATCCCCACCGTCCCTTCCATCAAGCCCGCGACGTGTGTGACGTCACGCGGCGCCAAGGTCAGACGTAATCTACTCCGCGGCCGCGCAGCGAAAGGTGTGCGTTACACGCAAAAATGATTAGCTAGTTGCGCCGACTAGCTTGTTCGTTGGTTTCGGGACAAGCAGTGAGTTGAGAAAACTAACATTTCGCTATGGCTCAGCAAAAAGTTCGTCGCGGGAGCAGGGAAATGGACGTTTTGCTTCTTTTTAAATTTTTTTTTTGGCTGATCGACGAAAGGTTTAGTTTTGCAGTTAAATTTATTCTTGTCCCGAAAACAACAAACAAATTAATTGGAACGTTAATGGTTTTTTTTTAGCGTGTAGTCTGCGTTAGTGCTTCATCAAAACTCGCGCGCGCCTCCCTGGAATACCCAGCCCAGCAAGAGGCATCGGCCTCCCTAACGGCGTTTGTCTCGCTCTCGCCCGTAGCCGCCGGGTACACACCACTACAACACCCCCGGCCCGGCCCGCGGTGCACTCCGCGGTGCACACGGGCTGCACCCGCCGCGCTGCACCCGCAGACCCGCGGACCCGCGGCACGTCACCCACATCCCGCCCGGGCCTCGCGCAATAGAGTGCACTCCCTCTGCCTGTCTTTCTCCCCCACGCGCCGCGACCAGAATCTTCTCTCTCTTTCTCTGTCTGTCTGTCTGTCTCTCTCCGTCTCTCCCCGACCTCGCCATAAAACACAACACTCGGCCACTTTTTATTGTGGCTCACACAGCAGACTGCTGCCGCTGCTGCCGCTGCTGCCGCTGCTGCCGCTGCTGCCGCTGCTGCCGCTGCTGCCGCTGCTGCTGCCGCCGCTGCCGCTGCCGCCGCTGCCGCCGCCGCCGCCGCTGCCGCCGCTGCCGCCGCTGCCGCCGCTGCCGCCGCTGCCGCCGCTGCCGCCGCTGCCGCCGCTGCCGCCGCTGCCGCCGCTGCCGCCGCTGCCGCCGCTGCCGCCGCTGCCGCCGCTGCCGCCGCTGCCGCCGCCGCCGCCGCTGCCGCTGCCGCCGCTGCCGCCGCTGCCGCCGCTGCCGCCGCTGCCGCCGCTGCCGCCGCTGCCGCCGCTGCCGCCGCTGCCGCCGCTGCCGCCGCTGCCGCCGCTGCCGCCGCTGCCGCCGCTGCCGCCGCTGCCGCCGCTGCCGCCGCTGCCGCCGCTGCCGCCGCTGCCGCCGCTGCCGCCGCTGCCGCCGCTGCCGCCGCTGCCGCCGCTGCCGCCGCTGCCGCCGCTGCCGCCGCTGCCGCCGCTGCCGCCGCTGCCGCCGCTGCCGCCGCTGCCGCTGCCGCCGCTGCTGCCGCCGCTGCCGCCGCTGCCGCCGCTGCCGCCGCTGCCGCCGCTGCGCGCCGCTGCCGCCGCTGCCGCCGCTGCCGCCGCTGCCGCCGCTGCCGCCGCTGCCGCGCTGCCGCCGCTGCCGCCGCTGCCGCCGCTGCCGCCGCTGCCGCCGCTGCCGCCGCTGCCGCCGCTGCCGCCGCTGCCGCCGCTGCCGCCGCTGCCGCCGCTGCCGCCGCTGCCGCCGCTGCCGCCGCTGCCGCCGCTGCCGCCGCTGCCGCCGCTGCCGCCGCTGCCGCCGCTGCCGCCGCTGCCGCCGCTGCCGCCGCTGCCGCCGCTGCCGCCGCTGCCGCCGCTGCCGCCGCTGCCGCCGCTGCCGCCGCTGCCGCCGCTGCCGCCGCTGCCGCCGCTGCCGCCGCTGCCGCCGCTGCCGCCGCTGCCGCCGCTGCCGCCGCTGCCGCCGCTGCCTGCCGCTGCCGCCGCTGCCGCCGCTGCCGCCGCTGCCGCCGCTGCCGCCGCTGCCGCCGCTGCCGCCGCTGCCGCCGCTGCCGCCGCTGCCGCCGCTGCCGCCGCTGCCGCCGCCTGCTGCCGCTGCTGCCGCTGCTGCCGCTGCTGCCGCTGCTGCCGCTGCTGCCGCTGCTGCCGCTGCTCCAGCCCCCGCGCCGGCACCTGGCCTCCGCCGGCCTCGCGCTGCCTCGCACAGGGCTCTCGGCTCTCCATCTCCCGCCCTGTCTTTTTCACGGATTGGGACGGCCGGGGGCGGGGGCGGGGTCCGGGGCCGTGAGGCCATGAGGACCACACGGCCCCGCCGGCCTATGGGAGGGGAATAACTCGGAGGGACCTAGAAAAGGGAGGGGGGGGGGGCACTGTCTTTGACCGCACCCACCGCAGCGGGTAGACAGACCCAGGGCCGTCCTTAAATGGCGGAACACCGGATTAAATAACGCAGGCGACGCGTGTGTTTGTTTTCGCGGTGGGCGTGGTGTGGTGGGGCGGGAGGGAGATGGCCGCGGCGCTGTTCGCTGCTCATCCGGGCCGCACGCCGCGCGCCGCACCTCCCCGTCACGCGGATGACGGTGACGCCCCGAGTACCGCCGGCGCGCGCCCGCCGCCCGCTCGGTTCTCACCGCCTCGCCGCGTGTTCAATTCGCGATATGTGGGTCGGGGAGGTGCGCGCACTTCACTCCGACGGCAGAGTACTCCCCCTCCCAATCCCCCTGCTGCTTTACGACCACACGTCCACAACAGCGGCGGCAGCAGCAGCAGCAGCAGCGGTGGTGGTGGTGGCGACGCGGGGGCCCAGGATGCGGCCCAGTGGGGTCACACGCCCATCTGTGTCAGTCAGCAACTCGGACGGCATGCGATTCCCGCCTGAACATGTGGATCCGGCTTCACTCACCTGTGTGCGTCCGCTGGTGCGCCTTGAGGTGGGAGCTCTTGGTGTAGATCTTCTTGCAGCCGGGGAACGTGCACTTGTGGATGCGCCGCTTCGCCGCCTCGCTGTGGTGGTGGGACGCCCGGTGGTGGCCGGTGCCCACGCCCACCTCCGAGGCGGCGTGGATGTGGTGGTACTGGTGGTGGTGGTTGTGGTAGGTGGTGATGAGCCGCGCCGACACGCCCAGGTGCGCCGAGCTGAGGTGCCTCCGGGCGGACGCCTGCACCCGCACGGACGTGGACGACGTGGAGCCCGTGCTGCTGTCACTGTGGTGACCCTGGCCGGACTCCGGGCTCGACGGCGGCGTGAGTGTGGGCAGGCCGCCGGGAGCAGTCCGCGCCACGAGCCGCAGCTCCAGCTGCTCGTCGTACATGTCGTCGTCGTAGTCGTCCTCGTCGTCCTCGTCATCCTCGTCCTCCTCCTCGTCTTCGGCGTCGTCGCCGTCCTCCGCTTCCTCTTCTTCCTCCTCGTCGTCGTCGTCCGCCTCGATCATGAGCTCATCCTCCTCAATCTCGACCGGCTCCTTCTTAACGACGCGGACCTGCGAATGAAAAGAATTTCATCAGGACACGCGGGCAGCTGGAGGATCGCCATCTGATGTGGGCACAAGTAGCGCCTGCTGGATAGGCAACCACGACTTGTGCATATAAGCGTGTCTTGCGGGCTGGCCTACTCTAGCATTCACAGGCGCTCGGCGCGGACGTACTTCAGGACACAACTTAATGGCACAACTTAATGACACAACCAGTCCACAGCGACAACACGTACCTGGCACGAGACGGAGCTCTCCCACGAGCAGGGCGACGCCGTCCTCTTGATGGAGTCGATGTCCAGCTTGATGGGGCCGGCGCCGATGCCCAGGATGGACCACGACGCGCCGGTGTCGTCCTTCTCCTTCTTCACCTGGTGCTTGGGCTCGTCCTTGAGCCACTTCTCCATCTCGTAGCACGTCTGCAACAGCAACAGGGTGACCGGGTTAGTCAGGGGCGTTACAATGCACGCGGAACCTCGCGGTGAAATAAAGAACGCGGCCGCCGTCATGGAGCACGACATCGCGGTTCTGGTGGGACTTGGCGGGCCCTGGTTCGCCGCTGGCCGAGTGGCACACTGCGGTCGCCGCAAAAACAAGCCAATGATTGATTACACCGACGGCCACTCCACTTTTTCCCCTCTTCTTTCCCTCCACAAGTCAAGACGGATGACACACGATCATGAAAGCTCCTCTGGATCACACGAGTGGATTGGACGGCCGCGCGGTCTGCGGGGGCGTGGCGGGGCGGGACGTCGGAGTACGTATGTCCCGGGCCCGCGGGGCCTCTGGGGGCGCCCCGCCGGCCCCCCGCGGAGCCCACGCTGTCCCGCGCACTCGGGACTCACAAGGGAAGGGAGGGCCCGGGCCGAGCCGGGCCGGGCCGGTGCGAGGCAAGCGAGGCGAGGCGAGGTTACTATTAATCATGATGAAGGTATTGCCGTTTTTTGTTTACCCGGCAGACGCCGCGCAGTGCCGCGCACCCCCACCCCGACAGACTCGCCCAGCAGCCCGGTGGAAGAGGCGCGATCTTTATCGCGTTGGAAATAATTATCGGCACGCCGCCTGCCCCCGGCCGCCCCCGGCCGCCCCCGGCCGCCCCCGGCCGCCCCTCCACTGTCACTCCCCGGAATGGCAACCCGTCTCAGTCGGAGAGGAGCCTCGCTTCGCACGCGGCCCCCAGACGGGGCGGGGCGGGTCGGACGGCCCATACGAAATGAAGACGATGCCAGCGGCCGAGTAGCAGGCTGGGGCACGGTAAAGAATGCACCGCCCCCTCCACCGCCGCCGCCGCCGCCGCCGTGTTACGGAGCTCCGGAGCGCAGCCGCGCTGCCGGGGGCGGTCAGGACCAGGCCCTTGCTCCTGGAGCTTCAGCCGGATGATTTACGACGCCACTATCCTTCCGGGAAGTGCTGGCGGCGCTCGGGCGGCGCGCGGGCGGCGCGCACAGTGACCTCACCCCTAGGGAGGCTGGCCTCCGCCCGCCCGGCCGCCCGCCCAGGGAGAGCGAGAGAGATGGAAAGCGGGGCAATTCCCGCGTGGCTCGCGCACGGCGGAAGGGGGCACCGGCTCCGGGCATGCTCCCCCTCCCCCCCCCCCTCGCGGCCGCCAGCGAGCCCACCGGAGCCCACCGCCGGGGACACTTCTTGCCCACCGGCGTGCACGCCCATTAATCCTCCGGACCCCATCGGCATTACACCTCGCACAATGCCGCAGGCCGCGGGAGTGCACGGGGGAGGGGAGGGGGCAGGCGGGGAGGGGCCCGCGAGGGCTGTAAACTGGGTTTGCAGTGCGGCCGCGCGCACGCACGACACGCACGACACGCGACCAGCAACGCGACCAGCACGCGACACGCGAGCACAAGGCATGCGAGCACGACGAGTGCGGGCCGCAGCGACATGTTGGCGTGCGTGCGCCGACCCGGCCGACCCTGTGCGAGGCTATGCGGCAGCGGGGGCTGGACACTAATGCCTGCGACCGCTCCGCCCTTACAATGCATCCGCGCGGGATCCCGCTGCTTCCGTTATTCTGCGTCCGGGATCCCATCTCTGCGCGGCTGCGATATCGGGCCGAGGACTGTGAGGTCGTGCGGTGCGCTGCCGGGCTGGGTGGGTATGCCAGGCCGGGCCGCATTTCTCAGCTCGGGCTGCCCTCAGCAGCTCCGCTCCGCTCCGGCGGCAGACTTCTCGGCGCCGGCGGTCAGACCGCTAAGGCTGAACACAACACAATCCCGTCGGTGCTGCAGCCGCAGGTACCACCGCAGGCCCGCGGCCTGGCTGCGCAGGCTGCGCTCCTCACCCCTCCCCGGAGCACGAGGCCCCCGTCAGCGCCCCCGCTCCGCCCCGGTGCGCGCCGACAACACTAACGAGAAAAGAACCGCACTGCCCGCAGAGCACGAGAAGCTGGCGAATACACAACTGCACGCGAAAATATCACAACATCGCTAGCGGCGGCCCTGGCGGGGCTCCGGCGGCGGGCCAATCAGGAGTTTGACAAAGTGGTCCCCGGCGCTGCTCCATGGCTGCTCTGTGCTCCGCTCCGCCCCACCTCCCGTTCGGAAACACCGCGCCGCCGCCGCCTACGGAGTGACTTCCATTAAAGCCCTTCCCCCCCCCCCCTCTCCTACGAGTATCGCCTTCGCCTCGGCCGGGCCGGCTCAGGTGTGGCGGAGGCATCTGGGGCGCTCGAGCGGAGCAGTGGAGCCCTCGCAGCCGTCCGTGGCCGCGCCGTGGAGGGGAAAAGGTGAAACGGGCAGTAAGAGGAGGAGACAGGTGAGGCCCGGGTGTCCCCGCCAGGTCCCCGCCAGGTCCCCGCGAGGTCACCAGCTGCCGCAACAGTTTGCAGAGGCCGACGCACCATAGCGACAGCGACCCCACGGCGCCTCGCGACCTCCGCCGGTAGTCCAGTCCGCTAACTGACTAGAACGGAATACTAGACTACCCGGAACATCGGGCCGCAGAGGAAAGCGATCGCAGAGCAACAGGCGGGGCGGGGCGAGGGGGCGTGTATCGGGCGAGGTATGCATTCCACGGACCCACCCCGCCGCGGGCTACAGAGCGCTGATGAGGACTTGGGGCGATGACTGGGCGATTCGGGGGAGAGGGAGAGGGGGGTGAGAGCGGTGGAAGGGAGAGGGATGCTGCAGTCCTCATTAGGAGGCGGCGGTGTAAATGCCAAGTGCGGCACTAAAAGCAGTACCTCGCGCTGGACTCGAACCCGGGACTGCCGAACTGCGAAGCGCGTGCCTTGCCCACTACGCCACCGAGACACCCCACCCCGGCGGGGCAGCCAGTGAGGGTCCGGCTGCGAGCCGAGATAATGCCCGCGTGCAGCTTAACTCGGCCGCGTATAAAGGTCGCTCCTCCAGTGCCCTCCCATCCCACTACCTGCCATGTCGGGGCTCAGAGCTCAGCCTGCCGCGTGTCCTTGAGCAGACTCCTCGGCTGTCGGCTTACGAGCTCAGCGGAGGCGCCCTCCAGGACTCGCTCTGGCGCCGGCCGCAGCGCTGCAGGAGGCAGGAGGCAGGAGGCAGGAGGCAGGAGGCAGCAGGCAGCAGGCAGGAGGCAGGAGGCAGGAGGCAGGAGGCAGCAGGCAGCAGGCAGGAGGCAGCAGGCAGGAGGCAGCAGGCAGGAGGCAGGAGGCAGGAGGCACGAGGCACGAGGCAGGAGGCACGAGGCACGAGGCAGGAGGCAGGAGGCAGCAGGCAGCAGGCAGGAGGCAGGAGGCAGCAGGCAGCAGGCAGGAGGCAGGAGGCAGGAGGCAGCAGCAGGCAGCAGCAGGCAGCAGGCAGCACTCAGATCACAGTGTGGCGCAGCCACTGGCGTTTTGCCTGGGCAGCCCCGAACAGTGTCACCTCTGCGTCGTGCGCTTCCAGGCGAAAAACCTGGCGCGCGGAACGTGCAAAGCGGTGAGCTATTCACGCTTTACTGCTGCTGCTGCTGCTGCTGCTGCTGCTGCTGCTGATGCCGACTGCACCGAGGCTTCCCAGAGCAGCTTTTAGCGGGTGCGACAGCGCGGCAGGACGCCACGCCTTCGGGCTGCATTATTGAAACGATCCAATCACCTGCAGCCGTGTGGGGCGGAGCGGGCGGGGCGGGGGGCGCTCCCGGTGCAGGCGATGCTGGCGATGCGGTGATGGCGCGGAGAAGTTTGCTACCCCCGGAGCGGGGACCGGAGGGACCGGAGGGGCCGAGGGGGGGGGGGGGGACCCCGTCGGACCCATTACTTCCGCCGGTATTCATTAACCGGGCGTGCCTTCATTGCGCAATTCACTTTTAACGACTGCTGCATTATGATCAGCAAACGGCCGCCCGCACGCCGCAGCACTACGCGGGGTGCGGGCCTTTAAAGGAGATATGCAGCGCCCCCCAGAGGAAAAAAAACAACAGATTAACATGCAAAGCCAGCGCCTTTTGTGGGGCCCTCGGTCCTAAAACGGCGAGTTCGACACCGAGTGTACACTTGAGTGCGCCGTGCACGATGTGG
>CM076248.1:9713133-9858133 GCA_038380765.1 Odontothrips loti | reverse complement strand
CACGGCGGAATAATGGCCGCATCATTTCTCTGACAAAACACTCCTCCGCCAAAGTCATTCATCAGGTGTTTCCTGTCCTCATTTCGGAGGACAGCGGCGGCGGCGGCGGCGGTGGCGGCTTACTTCCAGTTGGATGACGGCGGGGACGGGGGAGCGGAAGGGATTCTATGTAACGCGTCGGCTGGCTGCTCCGCGCTCCTCCGTCTGCACACCACCCATGCGGCCTGCCCGGCCCCGGCCTGCCCTTGGTGGGATGACACAGGACCGGCCGGACTCTCTGTCGATACTCATCGTCTGCAGTCCCGCGCTGTCATCTAGCTGTCACACCGTGTCACACCGCGCCGAGTTGAGGCCGCCTCCGCGGGCGGACGACACACATCAAACATATCCTCCCGTCCCCTTTACACGGAGCAAAGGACCGCTATTTACGGCTTGGGATTGGATTAGGCCGCCGCGCGTCCGTGTGGTCGTGTCCCATGACGAAATGATTTTTACCTTTCGACGTGAGTATATACATACATATGTGCGCGCGCACGCACACACACACACACACACACACACACACACACACACACACACACACACACACACACACACACACACACACACACACACACACACACACATAGGCGATTGGAAGCCAGATTGTCGGCACAACTCAGCCGGTCGGATGATTACCATTCGGCCCAGACCAGCGGTCGGTTGGCGCAGGTAGGTAGGCTGGGGGCTGCGGGGGCTGCGGGGGCTGCGGGGGCCGCGGGGGACGAGGAAGTGACCGGGTGGTGATCGAGGTACATGCATAAGGCAGCAGGACGCTATTTTATTTACCCGGACTCCCGGCCCGGACTCGCGGGTGTGAAGCACGGCCGCGGCCCTCGGTGTCAAGCCGTCGTCAGCGACCCGGAGTTCTGCGGGGCGGCTCCGGGACATCCTGGGGCAGTCAGCGCATAATTATGCGCTCGGGATGGAATGAGCAGCAAGGATTATTTTGACAACGCACCACGCCAGGCAGGGGGGTGGGAGGAAGGGGCGTAGACACGCGGGGGGCGGCGGCAGGGGGCGGCAGGGGACGGCAGGGGGCGGCAGGGGCAGCACTCAGGTTGGCGAGCACACGGTAGCTCCCATTACCAGGACAAGCCACGCGGAGAGCGGCGAATAATTTAAGTGAGAGTAATGTTCACGATGGAAGGTATGTACAGGGAGGGGGCGGGCAGGGGGCGGAAGGCCGCGAGAAGGCGTCTCAGTGCAAGGGAGGCGGCGCGGCTGCAGGAGCTGGCCAGGAACACGGATTCCACAGAGACGGGCCGCGACAGAAGCTACACAACACGAGACCTCCTGTGCTCTGCCGTGCCGTACCGTGCCGTGCGGCTGGTGGTATGTGGTAGCGTGCGCGTGCGCTGTCCTAGACTTTCAAATAACCTCTCGCCAGCGCCTGCCGCGATCTCCGTACGAAAAGGATTTGAGAGAGGAGGAGGTGCAGGAGGAGAAGGAGGAGGAGGAGGAGGAGGAGGAGGAGGAGGAGGAAGAGGGAACACCAAGGCTTTCGCCGAAGGCGCTGCGGGTGTAAGGTTCCAAGGGGTTGGCGCTAAGCGGCGGGGGCGGGGCGGGGCCGTGCGTGAGGAGGGGGAAATGTGGAGGAAAGCGCCGCATTCCTAGGCGGAAGCAGCCGTCCGACCCTTTTACCACGAAACTGCGGCGGTGAAGCTCTCCGGAAACAAAAGCACAAGGAGAGAGAGAGAGAGAGAGAGAGAGAGAGAGAGAGAGAGAGAGAGAGAGAGAGAGAGAGAGAGAGAGAGAGAGAGAGAGAGAGAGAGAGAGAGAGAGAGAGAGAGAGAGAGAGAGAGAGAGAGAGAGAGAGAGAGAGAGAACGGAGCATGAGGCAAGAGGGTTCGTGCGAATCAAAAAGGAAAGAATGCTCGAGTTACTACTGCGCGGAGGCTGAACTGGGTTACTCCGAAACTATTACACCGCACACGACGCGGAAGGCAGAGGGAGGAAGAGAAAGAGAGAGAGATAGAGAGAGAGAGAGAGAGAGAGAGAGAGAGAGAGAGAGAGAGAGAGAGAGAGAGAGAGAGAGAGAGAGAGAGAGAGAGAGAGAGAGAGAGAGAGAGAGAGAGAGAGAGAGAGAGAGAGAGAGCCATCCTGGTGAGGGACACACCTCCACTCCATTAACCTCAAAGTTACCCGCATTACCCTCAGTCCGTTTGCAACGCCGTGGACGTCCCTCTCACGTACATCACATCGCCGTGCTGCGCCGTGCTGCGCCGTGCTGCGCCGTGCCGTGAGACTGTCTGTGCTCGCCGTCACTTTATGCGGACTGTTAATTGCTATTTTCTGTGAGCGAGCGCCCCAGGAGCGACCTCGTCCAACTCGTCTGGACCCCACCGGACCCCACCGGACCCCACCGGACCCTACTGCCCCCCGGCGAACAGCCAGAGGTACGGGAGAGAAAGGGCACAGGGTTTACCAGGGGATCACACTAGCGGAGCCAGGCAGCTCCAGCCCGCGGGTATGCCGCCTGGTGGGTAGGCAACCTCGACTCTGAAACGCGTGCGTGTCTTGCGGGCTGGCCTACCCTAGCACTCGCAGGCGCTACCTGCTGTACCAGGTGTATCATTGGCCCCGGGCAGTTTCGGTTTTAGGCAGAGCCGCAAAGCACTATCTCCGTCTCTTTCTGTCTCACGCGTCTGGCCGAGCCAGAAAGAGACGGAGATAGTGTGTTGCGGGACTGCCTAAAACCGAAACTGCCCGGGGCAAATGATACACCTGATATAGCACCGGGCTGAGGGCCCGCCTGTCACTCGCCGCAGCCATCACACGAGCATCACACGTGCATCACACGTGCATCACACGGGGACCACCCGTGCACGTCCATCACCCCACCGGGCACGTACACCTTTCGGACTAGACAAACTACGACATCAAAGCCACACGCACGCGCAGCACCACAGCACGCCCAACGAGGCCGATACTGTGCCTAACTACCCGTGCACCGGCTGCTGGCCGCCCTCGGCATCGGGCGGCGGCCACGAGCCCAGCCGCGGCCTTTGAGTCGATACGCACGCCCCGCCTGCGGCCCCCGCAGCCCCCGCAGCCCCTCCGGCCAACGAGCCGCGCGTAGCGTCCTGAATGTGTCCCTGATGGCGAATTACTCGCGTCTTCCGACCGGGACGTGCGCCGAGTCCGCCGCCGGCTGACGGGGAGGTGAACACCGCCGAGGCCGAGGTATTGCTGGGATCACCCCAGCCGAGGCCGGCCGGCCGCGCAGCCAGAGGAAGTCTCTTTTCATTCCGAAAAATTCTTGAAAAAAAAAAAAAAAAAGAAAGGCCAGCCGGCGAGGTGAATGAGGCAACTTTTCTAGTTTGACGGAACGTTGTCATGAATTTCTTGAGGATGTTTCCGCACGCTGCGCCGCCTCCCCGCACGCCCCCGTACGCCTCCGCTACCCCCTCCCCTCCCGATGCCGGCAGGGTGACCCGCGCGGCCTTCAAAAACACATTAAACGTCCCGGCCAACCCTCGTCCCCACCATGACTTTTGGGGCAAAGCGGGGAACAAGAGTGAATTGGAAAGAGGGCGAAGAGGGGGAGGCCCGGGGACCCGGGGAGGCACACGCGGCGGAGAGAGACGGGACGATGATGACGATGCAGCTGAGACAGACAGAGAAACGGGGCGCGAGGACCAAGTACAGAGAGAGGGTCATTGCCGTTTTCAAAGTCCTCTCCGAATACTATTTCGCACAGCTGTTCCGGCCCGTGGGGGTGGAGGGTGGACAGCGGGGGCGTGCGGGGGCGTGTTGTGGAGCGCGGCGCGGCGCGCGCGATGTGTCTTGTAATCGTTGTTGACTTTGCTCTTTCTCCCGACGTGATCTGACCCTCCGCAAGTTCTGCTCTGCCCTACTTATTATTGGATACCGAGCCACTTTCGAGGGCGGCTCAAAGTTTCCCAATCGCAATCGTGAGCGGCTGGCCCGGGCCGGGCCTGCCTTTCGGATTAGCCGGGAACATCCGGGCGAGGACATCGAAGAGTGGAGGGAGGGGCGTGGACCCCGGAGGACGCGGAGGACCCTCACCGCCGACCAGAAGGACATTCCCAGCATATGGCACGGTTATATATAATTAGCGGAGCTGGGAGGGGCGTCATGCGCCTCTTCATTTCGAGCCAAAATTCTTTCCCACTTTGGGGGCCCTCGAGGAGCAGGAGGGGAAGTAAACTGGGCTAGGAGGGCTCGCGACGGCCGTCAAGGGCGAAAAGGAAGGGAGAGGGGAGGGAGGCGGCCCTCGAGTGTGCAGCGGCCCCGAGCCCTGAGCAGTGATGCCAGCTCACGAGCACGTGCACCGCGCGCAGGACCGCCAACTCCCGATTTCCAACGCAAAATTTCGGCGAATTTTTGCCAGCTGCAGCCAACAGATGTCCGCACACTCCCCGCCGCCGTGCAGGGAGCTGTGATAGCAGTAGGCGCACCAGAGTGTAAGTTTGCTGCGCTCCGCTGAGAAGAACTATAATGAAGAACGAAGTGAGGGGAAAGAGGGGAGGAGGAGGAGGAGGAGGAGAGAGTGGGAGTAGGCACCGGCCCGGACCCGGCAGGACCCGGCAGGCCGGCAGGCCCACAGCCCGCTATGAAATGGATGGCCGTGAACTTCCTCACAGGGTCCGCAAATATAAGTCCGCTCTCTCTCTCTCTCTCTCTCTCTCTCTCTCTCTCTCTCTCTCTCTCTCTCTCTCTCTCTCTCTCTCTCTTTCTCTCTCTCTTTTAGCCTTGCTTTCGGTCCTACAACCCCCGTCGCACCGCCGCGCCGCTCCACGCCCGCCCTGCCCGCACTTGGAAACAAACAACACTTACTGCAGACACGGCCTGTACGGAGAGGGCGGGGCTTTAGTCTACCGAGCGGCCACAGATGCCCCCCCCCCCTCCCTTCCACTCCACCTCCAGCGCGCTCCCGCAGCCAACAAATAAACATTTCTGGCAAACTCGCTTTATTTATTCAATTTAATTAATAGTATCAAATTTTCCTGACGCGTACTGGGGGGGAAGTGAAAGTCCGAGCCGACGGATGCCTGGCCCGGTGCCTTTATTCCGCAACAACAGCGGCTACTGCCAGGCGGGGCCGCCAGAGGCCGCTGCTGCTGCTGCATGTTTCTCTAATAAGGTTGGCTAACAGCTGTAGGCTCGTTTTGGAAAGGCTAAAACTTTTCAAGACGATCCACAATTCAATCCCAGCTGACGGCCCCGAATCCGGCGGGAAGGGTAGGAAAAGATTGCGTAGGGGGCCAAAACAGCGGCTCATCTTGCGACTAAAACGATGAGAAGGAAATAATACAGAAAGCAGCACAGCAACTAATCCGCACGCGTGGGGCAATGTGTGTGAGAGAGGCAGACATAGGCGGAGAAGGAGGGAACCGGAAGGAACGGTGTTGCACCAGATTCATCCGGCGGCGCCAACCGCAGTCGCCGCAGCTATCTCGACACGGGAAACAAAAATTAATGAATATGCACATTGCGTGCCTTTCGCTCGCGTGCTAACCACTTTGCTCACGGATGAAGTGTTGAGACGTCCGCCCGCTTCGTGGGGCTCGTAACTCTGTTCGGAGGCGGGTACATGCTTTTTCTTCTGCCACTGACTTTTCACAACATTTTGCATTTTTTCACACTTTGTATTTTTTCCCCACATCCGATTTCGTTTTCGACACTTTTTTTTCAAACTTGATTTTTTCTCGGACTATAGCCTAGCCTGCTAAAGTTTGGTCCACAATTCGCAGACGACGATTTGTTGCTGAACATTTCGGCCACGCTGGCCCCCCCCCCCCGTTTTTTTTCTTTGCCGAGTGAAGCCTGTCGGCGCAAAGTCCGAAGCCGTGTCACCAAAAAGGCAAGGTGCGCGCTGGTACCCCTGGTACCCCCTTCGGTCCGGTACGAGGGCGAAAAGCTCCGCTCCGGGAGAGGTGGCAGGCAGAGCCTAGCCGAGGGCAGAGCGGTAGCAGCTGACGGCCCCGTGCCCGCCCGCTCCCGGGGGGGATTCCGGGGGGATCAGGCAGGGATTCGCTCCAACAGGTGCCGCGTCGCGAGCTCTCTGCGAGTACCAGCCCGGCCCGGCCCGGTGCATGCAGGCAGCTGCACGAACAGTCCGCTCCGCTGGCGCGGACCAAGTGTGTGAATTGAAGCTTGGTGCCGCCGGGGCGGGGCGCCCCTGCCTCACTGAATAAACCGACTTGCCTTCAGGAGGGGGTCAAAGAAGAAGAAAAAGGTTAAGCGTATCCTTCACGGAGGTCACAGAAACACATTTTCCGCGCGAGCTAGGCCCGACTGCTTACATAACAAAATCGTTGTTGCCGGTCGGCATACACTATACTTCATCCCCAGCGGCGAGAGGGCGAGGGCTGCGGGGGTAAAAGAGAGAAATGTGGTTTTCATTCCACGCGCGATGAAGAAAAGTTGGAATATTTTTTTTTCCCTCCCTCTGCTTGTGCTGCGCGACCCTCCGGCCGGACTCCGGGGGCGTGTGGCTTGGCGTGTGCGTCTTGTGGTCTGTTGATTGCTGACCCCCTCCCCCCCCCCCCCCCCCCCCACTTTGCATGGTCCATTGAGCTCTGGCCGCCATCACTTACGAGGGGTTTTTCTTTTCCTTTATCCCCTCCCCGACGTCCCCCCCCCCCCCCCCCGCCCCCAGCTCCGCCCCTACGCCTCTCCCCGGCCGGACCACCGACCGGCGGCGCAGAGAAGAGAGGCTAACTCGATTTTCGGGGCGGACCGCAAGAAGCAAGGGCAGAAGGCCGCGCACGGGCTCCACCACGCGCCGCCACGCGCAGGCCCTGCGCCAGCCACGCGCCAGCCACGCGCCAGCCACGCGCCAGCCACGCGCAGGCCCACCAGCGCGGCCGCCGACTTACAGACAGTTGAAATGACCTTGCTGCTGCCGGCTGCTGCCGGCTGGCGGGAGGGAGCGAGGAGGCTGGACATGTTCAAAAACCCGCCTTCTTTCCGCCGTACAGAACGGGGTGCTGCTTGGTCAGCTCGGTGGCGCACTCGCCAGCACTCGCACTGCGCCACGCAGAGTACAGTCGCTCGGGCTTAACTACTTTACCCTGCGGACTTGAGAGTGAAGCGCAGCAGGGGGCGCGGGGCGCGACGGGAGAGCGTCGCCCTGGTACTCGGTGTACCAACCTGCGGCAGAACAGAG
Organism: Odontothrips loti; assembly: GCA_038380765.1. Classification (NCBI taxonomy): domain Eukaryota; kingdom Metazoa; phylum Arthropoda; class Insecta; order Thysanoptera; family Thripidae; genus Odontothrips; species Odontothrips loti. The sequence continues at coordinate 9,850,956 of CM076248.1, read as the reverse complement.
AAGAACGTACCCGGTTAGAGAAAAGCCCCATGGAATAAACAGTGCCGACAGTGTCGAATGAAAGCGTTTCGTGTACAACAAGCGGGGCGCAGAACACGCACACGCGACACACGAACCACTTTTAATTGTGTCGCGCTGGAAACTTTAATGGGCTCGCTGCGAGGTGACACACGGCCGGACGGCTGCGAGCGAACAGAACCAAGATGGCGCCCTCCGGTAGTATTGTTTTGTGAATATTCAATTACCACAGCAGGGGCACGGAGTGGAGGCAGGGGACGCGTGAGCTCCACGAGGAGCCCTGGTGATCGCTGCTCCGGTCGGACACTAGCAGGGGGCTGGGGGCGGTGGGGGTGGCGGGGGCGGACACTAGCAGGGGGCTGGGGGCGGTGGGGGTGGCGGGGGCACGCGGCAGCAGCGGGTGAAGAACGGCGCGAGGCCCGAGATCAAAAAGTTTGTTTGGACTTTTGAGCGTGACTATGCATATTCCAGGTGGGGGAGGGAGGGGCGGCGGAGGCTGTGTTCGCTGGCAGGGTGCCCCAAGGGGGTGGGCCAGGGGTGGCTCGGGGTGCCCCAGGGGGTGGAAGGGGGAGGGAGGTGCAGGTGGCGTCGTCCCCCGGGTGTCTCATCCCCATTTGGCGGCACCTTCCGGGCCGATGCGTTATGGTGTATACGGTCGGGCAATGCGAATGCACGCTCGTCGCGTACGTACACAAACCGGGCGTCAGCGCGCGCGCGCGCACGCGTTTTGAAATTCCGATCAGGACGCAGGCGGCAGAGGCGGAGGGAGGGTACGGAGTGTGTTTGGGAGCGCGACACGATGCCTAGCAGATAGAGCAGGCAGGCCTTGTTGGGCAGCTCAGCGACGGCTAGGTGCGGCCCCTCACTCACACACACACACACACACACACACACACACACAAAACACACACACAATGCAGTAAGGACGAGCGCTAGCCGTGTTGTTACTCCTGCAGGCGTGCCTGTTGATCAGCCTGCAGGGCGTCACCTGAGCGCGCTCCCACCGCACTGGGGGAGGCCAGGCCGACGGCTGATGAATTGAATTAACGCGATCGCACTTTCCGGAAGGCGACGGCGCGGCGGCGGCGGCGGCGGCGGCGGCGGCGGCGGCGGCGGCGGCGGCGGCGGCGGCGGCGGCGGCGGCGGCGGCGGCGGCGGCAGTGGGGGAAGCGGAAATAACGAAATATGTGTGGCCGTGCGTGGCGCGGGAGAGCGGCGGCGGCGCGCAGCCGATTCCTAATGCCACACTTAATAATCCACACGGCCAAACTATGCCGCGGCACGACAACGGGGGCGGCGGCCGGGGGCGGCGGCCGGGGGCGGCGCCGGGGCTCGACTTTTACAGCTGCCATCGGGTGCACCGCGGGGAAAGATAATCCGCCTGGGAACCGCTGCTCTTTATTTTATTTTTTTCATGTTTTGCTTGCTCTCTCTTTCGGCGTTCTTGAGCGCATGATGACACAGCCACAATCTGAACACTCGTGGAGAGAGGTGGGAACGGACAGGAAAGCAGGCAGAGTTTGTGAACAGAGAGAGAGAGAGAGAGAGAGAGAGAGAGAGAGAGAGAGAGAGAGAGAGAGAGAGAGAGAGAGAGAGAGAGAGAGAGAGAGAGAGAGAGAGAGAGAGAGAGAGAGAGAGCGAGAGCGAGAGCGAGAGAGAGAGAGAGACAGAGAGACAGAGAGAGAGAGAGAGAGAGAAAGAGAGCTTAGAACAGTCAGTTGTTGTCCCACAGGGGGGCGAGAGACCGAGAGACCGAGAGCAAAAAAAAAAAGAGAGAAAGAAAAAGAGAAGACAACGCGGCGTAGTACGCGACGCGGCAACAAAGTGCTATAGAATGCACACATAACTTGGAGCACACCTAGGCGGCACAAGGTCACAGCCCGGCCCAGCCCGGCCGCGCCGCTGCTCAACAAACAGCCTCCCTCGATGGCCATTGCCGCGGGGCCCTCCCAATATTCCTTCGACAAAACTGGGCCATGTGTATGCAGCAGGGGGCGGAAGGGGCCGGGAGGGGCTGCCTCCTGATAATATGCGGGGTCTCTGCACTCTCAAAAATTCTTTTGGGATTTTCTTAAATATAGCATCCGTATTTAAGACATGTTCTTGATTCCGGAAAACGCCGACATAACGCTGTTTCGAGGGAGTCCCGCAAGCATCAAAGAGTGTCGTGCCGCCGAGGCCGAGTGGAGGCGGGCTGATCAACGTGTCGGCCGCCAACCCATCTGCAGCAGCGACGAGTGGCCGCAGCACGCGCAGCACAACCAGGCAATCTCCTGTATAGAAATAAACCCCTCTTTCTTTTCAATTCTTTTTTTTCCATCTCTTTTCTTTTTTTTTTTTTTTTGATCTTTTTGGGTTCCGCGAACGCCATTTACGCTGGCTGGACTCTGGAATTAAATCAAACTGCAGCGCCGCGGGCCCTGAGTCCTTTTTTTCTTCTTTCTTTTCCCTACTCTCCGCTCTTTTATTTCGAGCGCATGCGCGCTTTGCGGGGGACCGTGCTATCTGGTGGTGAGTAGACCCTTCCTAATTTTGCCGATTTGAGAAATCTTAAGAGTGCCACCCTAGAAAATATCCCTTTTGGTGTCCATTTTCGAAAAAAACTTTGTCCGGTCTCGATATGACGTCAATGAGTGCTGCCGCGGAGGGCCTAAATGCCCCTCTACAGGGCAAAAAACGGTTTTGGAGGGATATTTTCTAGGGTGGAACTTTTTAGATTTCTCAAATCGGCAAAATAAGGAAGGGTCTAGTGGTGAGTGGCGGGGCGGGGCCATCCATGAGAGGCATTGCGGGCCAAAGAGTGTGTGTGTGTGTGTGTGCGTGTGCGTGTGCGTGTGCGTGTGCGCGTGTGTGTGTGTGTGTGTGTGTGTGTGTGTGTGTGTGTGTGTGTGTGTGTACACGCGCGCACGCAACAAAAAACCCCGCGCTCACGGTTCGGCGCCCTCCGGTGGACATTACCTAAGCACGCACTTGAGCGGACCGGATCAAATGTGGCGGAAAACGGCCGCCGCCGCCTCCCCTGCGCACACAAGACCACGGCCCCCTTGCCACGCCCCCGCCCCGCCCCCGCGCCGCCTCCGAGCCGCCCCCGCGCCCTGAGGCCGCGCGCCCTCTTGGGGTCGGATTGCGAACCCTTTCATCACGGAGCGCAACTTGAGACGGTCGCAGCGGCGAGACGGTGTACAGCAGCGCGAAACGCAAACGCGAAACGCCTTTCACCGGTGGACGGTTTTCTGCCGGCGAGCATCGCTGATAATCACCGGAGTGGGAATATTGACCGGGGGCCGCGGAGGGGAGGGGAGGGGACCGGGGGGGGGGGGGGTACCCCGTCCGTATACCTTGGCTGGCACGGAGCCAGTTGGAGCTGACGACGAAATCGACGGCAAGCGGTGCGGCGGTGCGGCGCCCCGAATCCATCTGAAGGGGGGGAACAGAGGCACAGAGAGAGAGAGAGAGAGAGAGAGAGAGAGAGAGAGAGAGAGAGAGAGAGAGAGAGAGAGAGAGAGAGAGAGAGAGAGAGAGAGAGAGAGAGAGAGAGAGAGAGAGAGAGAGAGAGAGAGAGAGAGAGAGAGAGAGAGAGAGAGAGAGAGAGAGAGAGAGAGAGAGAGAGAGAGAGAGAGAGAGAGAGAGACAGAGAGACAGAGAGAGAGGCAGACAGACAGACAGACAGACAGAGAGAGAGAGAGAAGGAGAGAGAGAGAGAAGGAGAGAGAGAGAGGCGACAATCCCAAAGTGAGAGAAGAGAGTCCAGGGGATGCTTTTGTCCGTCTGCTCCCCTTTTGGGAGCGGGGGAGGTGGCGGGGGCACGCGGCGTTGCGTTTGGCGCGTCGTGAACAAGAAAGACGCGAAAACGCAACACACACGTGCACAAGACGCGTGCTCTCCCCTCTGCACACAACCTTTCTCTCTCGTCTTGCTTTTCCCATTCGAGCTGCTTCTCCCTCCCCCCCCCTCCCACACACACGCGTGCCCACAGCCCTCTTCCCGTTGTTAATTCCGGTGCGTGCGCCTAGAGAGCCCACAAGAGCGCGGCGCTTTAAGCTGCTCAAGGAATCTCTGAATGCCCCCTCCCCCTCACCACCCCCTACCGCCACATTAGCTCTCCTGCGGCGAACACCCGTGGCGAGGCACGCACACGCACACCGTGTCGCGTCGGCCTGGTGACACATGAGGATACCCCCCTGACCCCGGGTTGTCGTGGAGTATCGACAGCTCCTCAATCCCCCTCAAGGTCCCCGAGCTGTTGGCCCGTCATGTCAACATGTCCGAGGAGAGGATGTCGGGCCGCGAACCGCAAACAAAGCCGCTGCAAACACCGTGCTCAGCACTTCCAGTATCTAGCGACTAGTGAGTGATTCTCGTTTTCCAGCGTTTTGGCCAAGCTTTTCAAAGTCTTTCCTACTTTTTCATTTTTAATTTTCCTGCAATTATTGTTCTGTCCCCTTGGTTAAAAGAATACATCGTTGAACTAACGAGCACTGGAATTTTAGGGCGAAGCTTGACAAAACCGCGCGGGACGTGAAATACTTTGATCCTTCCAGATGGACCTGGCCTACCCCAACGCGACGCGGTCACAGATCGGCTCGGCGGCAGCAGACACGACAGCTACACACTCACCGCCCCCGCGGCGGGGGGCGAGGGCGATGATCTGACTCCCGAACACCCTCTCCCCCACCCCTCCCCACGCCGCGCCGGCGACCGACCGACCATGCCGGCCGAAACACAAGAGATATGCGAAATTGGCACACTGCCCTTGCCCCATCCCCAACCAGCAAAACAGCAAGAAAAAGAAAAAGAGACAGAGAGAGATCGAGAGCGAGAGAGAGAGAGAGAGAGAGAGAGAGAGAGAGAGAGAGAGAGAGAGAGAGAGAGAGAGAGAGAGAGAGAGAGAGAGAGAGAGAGGAAGGGGCGTCGTCGGGGATGCATAAAGGGAGAACGAGTTACCGTGCGCCTGTGGTGAGAGGGGGGAAGGGGGGAGCACCGCGCTGGCTAACCTCCCGGCCGTCCGAGCTTTTAGCTTTGCCAGGCGCGGAGCCGGGGGAGGGGAGAGGGGAGGGGAGAGGGGAGGAGAGAGGGGAGGAGAGAGAGGAGGAGAGAGGGGAGGGCCAGCCGCCTTCGGCGGAGGGCGGCGTCCGGCATCGTGCCGCCACCGTCACTGTGACGACGACCCGGCCAAAGGGTCGGATCGGAATACAGAGCAGCGCGTCTGAAATAAAGAAGAGCGGACGAGGATACAGAGGGGGAAGGGAAGGGCACGACAAAGGCTGCTGATCCCGCTCGTTACGGGCAACCGGAGACAGACCTGTAAGGTACGTGCCGTGCCGGTACCCGAGAGGAAGGGAGAGAGAGAGAGAGAGAGAGAGAGAGAGAGAGAGAGAGAGAGAGAGAGAGAGAGAGAGAGAGAGAGAGAGAGAGAGAGAGAGAGAGAGAGAGAGAGAGAGAGAGAGAGAGAGAGAGAGAGAGAGAGAGAGAGAGAGACCCACCACTCTGCCATCTGTCGTCGCAGCCAGCGAGCGCCCGGCCAGCGGCGGAATGCAGGCCCGCTCGACACGCCGGCCGGCCAGGTTGCCTATGCTGGACTTCGCAGGCGCGCGAGTCCGCTCTCCGCCGCCGGTGCTGCTGCTACCGCTGCCGCTGCCGCTCCGCTGGGCAGAGCGCAGAGCCAACGACTGGGGTCCAGTCCGCTGGGCACATCGGGGCTACGATTGGCGGTTTAAATTAAATGCCTCCCGGTACAAATCGAATTCTTGGTCGTCCCAAAGCGGGCCGGAGAGGACGCGGGGGCCGTGCTGGGGGCCGTGGGGGGGGGGGGGGGGGCAGGCGGGCCTGCTGCAAGGGAACAGCGGAGCAGAAATACGCGGAAAAAGTACCCTCTTCCTGCCACACGATCAAAAGAGAGGGAGAGGGATAGAGAGAGAGTGCAAAAAGAGAGGTGAGGGGGGGGGATGGGGGCAGAAATGAAGGGGCCACAATTATTATTGTTGGCTTGGTGCACGAAACAAAGACCACCACAGCCATTGCAGACGAAAATAGAGACACGAGAGAAAGTGGGGCGGAGCAGACAATGGCGGCAAGAAAATAACAGTAAAAACAAGAGGGGACGGAACACAACGGGCACCAGTTGTTATGAAGTACGGATACGACTTACTTACGACTTGGTTACGGGGAGCCTCCGAAGAGAAAACGTGGACACGGGGTGGGAAAGGGAGCTGGCGAGAGCAGGTACGGCGGGTGTAAGCAGTTTCTCCTCCCAATACACACATATACCCATGCAAGTATACACACACGCACACACACACGCACACAATCTTCCAGGAATATGGGGCAGTATAAAAGGCCTCTTGCGATCGGTCAGGAGGTCGGGTCGTAACCGGCAGGGTCAAGCCGGCTCAGCCATCCCGGTGCCCCTACTATGTGGTAATCGTGTAATGACCCTTCCGTTCACACCTTTTTTTGTCTTCTTTTTTTTTCTGCACAGATCGTCGTTCGCACAGCCTCTTCTCGGGCAACAGCCTTATACCCGCGGCCACAAAGATACCCGCGCGCGGCAACCAGGCTAAGCCCCGACCTTCGTGCCGGCGTTTTATAAGATTCCATTCTGTTTTACTGAACACCTAACCGAGCCATACTTTATGGCGCTACGCGGCTTACGGCATGTCTTTACCTGATCCCCCCCTCCCCCCTCCCCGCTGCCTGCCCCCCGCTGCCTGCGGCGGGTCTCTCCAACGCCTTGGTCGATCACTCGCAACGGCCAGAGCAAAACTCACCATAAATAACCCCCGCGGGAGGAGCGGCAAGCGGCAGACTAGGCGGATAGTCCGTAAGGATAGAACGAGCGAGAGTGAGAGAGAGAGAGAGTGCGGCAGCATCCTGAGAGAGGGAAGAAAGAGAGGGAGCTGTGGGGAAGCCAGGGTCGTTTAGGCTCTGTCTTCGAAATTGGCTCGGGTTTCCACGGCCAAGCCAGGCCTGAGGCCTGGAGGCCCAAGGTACGGCCACTACAGTGCGGTCAGTGCGCCGACGGCCGCCACGGACCTCCGCCGGAGGCCCGGAGGCCCGGAGGCCCGGAGGCCCGGAGGCCCGGAGGCCCGGAGGCCCGGAGGCCCGGAGGCCCGGAGACCCGGAGGCCGGGCGGGACCGCAATGCAAAACGCTCAGCGGCAGTAAACCCCAAAAAGCGGCGCACTTGCCCTCCCCTCCCCGCGTCATCACGGCAAGGGCAGACTGCAGACCATGATGCCTCTCGTCTCCGACCAAGGACACAGATTCCCCTCCCCGCGCCGCCCCCCGCGCCGCCTTCCGACGTCGCACACCTGGTTGGCTGCCCTACCTCAGGGAGGCGACACTCTTCCAGCTGTAAATTGACGCAGCGTGCTTCCCGCTCCTCTCGCTTACCGCCAGCGCCGCCAGCGCGCCCTGGCGGCAGCGGCGGTACCAACAACACAGCGGTGCGCCTAGCGACAGCGGCAGCGGAGTGAGGCGAGCCCAGGCAGCCCGCCCCGGCAACATGGAGGGGTAATGGAATTACAACGCCTCGAGCCCTGCGTAAAACTTTTTTCGAACATGGCGGGTGGTGCGGGCACAAAGTTACCTGCTGCTGCTTCCGCGGCGGCAGTAGCTTCTGCGGGGCGCGGGCGGGTGGGGCGCCGCCAAGCAGGACAAGCACGCCGAGGAGGAGGAGGAGGAGGAGGAGGGGTAGAGACCGGGACCGGGGCCTTTGACGGGAAGAAGGTGAAAACCCCCCTCGGGCAGCAGCGGCGGGCGTCCGGCGGGGGGCAGAAGCGGGGGAGGAGGCGGCCTGTAATCGACGCAGCTGGACGGATGCCCAATTACAGTTTACAACAAGTAAGGGACCAAGTTCCACGACAGATAACCGTGCCGCCGAGCCGCCGCCTCCCATCCAATCAAAACCACCCCCGGCGGCCCTTTAAACCGCCCTCCAGTACCGCCAATTCTTCATTCCACCGCGGCCGTCCTGCCAACTTCCCCCTCCTGCCGCCACTCACCTCTCTCCGTCCTTCTCGCTCCGCACTTCTGTCGTTTCCAGTATCTACTCGTTCTTCGTCGCTCTCACCTTATTCATATCTCTCTCTCTCTCTCTCTCTCTCTCTCTCTCTCTCTCTCTCTCTCTCTCTCTCTCTCTCTCTCTCTCTCTCTCTCTCTCTCTCTCTCTCTCTCTCTCTCTCTCTCTTTTCTGTCGCCTAGGGGAGGCGCGGGGTCCTTCGGGATCCTGCGCGGCTGGCTGGCCTCCTCTCTCTCCGCCCGGATGCAAATGGGATTCGAGGGGCTCCAGTTCGCACCTCCTCGACCGCCCACCCCCGGCAAGCAGACAGAGCTGGCAGGCAACACGACGACGCACGCGCGCGCGGCTCGTGCGGCGGCGCGTGGCGGCGCGTGGCGGCGCGTGGCGGCGCGTGGCAGCGCGTGGCAGGACGTGGCAGGGCGGGCGCCGCTGATGCACCTGGCGGGCTCAACGACCCCCCACAGAGCGAGAGAGAGGGGGTCAATGACCTTGCCAATGACCCATCATCGCGGCGCCGCACCAGCCGGCGAAGGCGTCCGAGAAATTACGCGGCGTTTTCGCCATAATGACGTGTGGGATTTGGGGAGGCGCAGTAGCAGCAGCAGCAGCAGCAGACCCGCAGTGCCTACACAAGAACGCCCCCTTCCCCCTTAGGCTCTCCTTAATTCCATTTAACCGAGTGAAGGAGACGAAGGCGATGCGGGGGTGCGGAAGGCGGCGGGCGGAGCGCCGGCAGAAATGTTTTTCTACTCAATGAAGTCAGTGCTGTGCGCTGCCGAGGCTTGCTTGCCTGCCTGCCTGCCTGCCTGCCTGCCTGCCTGCCTGCCTGCCTGCCTACCGCCCTGCCATTCAGACTGCCACTCCACCCGCCCGACTGCATCAGGCGGCATGCGCACGCGCACGCGCACGCGCACGCACACGCACACACGCAGCTTCGAGAGCGTAAGCAGAGGGCGGAAAAGTAACTCGAAGCTTTATTATTATTATTTCTCGTGTCTGGGTCCGCGCGTCCCTTTTCTCGTTCTTGTGATCGTGCGGAACAAGATTTCTCTCTCTCTCTCTCTCTCTCTCTCTCTCTCTCTCTCTCTCTCTCTCTCTCTCTCTCTCTCTCTCTCTCTCTCTCTCTCTCTCTCTCTCTCTCTCTCTCTCTCTCTCTCTCTCTCTCTCTCTCTCTCTCTCTCTCTCTCTCTCTCTCTCTCTCCCCCCGCCGGGTCGCTGGACTGACTGCGGGGTGCTCGCCGGCACGTCCCGCTGCTCACGTAGGGCGTAGCGCAGCAGTCCGTGCGTGAGGAACGCCGTGCCGCCGCCAGCCTTGTCTTGCACCCAGGAGCCCCCGCTACCCCGCCAGCAGCCCCCGCACACGCCCAGCACCAGCCTTTTCCTCCTTTCTCCAAACTTTTTTCAGCACCCCCTGGTTGGCGTTGGTGTCACAGAATTACTGCTGTGCTCCGAGCACACACGCTCAAACACACACACACACACACACACACGCTGCGCCATATCTTCATCTCCGTTTCTTCTATAAGTCGAGAAGAAGCCTTTGTACTCCAACGCACAGAGACGCGCGCGGGGTCTCAGCGACCATGTTGTGAGCATCGATGTGCGTGTAGCATTTTTAAAACAGGAAAATAGTTTTAAAAAAATCAAAAAATCAGCAGACAAAATGTTTCTGCAACTGAAAAAAAAGGGGGAAAAGTCTTTCTTTCCAGTAGTGATTCCAGGCACCGCCACCGAATTTCCGCAAAAAAGAGAGAGAGAAAGAGAGAGAGAGAGAGAGAGAGAGAGAGAGAGAGAGAGAGAGAGAGAGAGAGAGAGAGAGAGAGAGAGAGAGAGAGAGAGAGAGAGAGACAGAGAGAGAGAGAGAGAGAGAGAGAGAGAGAGAGAGAGAGAAGAGAGGAAGAGAAAAGAAAAAGAAAGGGGTGATCCATTTTCTGCGCTCTCTCGCGAACTCGCAGCCCTTCCGCATGTATACTGGCGAGGCGCGGAGCTATTGAATGAACCCGCGGGCGCGGCGGACATCGCACTGGATATGCCCTTTTATTTTCAGACAAAAAGGGCGTCATAATGACGTCATCAATCAATCATGGAAGAATTGGTCCCGAGGCCGGGTTGGGTCGGGCCGGGTCGTGTCGGGGCCGGGCGGAGGCCGCGGCAACGGCACACCGGCACACCGCCCGCTCAGCTCGGAGCCGTCGCAGCACGCTGCAAATATTTGCGGTGATCGCGGAGCCACACGCCTCCACGTGGATGGGGGGGGGGGGGAATTAGTTTGCATAGCGGGGCGGTGGGCGAAATGACAAAAGGAGAGGGCCTCCCGCCCCGGGGGGGGGGGGGGGGGGGGTACAAGCACTCACTCTCTGCCAATATATCGACGAGGACCTGGTGCGGGCGGCAGCGGCGGGGAGCACCGTGCAAATCAGTGATGGCTTGTCAGCAAGAAGAGGCGCGGGACAGAGACGGGGGGAGTGAGAGAGAGAGGGGGGGGGGATTAAAAGGGGCGTTTGCACGGGATGGAGCGAGAGAAGGGAACGAGTCGAGATGAGGGTCATTAGCACAGGCAAAGGTATGCTGGGGAGGGGGACGCAGCGGAAGGGTAGTGTGTGCACCGCTGTGCGCCCCAGACACATGGCCTACCGCACCGCAGCTGGGCAGAGAGCCGGGCAAAGAAACGGGCGGCAGGGAAGCCGGGCAGAGACCGGGCAGAGACCGGGCGGCAGGGAGCCGGGCAGAGAACCGGGCGGCAGGGACCAGGGCAGAGAATGGGTGGCAGGAACCAGGGCAGAGAAACGGGCGACCGGGAGCCGGGCCGGGCAGAGAACCGGACCGACCGAGCACCTCATTCAATTGCCGCGGCCTTCGGTCGGCGCCACTAAAAGGTCGCTGCGACTGCTCTCGGCCGGCCCGACCCTCAGCTCCGGGCGCCCAGCTCAGTGGCGGTTTAACTGCTCCATCACAGGGGGGAGGGGGGCGATCCTGAAAAATTTCAGGTGTTTGCCTACCTTTCAGGCGGAGCGCCGGCCGGCTGCTGATCTTACAGGGGGGGGGGCGATTGCCCCCCCCCCCCCCCCCCCCCTTAAACCGCCACTGGCCAGCTCCGGGTGCCCCGCTCCGGGCGGCCAGACTCGGTCACGTCGTTTCTCGACGACTCGGGCCCCCGGGGAGGGACAGCAGCGGCAGCGGAGCCAGCGGGGGGCTCCAAAGGTACCAAAGGTGCACGGGGGCAATCCAAACGGCCATCAAAGTTGCGGGCGACGGGGAAGTGCGTGCGGCGCTGCGCGTCCTCCGGTCGGCTGCCTCCCCCTCCGGGCTCCGGGCTCCGGGCTCCGGGCTCCGGGCTCCGGGCTCCGGGCTCCGGGAGCCGGGCCTGGTCTCATTCCATCTTATCTCCCCCCCACTTCCCTCGCGGCACACACAGCGCGCCGGTTAAACAAGTGCACACATTTATTCGATTTGGTCCGCCCCCGCCCCTCTCCCCTCCGTACACCACAGGGATGTCAGTAACTGTGAGCGCCAGCGAACCCCATGCAGAAACACAGCGAGGCCACAGGAAGATCAGAGGGGCTGCAGGCGGTGTCCGGCTGGGCTGGTCTAAGGGCTGGCGGCCTGCTGCCCTGAGGCGGCCGAGGCGCCGAGGCCGGTTAATAGTCCCCGGCATCCGGCGGCGCCAGGCGCCTGTAAGGCAGCGCCGCGGCGCGTGGCGCCGGTACGTGTCGCGTGGCTGCAGCCCATAGGTAACATCCGACGGCCATCCCACGCTGCACCACTATGACCCCTTATACACTCCGAAAAAATAACAGCAACAAAAAAGAAAAGAAAACCGGCAGTGCCTAACGGCTTGGCGTTTAGAATTCAAAATTTAAGCATCATTTGCAGAGCGCGGCCACACAGCCCGGCGCCTGCCCTGCCGCTGGCCGCCCTGCAGCACGCCGCTAGGCGTCTTCTTCCGCAAAGTCGTCGTATTTATGGGCGCCGAGGGAGGCGGGCTGGATGCTGTGCGGCCGGGAACTGAGCAGGCAGGCAGGCAGGCAGGCAGGCAGGCAGGCAGGCAGGCAGGCAGGCAGGCAGGCAGGCCGGCAGGCAGGCAGCACCAACAAGTGCACGGCCGGCTGCCTGGATGGCGGGGGGGCGGAGTCTGCATTCCTACCGGGTAATGAAAGGTGCAGGTGAAGGCACGTCCCGAGCAATACAGTTGTCTTGATTGTGCCCCAGCGGAATATTAAGTCCCGCTCAAAGGGGCCAGCAGCGCCACGAGAGAGGGAGAGAGAGAGAGGGGGTGAGGGGTAGGAGGGGAGGGGGGAGAGGCAGAGGCGAACGGCTCGGTACATCCCCTTTAAAAAGAGCGCGCGCTCACGCGAGGGTCCTGGGGTGGTGGTGGTGGGGGAGGCGGTCAACAGACGACACACCTGGCGGCACCTGGACCACGCCGTACCGCACCGCGCCGCCGGTCCGCCGTCTAGATTGACGTCACGCGGCCCCCGCCGCCGGCCGCCGCGCGTATCACCGAGGCGGGGCAATTAAAAGCGTCGACGACGCGCGAGAGGATTCGAACCCGGGAGCCGGTGGGCGGCGCGGCGGCGTGTCCTCGACGCATTCAGGGAGCAAATGAGATTCTCGGGGCGGTTCCGTAAACGTCGAGCCGCGCGGTGAAGTGCGCTAGGGGTGCGGCACGGAAGTGCGAGGCAGGCTAGCCAGGCGGGAGGGAGGGGAGCACGGAGGGGAACGCAAATGTGCCGGGGGCGGCCGGGGGCGGCCGGGGGCGCTAAAAACAAGACAAAAAGAGACAGCGGGGGTGCGGGCCCGACCACAGAGGTGTGCCGAGCGGAGCGCGCGCAGCAAAAAGCAGCCCAGCGGCGGCAGCCGGCAGCGGGAGGGAGTAATTGGTTGAGGAATTGATCCTGGTCTAAGGCTGTCAGCGAGCAATACTACACCCCGGGGGGGGGGGGGGGGGGCACGGAGGAGGTACCCGTCGTGACTGGAGCCGCGCCCTCCTGCTTCCTGGCAGGATCCCCGGCGATAAACCTCAAGCTCGGGGTACCCGGGGGCGGCGTCGGGGGCGGTGCCGGGGGCGGTGCCGGGGGCGGTGCCGGGGGCGGTGCCGGGGGTGGCACCCGGTGGGTGGTATATAACCTCATTCGGTCTAAAAGCCTGATATCTCGGCCGGGACACGCCGGCTTTGCAGGGGCCGGAGCCCAGGAGCCCCCAAAGGGCGCCGGCCGGGCGGGGGTCCCCGGGTCCCCGCGGGGCGCCCCCACCCCGTCAGCAGCACACGGGCCTGTCACTCATAACTCAGACGGGGCCCTTTTATGGCGTCCTGCCGGAGGAGGACCTTGCCGGAGGAGGACCTGCCTGAGCGGCATCATCCAGTTAGGCCGAGGCAGCGAGAATCGAACGCACGAAACGAGCCAGGCCTGTGACAGCGGGCGGATGTGTCCCCGGCCCAGGCCCCAGGCCCCACGGCCCACGGCCCTCCCTCCCAGGAGTGCCGACCCGTCCATCTCGGCGCTGCTGCTCTTCCCCCACGTCCGCCGTGCACCTCTTCCGTGGCCTCCTGGTTCCGGTTTGGTGCCTTGCGAATACAATCCGGCCCTCCGCACAGCCGCACGTGCACGGAGAGGACACAACTTGCTATCGAGGGTTGGAAAGAAAGGGGGACGGCACGCAGCCGCAGAGGCAGCAGAGTTGTGCGGCGGCCGTATCGATGAGCCGTACTGTGGTGAGGGGGGCTGCAGCATGCTGCTGGGGGGCCGGGGCCGGCAGGGCACCGCAAGCACCGCGCAGGGTAGCGGCCCCGGCACGGCACGGCCATGCCTGTGTCATACAGCCCTTGGCTTTGGCATTAGCAGCACCAGCAGGGTGGCTTATCGAACACTGTCAACAGTCCTGCAGCCCGCTGCAGCCCCATCCCCAAAGGCTTACAGTGGACTCAACTCGGGATAAATAACAAAATCCCGGGAGGAGAGGGGGGCGGGGGTGCAGCGTCCTCCTCGGCCAACCCCTCCGCCCGCTGCCACTGCCCAACCAGGAAAAAGAAAGGAAAGGCGACCTCCGCGAGTCCATGAAACAGCGAAACAAATAGCGGGGCCGACCGGCACAGGGGGTGCGAGTGAGTGAGAGAGAGTGTAGTGGTGGAAGGGGTGGAGAAAGAAGAGCGAGGGCGAGGGACAGAGAGAGAGAGAGGAGAGAGAGAGAGAGAGAGAGAGAGAGAGAGAGAGAGAGAGAGAGAGAGAGAGAGAGAGAGAGAAGGAAAAAACTCACGAAAAGATAGACGTAGACGTAATTAGCAGCAGAAACAACAGCAGATGCAGCGAAAATCCCTCGTGTCTCTGGGGATTAGAGCTTCCAGAACACACTTGCATTGTTCATTCTTATTGCGTTTTGCCAGCCAAGCTAGCCAGACCTCATTATACCAAAACCAAGGAGCCACTGCTAACGCCGTGTGCTGGACTCAGCACCACTTTCTCTCTTTCTCTTACGCTCCTTTCCTCGCCGCTCTGGCCATTAGTCATCTTCGCGCTCATCTCAATTACAGTCGCACGAAAAAAAAAGTACGCAAACTTTCCTTTTCCAAAATTAAAATTGAAACAAAGATGAGAGCGCAGTAAGACAAATGCAATAAAGATTGCTATGACCGAGGCCAGGCGGGGCCGGCAGCAGGAGCAGATTTGGGCCAACGACAAAACTTGGAGTCTCTTTTTGTCCGCAGTGGCGGTCGCCCATGCAGTAATCCAGCTTTCTTTTGCGGCAGCATTATTTGCCGGCGGCGGTGCAGATTGGTTAGCCGGTATGGGCCAGGCGCTGCCGCTGCAGTACACAAGGCAACAGTCGCCACCACACCTCCTCGGATAGGGGTGTCCGCACGGCCAGCCAGCGTCGTCCCGTCGGGCACCTTATGGGATGGCCGAGGCCTGGCCAGCGCCTGGCCAGCACCCTCCCCACCACCGCCTGTCTGATGACGTTATTGAAAAACGTGTATCAGCCCAGTGCTGTAACGAAGTTTGTCGAGCCAGGATGGAGACGCCTGGGACCGTGGCGTGCGGGGGGGAGGGAGGGAGGGAGGAAGAGAGGCGGATCACATTTTTTCCCGGGTGGGGCGTGCTGGAGGACAACGACTCCACGAAGAAGGCACCGGCTTGTGCCCTGTCCTCACGGGGGATGATGGCTATATTATGTGGGGAACAAGGATGGAAAGTGCACCTGTCCCTCCACTTTAATTAGGCAGGGGGTGAAAAACGGGTTGAAATTAATTCCAGCAATTTTTTTCTTCTATAACAAAAGGTAAAGTCGAACGTTACGATAAGAAACCGATATCGCGTCTTCCAGTAACTTTTCCCGCCTCTCCATCGCTGATAACACTCATTACAGCTGACGGGACGCAGAGTGTGCTGTGATAAACGCCCCCCTCCTCCCCACCCCGCCCGACCAATCGATCGCAACGGCGACTTATTAATCCTCCGTGCAAATAAAAGCGCGCACAGCACACACAACACACAACAGACGCCGGGCGTGGCTGAGTGTGTTGCGCCAGAAAACACACCAAAAAAACCAAACCCCACCTGAAGCGGTGTAATTTATCAAATATTAAAAGCTATCTCTCTACCTCTGTTCTACCCCGATATCAGTCGCACGTCTCTCTCTCTCTCTCTCTCTCTCTCTCTCTCTCTCTCTCTCTCTCTCTCTCTCTCTCTCTCTCTCTCTCTCTCTCTCTCTCTCTCTCTCTCTCTCTCTCTCTCTTCGTGTGCGATGTGAGGCGCGCGGATTGCGCGAAAGAAACGGGACGTACGGTCGCGTTGCGCGGTTCCATCAGATGAATGATGACACGATGGTCATGATGGTGATGGTGACGATGGAGGCTCTTCCGCGCGTTCGTCGCGTAAAGTCAATACGCGAGAGGGAAAGAAAGGGCTGTGGAGTGGGCGTCCACACGCACACGCACACGCACAAACACACACACGCGCGCGCCGCTCTTCTCTCGTTATTGAGTGTACTCATATCACGACCACTATATACGATTCCCTCCCTCTCGTTTGCACACTGGGACGGCAGTCTCTGTGCACACCGCGCGCAGAGCGCCAAAACTTGTGACCCCCTCCTGCTTGACGCGCTACATGTTGTGCTTCGCCGGCGGGCCGCCCGGCCAGATCGCGGGCGGCGCGTCATCGCTTACGTGAGTTTAGACAAAACGACGACGCATGTGTGCCACGCGCGCGCGTGTGTGAGTGTGTGCGTGTGTGTGTGCGCGCGCACGCGTAACCAAGCGTATATACTTACAGTAGACCCAGATTACCTCCTGGTTGGCGCGCGCATGCCCCCACCGACGTGTGTGTACCCCCTCCCCCCTCATTCCACGCAATGCGTGTACGTAGATAAGTCCACGTGTGCCACTGCTAAAGCGAAGACCATAAGGGTTTTGCGCGCGCGCGCGCGCGCGCGAGAGAGAGAGAGAGAGAGAGAGAGAGAGAGAGAGAGAGAGAGAGAGAGAGAGAGAGAGAGAGAGGTGGGGTAGGATTATCAGGGGGAGGCGGAGGGGGCAGCAGGTGCGCGCACGCGTGTACATCGGGGTGCAGAGAGTATATACAACTGCACAGTTAGCGCGCACGCGGCGTGTTTCTCAAATAGCCGCGCACGGCACAAGGACCCTCTCCGCAACACGCTCTCCCGCTGCATTTTCTCATTCTGCAAATGCACCCGCAACGCACACGACGACGCATGGCGATGGCGACTTTTTCTTTTTTAGAAAACTCCGTAAAATAATGGAAAGGAGGGGGTTATGTTGTTGGTGGGGCAGGGGGAGCTGCGCGGGGGTACAAGGTGTGCATATTGGGATCGGAGGGAGGGAGGGGGGGGAGGGGGACCAGCCCACCACGCCATCGCCATCCGCGCTCTTTGTGGGCCAGAAAACCTTTCGCTCGGGGCTCGTTTGAGGCCTGTGTGTTGGTCACTAAAAGGGGCTGGGCCGGGCTCTGGGCGCTCTTGTTAGCCCACAGGACCCCGAGCTCGGCTCGGCCCGGCCCGAGGGCCTTGAGGGCGGTCCGAGGGGCGGCCGGGGGCGGCAGGGGGCGGCAGGGGGCGGCCGGGGGCGGTCAGCCAACGACAACAGGCCACACAGGCTATCGGGTTTTCACGGCTCTTACACCGCCGGCAGGACAACAACGGCAGCAGCAGGTCCTGCCGCCCCCGGCCGCCCCAAGCCGCCCCCGGCCGCCCCCTTCGCGCCCGCCCCCGGCCCCCACCTACCTCCGTGCAGCCAGGGGCCGGACTGGACTTTGTGTCGAAATAACAAAACAAAACGCACGCCTTGCGACCCGGTGCTGATGTGGGCCCAGGCTTCAGGGAGGGGAGGGAAGGGGAGAGGGCTGGCGGGGCGACCAGGGCCAGCGGATGAGGCCGTAGGCTGGGCTGCGGAGCCCTCCGGGAGAGGGAGAAGGTCAGACCGGGCACCACCACGTCCTGATAGCACACTCGGAATTGGATGTTGGGAAGGGAATGTGATTTTCCTTGGCCAACGTCCGCGACATAAAGCATGTCCCTATTTCTCCCCCGCCCCCTCCCCCTTCTCTCTCTTTTTTTCTCTAATCTCTCTCTCACTCTGTTCCTTATTCCGATTTTTCTTTCCCCTCCTCTCTATATTTGTTTTCGTCCACTTTTTCCTGTTCTCGTTTCTTTTTGTTTTCATTCGATATGTGCGTTATTAAATATTGTGTCAGTGGGTCCGGCTCCTCCGGTCCGGCTCCTCCGATCCGGCTTCTCCGATCCGGCTCCTCCGGTCCGGCTCCTCCGGTCCGGCTTCTCCGATCCGGCTCCTCCGGTCCGGCTTCTCCGATCCGGCTTCTCCGGTCCGGCTTCTCCGGTCCGGCTTCTCCGGTCCGGCTTCTCCGGTCCGGCTTCTCCGGTCCGGCTTCTCCGGTCCAGCTCCTCCGGTCCAGCTTCTCCGGTCCAGCTCCTCGGGTCCGGCAAGGTGAGGCGCAGCCGGACATGACCGGGAGCGGAACCGAATTAACTGGACCGACGCCGATCATTGTGTCGCCACTTTGGTTACGACTTGCGGTACACATAAATTTATGAGCGAGGCATCATAAAAGGCGGGGCCCAGCAGGGCCATTTCCACGTGTGTCCGCAGGAGGGAGGGAGAGGGGGCGAGAGAAACAGAGAGAGAGAGAGAGAGAGAGAGAGAGAGAGAGAGAGAGAGAGAGAGAGAGAGAGAGAGAGTGAGAGAGAGAGGGAGAGGGAGAGAGAGAGCGAGAGCGAGAGACGGTTTACGGCCGCGTGCCCTACAGGACGGCTCAAGGAATGCGAAAAAGAGGCCTACTCCTTTTTCCCTCTCTGGGTCCTCTGCCCCTCTTTTGTGTGTGTGCCGGTGCCATGCACTGTGGTAGGTAAAAAACACATCCAGCGTGGCTGGCAATTCCTTCTCCCCCTCCCATCTCCCTTGCCGCCTCCCTGCTTTCCTGGTGCGCCCCACGAAATGCAAACCCACACGAGCCACACGCAAGCTTTCAGCGCGCGCGCAACTAGGAGGGGGGGGGGGGGAGGCTATCCACCCGCCCAGGACCGCAACCAATTCCACTACAAACCAATGTTATTTAGCGGCAAAAATGAGAACACAGCTGGAACAAAATTGCAAGCGAAAAAAAAGCAAGCTATACACACACGCTCACAACTCGGGCCGGGGCGTGCTACCCGCTCCCTTCATCCGCTTTCGTTCCGGCGAGCGCTCGCACTACCAGAAACAGGGCCTGCAAGGGCTGCAGGGGGCCGGCGGGGCGCCACTCTCGGTAATGGAGCGCCTGGAGGAGGAGGAGGAGGAGGAGGAGGGAAGTACACACCGGGCCTGGACGGCGACAAGCACGACAAGGATTTTTGAGGCGCGTGTGTGTGTGTGTGTGAGAGAGAGAGAGAGAGAGAGAGAGAGAGAGAGAGAGAGAGAGAGAGAGAGAGAGAGAGAGAGAGAGAGAGAGAGAGAGAGAGAGAGAGAGAGAGAGAGAGAGAGAGTCCATGACTGTTGTAAAGATGGTCAGCCTTAGCCGAGTGCCATCAGCATTTGGCCAGCTTTCGCCACCTGATCTCTCTCCAGTCTGCGTCTCCCTTTCCGCCGCCACCTGCCTACCTAGAGACACGGCGCGGAGAGCAGAACAGCGACAAAGTGAGTGTGTGTGTGCTTGTGCTGCTTCCCTTGTAGCGCGCCGCACTGCTCACGCCGTCAAGTAGTTTATCTAGCAGACGACGCTCGAGCAGATCGAGTGGCAATTTTGCCTGTGCGACGCGGAAACGCGTGGCGTATGCAAGCGGCAGCGGCAGCAGCCTCAAAGACCGGCAGCCTGCGAGCAGCCCGTGGCGCCGGTACTTCACCGTGTACACCCTCATTGTTTCCATCGACACAAAGGCCTCCTCCACGACGCCCGCCGCTTGCCGCGCTCGCCGCGCCCCCTGTGGCTGCCTGCTTCAAACAGGCGCAATCACGAGTGTTCACTCCACAGGGTCCTCTCTCTTTGCGTGCATTCCGCCCCGGGCCGCTGTCCGGGCCGCAGCAGCCGCGCCCTCAGCACCACTAACTTGTCACCGCCGCCCTTATCCGTTCTTTAATACGCGCCCAGAAAGGGCCGCTGCCCAGCACGTACCGCACGGAGAAAAGAGATTAGTGCTCGCAGCTAATGTTAGGTTGGATTCCCAGACAAGCAGTAAATATTTGGTAAATTTTGTTTGGGGAACTATTTATGTCAGTGGTACCAACGAAAAGTGAGTTGCTCCAACAAATAGGTGCGTTGTCGGAGTAAAACTACATATTTGCTTCCGCAACAAACCTCTTCGTTGCAGCAACTAACGTTTCGTTGAAGCAACTAACATTTTGTTGGTTCAACAAACAAGTAGTTCGACACCAAAATTTTAGTTCTCAGAACAAAAAAAAAAAACACTGCTTGTCTGGAAATCAACTGAAAAACTTGTTGCGACCACCACTCTTCCTTTTCTCAGGGTTAAGGTGATATGCCAAGGATGCAGGACCCCCCGCCAGGCCCCGCCAGGCCTCATCAAGCGCGGCCACCTGCCAAACAAAATGCACGCGGCGGCCGCGCGCTCACCTGGCAGGTATGAAAAAGTGTGTCGGCAAAAGTGACGGGCCGATGCACACGGGCCCCGGGGCCCGCGGGGGCTGTGGGGGCCGGAGTGTTCGGGGACGCCTCGTAATGGCCAAGTGTCCGCACCCATAAACCGCTAATCTCAAGGGGAATGCAGGCGGAGAGCGGCCGGGAGCGGGTGAGGAGAAGCGGCAGCGGCCGGAGGAGGGGGCGGCTCTCGGTAGCTGAAAGGAAAGCCTGATGTCATTAATTATTTCCTCCCCGTTCGGCAGCAAAAATTTTGCCAGCAGGAGAGCGGCCATCCCAGGCAGGCGGGCCTGTGCCGGAGACACACTTACCCGAGGTCCCTGTCAGGACCCAGCTGGGGCGCTGCGGGTGCCCGCCGAGCAGACGAGGACTCATCGGGAAGAATAAACCATCACATCCATCCGATCCGGATGCGATGATATACAAAAACGAAGAGCGGCGTGCGCCAAGGAAAAGGGAAAACGGAGCGCGGAGAAATTGTCAATGAATCACGCCTGACGAAGCGAGCCTCGACGCCCCATAAATTCCGGATAGCAGCCGTGTTAACGCGGGGCTGCCGCCTGGCCGCAACAGAGAAGCAACTAACTTCCTCGATGAGCTCACACGCACACACACGCACACACATTCACACACATGCACACAAGCACACACACACACACACACTGCCGGGCTTCGACAGTCGGGAACCCCCGATAAGGAAGAAATAACTTGATTCCCTTCCCGATAAATCTCCTGGCGCTGTCGAGGTGTGCGGTGCGGCCGGACTGCGGCTGTGGCTCCCTCCTCGGCCGCCGCTCGGCTCGCTCTCCCCCCCCCCTCCCTCCCCCGTCTTTTGTTCCCCCATCATCAGAACAATTTAGCAAACTTGTTGGCCAAACGTCACGACACGGGCCACTCACCGGTCCTCCTTTCTCAACTTCATCACTCTCCCGCGCACAAGCGGCCCGCGAAATTCCCCCTCCCGGAAAGAGAAAATTTAACTCGAGAAAACAACACGAAAGCGAAGGGAATCGTGTGATTTAGGGAGGGAGTCTTCCAAGCAAATTAAGAAGCTACATGAATTCTAAACGTGTTTCTAAGACGCGGGGGAGAAGCGGGGTACGAAAAACAACAGCACTGAAAAACAGTGGAAAGAGCTCACCGTACAGCCGGGAAGCGAGCGAGCGGGCTCAGGGACCGCAATCACAGACGACAAAACCGAGGGTCGTAATTGAATAGCAAATCCCCTTCCTGCCTACTCGCATTATTCCGAGATAACGGGTACAAGTACCTTCGCTGCTGCTGCTGCTGCTACTACTGCTGCTTCTACTGCTGCTTGCTCTGCCCTTTGCCAAACACGACGAATCTGCTTTACGGGGCTCCCAGCAGCCGAATGCCATTAACTTGTGAGTCCTTTATTCCCTCATCATAATCTGCGTCCTCCAGGGCCGTGTTCAGAAACAGCAGCGCAACCAACAACAGTCTCAGTTCTCAGCCCTTCCATTACTCAGAAATTTACTTGCCACCGTAACTACTGTGAAGGGTCCTCTTACGCGTCTAATTCCAGAATATGTTTTAACAAAGAAATTCATCTCCGTGGACTTTATGAGTTTTCTTCAATTATGAGCCGGAATAATAAACAGGGAAAAAACGGCAAGGAAAGTGACTCAGGGGCCCAGCGATGCCGAGGATGATAGTTGGCAGGGGGGTTCTTCGGATGCATCGCAGAGACCGGCCAGGATTCAACCATCACGACCACCGGGCAGCGCACTGAATAAGGATCAAGACGGTAACAGACTCGCAAGGGGGCTAAAGGAGGAGGGAGAGAGAGAGGAGAACAAAAGCCGGGAGAGAGAGAGAGAGAGAGAGAGAGAGAGGGGGGGGGAAAAGGAATACAAGGGCCGAGACGAGCAAGAAAGGACTTCCACGAGCCTTATCCTCAGAATACCAATTGACATGGCGGGCAGCAGCAGCATCAGCAGCGGCAGCAGCAGCACAGCAGCAGCAGCAGCAGCAGCAGCAGCAGCAGCAGCGGACCCGGCCAGGCAGAAGGCGGGGTGGAAGGCTGAGGAGGAAGCTGACCTGACGGACTGACGTCTTCCTAGCGGCCGAGCCGAATCGGATCCGCTAAAAGGCAACGCAAGCCGTTCGCCCCAAACCAACTCCCGCAATTTCATTTTATTTTTAAAGAGAACTTGAAGGGGCGGTGGTCGTGGCGCAGTTGAGGCTCCCGCCGCCTAGTGCGCGTCTCCGCGTCTCCCCACGATTGGACGAGCTCACGGAGTCAATGCATTCAAACGGTTATGGCGATTCCGCTGTATCCACCGCAGGGCGGGGAGGGGAGAGCAGGGCAGGGGCGTTTGCATCCCTCTCCTGTCGGCAATCTTTACCTCATCTGCACGACGCCTGCGGGACCACATCGCCCTCCGACGAATAATCGATCCACATTTATGAAAACAGACTCCCCCATCCCAATTTGTTTATTTTTACATCATTTCTGCCCTTCTCCACGTCCTCGTCCTCGACATAGTCCTCGTCCTCCTCGTCCTCGGCCTCCTCCTTCTCCTCGTACTCTTCGTCCTCGTCTTCCTCCTTCTACTCGTCCTCCTCCTTCTCCGTCCTCTTCCTCCTCCTCCCAGCGAGTAGTGCCCAGCTCGCTCACAGGGCAGGCAGGGAAGCAACGCGGTAGCGGAGCGCGCCGTGGAGGTAGGCAGGCCCGCCGGGCACAGGTGTCGGCCGGGCTGGCCTACCTGCACGGCGCGCTCCGCCGGCCGGCGCCGCCAGCCGCCGCTCGGTGCCGCACAAAACAGCAGAATCCGTGCGGGCTTCTGATCTCCCGACAGCACCGCCTCGGCTCGGCACGGCTTGGCTCGGCTCGGCTCGGCTCGGCTCGGCTCGGCTCGGCTCGGCTCGGCTCGGCTCGGCTCGGCTCGGCTCGGCTCGGCTCGGCTCGGCTCGGCTCGGCTCGGCTCGGCTCGGCTCGGCTCGGCTCGCAGCTCGTCCGATCCGATACCCAGCTTCTGCTTCCGGGCCCGATGCCGGCCAACACAAGACGATTCCAATAATAGACAATTCCCGCGGCGTCTGTCTCTTCCGAGCGACGGCTATAATTGGGCTGCTCCACTCCACTCGGCTCGGCTCGGGGCTGAGCGCGGGGAGCTGCGGAGCGTTGCTGCAGAGCGTCGCTCAGAGCGGCTGGCCGGCCAATAAGACGACGACGGTGGCCTCCCCTCCATTGAGCGCGGAGACAATGCGGGCCGAGGAGGAAGTGCCGCCGACTGGACCTGGCCGTCGGCCGCCCGTCCGCTGCCCGCCCGCTGCCCGCCCGCCCCCCGCGACCGGATACGGACTGCGGCCAGGGCCCCTCTTCTTCATGGCAGGTCATTTCCCCGAGGGGGATTAGCATATAATAGAGAATTAAGCGGAGACGCGCGGTGAATTGACAGGGGGAAGGAGGAGGAGGGGCCCGGCCAGCCACCCCGTTAGCACCGGCGGCCACCCCAAAGGGCCCCGCCGGCCCCGCAGACCCCGCAGGGAGTCTGGCCGGCCCGTCTGGACCAATCGAGACGGAATCCGGCGCGGAGAGGACCTCTTGCCAACTGCGCACACCGCCCGTGGCAGCGTAAGGAAGCGATCCGGGCTAGAGGCCCCGGCAGATGAGGCCAGGGTACACAATGCCGCCGTGAAATACCACCCACCTTTCACTCGGTGGACACATGTGCCTTATCACGTCATTATCGCTGTCCTCATTCACTGCTCCCCGTGCCTGCGCCCGCCTCATCCCCCTCCTCCCCTCCTATTTTTCGTGTCGGCCCCCTCTCTGCTCTCGTGTCTCCCTTTGAGTAGACGGGACGCGACGAGAGTCTCTTTTGCGCTCTCTCTCTCTCTCTCTCTCTCTCTCTCTCTCTCTCTCTCTCTCTCTCTCTCTCTCTCTCTCTCTCCCTCTCTCCCTCTCTCGACCCCTTCCTGATAGTCCTTCAGACAAATGGCTGTTAATTCGAATTGAATTATCTTCCCTCGCAAAGCGTTGTGCTGAGATAATGTATTCGCCTGCACGCTCCGCACCCCGGCCACGCTCGGCCACGCTCCCTTCTCTCCCCCCCCACCCCCACCAACGCCACGCTTTGTTACGCACACCGTAAAAACGCGCGTGTGTTCCATTACGGGTCCGGAGCGAGGGGACGTTATTAATTTTGAACGGAGGGCATCAGAAAAAGAAAACCGAAAGCGGAAGAAACTTCGACCGCGTCACGACGGCGCACACCAGACCAAAAAACACGGAGACGAAGCAGCAGCAGCACCACCGCCACCACCACCACCACCACGATCACGACTATCTCCGCGTGACCGAGACAAGCCGTACGACGGCAGCGGCCAAGAAGCCCGTCAAATCAGGGTGGGAACGGGAGGGAAGCAATAATAATCCAGAGTTTTTCTTTTTGTGCCGCTAGTCTGTCCAGCCTGCACGGGAGTGATGACCTCGATACCCCAGTGTCCGTGGGCCCCCGCCACCCCCCGACTGACCCTGATGGCCCCTCCCTCCTCTTAACATTCATCGCGTCCGCCTCTCCTCCATCTTCCTTGCTGAGACTCTTCAAGGCCTTCATTTCACTCACCACCTCCTTCCTTCTCCTCCTCCTCTTCCTCCCGCCTTCGGACCACTAACAATACCCGGCCCGCCCCTCCGCTCTGCTCCAACTTGGCCGCCCCGTCGCCGCTGACTCTCTGGTTTGTCTCTAATACGCTGCAAAAGAAAACTCATCAAGATGCTGAGGGCTGATTGGCCGGGTCGAACCGTATGCAGGCGGCAGCCAAGGCGGCAGCCGACCCCCGGCCTGGCCCGGTCCGGCCGGACCGTGGCGGGGAACAATTATTCAGCGCAGCATCGAGGCGACGGCGGCGCGGAGCACCGGAAAAATAACACTCATTTGCACACGGGAAAATACTACCACAACCGGAGGCCCCACGGAGCGGAGGCGGTGCCCCGCACCACTTCACTTGTTTTCGGTGTACGCCTCCGCCACGATTAGGGGAGTCGTCGACGTTATAAAAGAAGCCGCCGGCGGCGGCGACGAGGGGGTTGGCGGCAGTGGCTGCGCGTCACGGGGAATTACCCGAAACTACTGGACGCGGCGGCGTGGCGAGGAGGGGAGGAAAAAATACGGCGCAGCAGAGAAACAAAAGCAACAAAAATGATAACGAAAGATAAAAATAGAAGAGAAGGAAACAAAAAAAAGAAGCCGTCGCAGCAGAGCAGCAGCAGCAGCGCCGTGCCCACACACTCAGGCGGAGCCGCTCTCTCACTGTTGCCATCGGCTTATTTTCCTGCCCTTTGTCCTCAAGTGCGAAAATACTTTGGGGGTGAGGTGAGGCGGGGCGGACAAATCGGCCTAGCCCCCCCCCCCTCCCCTCCCCTCCCGGCTCCACTTTCCGCGATCCCTTTTCCTCGGCCCCTCCTCCTATATCGGGGCCCCATGTGCGTACGTGTCCTGCTTGGCGGGGTTGATTGAGCTGATGCGGTCTGTGGGGGTCAGCGCCGCGGGAGGGCTACTTCGTGTCCGAGCCACAAGCTGTAGAGTCCTCCGAGGTGCTCCCAGAGGGTCCTCACCGCTGCACGCACGTTCCCAACTAATTATGGGGCAGGTTTTTTTTTTTCCTTTTAGCGTTTCGCTTTTTCGGGTTCTTTGCTATGGAGGGTGTCCGCGCAGCAACGCTGTCAGGGAGAACGAGCGGCAGAGCTGCGAAAGAGCGCGCTAACGTGTGAGCCGGAGGAGACCCGGGAGTCGGCCAGCTGCCTCTGCCTCCCATATAACTCGGGAGAGAGAGAGAGAGAGAGAGAGAGAGAGAGAGAGAGAGAGAGAGAGAGAGAGAGAGAGAGAGAGAGAGAGAGAGAGAGAGAGAGAGAGAGAGAGAGAGAGAGAGAGAGAGAGAGAGAGAGAGAGAGAGAGAGAGAGAGAGAGAGAGAGAGAGAGAGAGAGAGAGAAAGGGAGGGGGTAGCAGGGTGCGGAGGTACAACTAAACCGTATAAAACACCAAGCTGGCAGCGTCGTATGGAGATGAACTTACTGGCGTCGCACACGCTGCTGCGCCGTGTGGACTGGCGGAGCACACTCGTCTCACCTGCAGAGCAGAAAACGGAAGCGAGTTAGAGAGGAACACCGTACAAATGACGCACAGCTCAGCGGAGCAGCAGCAAACGACACAGCAGTGCGACCCTTTGGAGGTCCCAGCCCAGCCTTTGTCCCTGGGATAGGTTACATCGAGCCGAATAGAGCCGAGCCCGGGTGCAGCGTGGCCGGCGACAACGCTGCGCCCGCTGCTGTGCCGGGAGCAGCCCTCTGACATCGGCTCGGCTCCAGGAGTTCCGTGTCCTGTCCTGCTAACGGCCTCCGACCCGAGCCGACCCCCTCACTTTTTGTTGTTACCGCCGGCGGGGAGCACGGGCCCTCCATGACTCGTGCGGGCAATAATTAACAATTACAACTCTCGGCCCGGTGTATTATAAACTCGACGATAACGTACGGTCGGCCCCCCCCCCCCCCCTCCCGGGTGGTACAGTAGCAGTGAGGAGGGCTCTCGGGTCAATAAATATACGCGCACACACCTGTTGCCTAAGGCCAGTAGCCCGCAACACTCGCATGCCTGCCTGCCTGCCTTCCCCGGGTATGCGGGAGCACAGTATGCGAGCACACCACGTCGCCCCGTCCTCGTTGTCTGCCCCGCCCCGCCCCAGAACGTCAGGCCTTCGATCTTGTCCTCCGGGACGCGCAGGGCGCCGTGCAAAAGGGCAGCAAAGGGAATTCCCGAGGAGGGGGCGAAGCAGGAGGCTCCCATTCTAGTAGCGCGCCGCGGCCCCACCGGGGGTCCCCTAACTGGGTCCCCTGCCGTGGGTCCCCTGCCGTGGGTCCCCTGCCGTGGGTCCCCTAACTGGGTCCCCTGCCGTGGGTCCCCTGCCGTGGGTCCCCTAACTGGGTCCCCTGCCGTGGGTCCCCTGCCGTGGGTCCCCTGCCGTGGGTCCCCTGCCGTGGGTCCCCTGCCGTGGGTCCCCTGCCGTGGGTCCCCTGCCGTGGGTCCCCTGCCGTGGGTCCCCTGCCGTGGGTCCCCTGCCGTGGGTCCCCTGCCGGAAGTCCTCTACCGGGGGTCCCCTCCCGGGGGCTCCCCTACCGGGGACTCCCCTACCGGAGTCCACCACCGGGGTCCACTACCGGAGGTCCACTACCTGACTGCCGACACGTCCAGTCGTTCTCATCATCACGGCGAACGGCATGGCAAGCCCGGCACGTGCGCCGACGATGACACACCGAAACAAGGACCGGAAGGTCGCGGCATTCGCCGCGGGAAATACTGCACAAAGACCCCGCACACGAGTGCCCGCTGGCTATGCCCATGTGCATGTTTGCAAATCTGCTTTTACGTTGTGAAGAAAATAATTCTCTTTTTTCTGCTCCCTCCCTCTGTGTATTTCCGTCTGAAATTCCGCTCTCCGGCGGCCGCGCATTGCTCGGTTCGGTGGCCCGGCCGTACCATGCCCACGGCCCCACGGCCGTGCCATACAGAGATCATACATGTCAGCAGCCGGTATTTAAACCAGCAGGCCCTCTGCGAGCACTGCCGGCTGTGTTTAGAGAGAGACGCCGGCGGGGCATTAAAATGCCAGCAGTCTCTCTCTCTCTCTCTCCCTGCCCGCGCTTTCCCCTGCTGTTGCTGTAGCTCTCTTCTGCTGCATGCAAGAGAGAGACACAGAGAGAGAGAGAGAGAGAGAGAGAGAGAGAGAGAGAGAGAGAGAGAGAGAGAGAGAGAGAGAGAGAGAGAGAGGGAGAGAGAGAGAGAGAGAGAGAGAGAGAGAGAGAGAGAGAGAGAGAGAGAGAGAGAGAGAGAGAGAGAGAGAGAGAGAGAGAGAGAGAGAGAGAGAGAGAGAGAGAGAGAGAGCGGAGAGCGCGAACCGAAACGCGTGTGTGCGTTAAAGCACTTCTGGCGCCGCGGACTGTACTGGCGGCAGCAGATGCGCGCGCCCTGCCCCACCCCGCCCCGCCCCGCCCCGCCCCGCCCCGCCCCGGACCGGCCCTTAGCATTAACATGTTCATTAGCAAGTCCACCCGTACGATGTCCCCACCGCCGCCGCCGCCCGCCGACTCGTCGACGCTCCAAAATTTCGGACACGTTTCCCCGCTGTTATTATCATCTCCAGAAGGGCTTTGGAAGCGCGCGTTTACAAGCTGGCGGGGGAATTAGTTTGAGCAGTGCGGGCTGCGGGCACACAGCGCGTGCGCGCCGCTGTGTGAACGGGGGTATGTCCCTGTGATTCCGTGGACGGATGAGGTCTGGAAGGAGCCTCACACACACACACACACACATATATTGTGGGTGGGGACCGAGTTGAAGTTGTCCAGAATCCCAACTTGTAATAGCCTAGCGTCCCGTGCCGTCCCGTGCCGTCCCGGGGCCAGAGCACGGCGGGGCCCAGCGGAGCTCTTGAAGGCTGTGTTGGTGGTGGTACGACGCGGGGGGGGGGGGGGGGTGCTGCAGGCGCCACTGCAGGCGCCACCCCGTACCCCTCACACGAGTTAGCAGTCGATCAACTACCGACTGAGAGACTCTCTGCGCGTAGTGTGTGTGTGTGTGTGTGTGTGTGCGCGCGTTACCATCCATGCGTGCACGACCATCCAGGTGTGCGCGCCGCGCGAGATACAAGGCGAGTTTAATTAAGCAGATGGCGCCCAAGTATCCCCGCCGGGCATCTGCCGCGCTGCATTCGCGAGTCGCGTGTCGCGCAGGTAGAGATTATCTACGGCGGCGGAGACGGCAGGCACAGCAGCACGGCGGCGCATCCCGGTGTGGTGTTCATCCCTTTGGAATCGGAGCCGAAACGCGACACGGCAGAGCGAGGCTGCTGCTGCTGCTGCCGCTACCACTGCTGCCGCTGCTGCCGCCGCTGCCGCCGCTGCCGCCGCTGCCGCCGCTGCCGCCGCTGCCGCCGCTGCCGCCGCTGCCGCCGCTGCCGCCGCTGCCGCCGCTGCCGCCGCTGCCGCCGCTGCCGCCGCTGCCGCCGCTGCCGCCGCTGCCGCCGCTGCCGCCGCTGCCGCCGCTGCCGCCGCTGCCGCCGCTGCCGCCGCTGCCGCCGCTGCCGCCGCTGCCGCCGCTGCCGCCGCTGCCGCCGCTGCCGCCGCTGCCGTTGCTGCCGCCGCTGCCGCCGCGACAAATCTCATTTACGTGCGGCCAATATTCCCCTGCCGCTGCAGAGCAAACTGAGAAGGCGGGTCGCAGGGGAGAACACGACAAAAATGTGGACCTAAGGGAGCAAGACAGACTTATCCATATTAGGAGTTTGTGTGTGGGTGAGAGAGAGAGAGAGAGAGAGAGAGAGAGAGAGAGAGAGAGAGAGAGAGAGAGAGAGAGAGAGAGAGAGAGAGAGAGAGAGAGAGAGAGAGAGAGAGAGAAGGACTGGCCCGGGAAATAAGGAGGAAAAAAAACGAAAATGAGCGCGCGAAAAAAAAAAGAAGAAAAAAGAAAAGCGAAGGGAGGTGGAGGGGCTAGTTGCAGCACACCTCATGCCATTTAACTTGCCTCAAACAGGACAGGCGTAATACAGCCAAAACGGTTTTTAATGAAGGCAAATTAAGAAACACGGTACATGCAATATCACCGGGTCTGGCCTGGCCGGTCCAGCCCGGTCCCGGCCGCTTGCTGGTAGCACGACACAATTTTCAACAAAGGCGAACGAGCGAGAGGGGAAGAGCCGGTGGCGGCGGGGGCAGCGGGGGGCAGCGGGGGGCAGCGGGGGGCAGCGGGGGGCGGCGGGAGCCCTGCTGCGCTGGACCCCGTACCGAGTTGGGAAATGTTTTGCGAAACGAGACTCTGCCAAGTCGTACTCTTGAGCAGCGTAGCGCAACGGAAGTTTTGCGCGAGTTGAGATTATAGCAATCTACGTTTGATATTGCGTTACATATTTCCGGTGGACCCTGCAGCCCGCGCGGCTCCTGCCTGCTGCCTGCCTGCCTGCCTGCCTGCCTGCCTGCCTGCCTGCCGGTCAGAGTTTACTGCCGCCTAAGTATTTCGCGGCGGAGCGGCGCAGCACCAGACGGTTTTCGGGCGGAAACTTTTAAAGCAGCGGAGCGGCGGCGGCGGCGGTGATAGCAGCGGCGGAGAGAGAGAGAGAGAGAGAGAGAGAGAGAGAGAGAGAGAGAGAGAGAGAGAGAGAGAGAGAGAGAGAGAGAGAGAGAGAGAGAGAGAGAGAGAGAGAGAGAGAGAGAGAGAGAGAGAGAGGAGAGAGCTAGATGAAAACAAGCGATGGTCAGAGATGTGCGGCAAAGACCCTCATAATTTATTCACACTGTCCACGATATTGTTGTCACAAGGGAAAACATAATTTGGCCAGTCTGAGCACACATGGGCGCCTTCCGGGTAGGCAACCACGACTTGTCCACGCTCGCGTGTGGTGCGGGCTGGCCTACCCCGGCACTCGCAGGCGCGCGGCATTGCCGATTTTTCGACTTCGCCGCACGGGGGGGACTCGAACGTACTTGATGGGCGACGCCTTGGTCGTTGATTTTCGTACCACTTATTTTGACTGTTCCTGAATAGAGATTGAAAATTTCCGGAAATTTAAAATCATGGAAATATTTCCGAAATATTTCCGAAATATTTCCGAAATTTTGGAAACTTTTGGAAATTTAGGGTTTAAGCCATAAAACCACCTTATGCAAGAATGACTCGAGGTTATACTACATGAGCTTGAGCGTCGAATCATCATGACAAAGTGGTAAAAAAAAAAACAGTTGTCTATAATGCTAGATAAATTTTACTTAACAGGAGATTACAGATCAGTTCTAGGAAATAGTCTTAGCATAAGAGCAATCGCGTATTTCTTTAGGTCTATAGGTTCTAAAGGTACGTTTTAGCCGAAGACCTATTCGGATTTTACCACAGTCGTGTGGCACGCGCGCAAAGTCGGTATCACTATCGCTACTTTTTGTGATGATGTACGCAGTTCACTATCGGTCCTTATTGCAAGGGAATGATTGCATTTGGAAAATACGAGTTGAGCCTTTTATCACGACCCATGGGTCCGTAAATGGTGGCAGCGAACATTATTTAGAATATGTACTACAGGGTCACACAATACCATTTATAGTTGGAAACTGGAGAGTACGAAAATTGCTTGTGAACACCGTGTGGCACCTGCACTGTTAGCGGTGATTCCAAAAAAAGTCGCTGCTGCCGCAGAAATTGTCTTACGATGCCCGACTGTCGCCCAAGAGAACGCATCACCTAATCTCATCGCATTTACGGACAACAGCGAAAAATCATTTTCAAAAATTGTGAACTCCGTTGCTTTTCTAGTCATATTAGTGGGGAAATGACATTTGAGTCTGCTCAGGCGAATAGAGCGTGCGGAATCGGCCAAAAAGGTGTTTCATGACAAAAGACAACTTTTATTTTAACAAACAAATAGATCCAAAGTGACCTGTATTCTGGGAATCACCCCAAAGTTAAAATCGTGCGCTGAAGCGATCGGCGCAGCGTGCAGCCAGTAAAAGCACCAGAAGTGCATCTTAAAAGCGTTTCTATCTAAATTTCCAATGTTTCCAATTATTTCCGACCCCTCGGAAATATTTCGGAAAGTTTCCGGAAATATTTCCAAAATTTCCGGAAATATTTCCGGGCCTTCAATCTCTACTCCTGAACGATCGCACTTGTCACCTCACGGCGGGAATGACGTCCAGGCCAGAAGTATATGTCACAGACTTAATTCGTCGTACTAAAACTGACATTTGTCGTTCGAGAACGACGACTTTGATAGCCGCCGCATCAAATATGCGCAGTCCGGACAGTACAGCGAGGACGACATGCCTTCCTCATATGGGGCCGAGGCCGACGACCCAGCGAAAAATGATGAGACCAAAGAGAGCGCGCATGTCAACTGCAGCCACGCGTGTTGAATTCTCGGGGAGCCTCCGGCAGCGATTCCCAACACATGGCCGCGGCCTTATATGTAATAGAGCCGTGCGCGGACGGAGGACGAGTGCAGCTCATGAGCCCCGACCGAGGCCCCACCGAGCCCACCGAGGGCCCCTCCGAGGGCCCCACCGAGCCCCCACCGAGCCCCCACCGAGATCCTGGGCTGGCAGTGCAGGCGGCTCGCTGGGCCCTCGGCCACGGCCCCGGCACGCCCCGGCACGCCCCAGCACGCCCCGGCACGGCCCGGCACGGCCCTTCTAATGGCATGGCGGGGACGCTCTCGTCCCGATGGCCCCGCCCGGGCCCATGGCCGTAGCCCGTCCATGGCACCATCCGCCGCGCGCAGTGAGAGAGACAGATAGAAGGGCTTGGTCTCCGCTCTACTGCGGCTGCCGGGTTGAGGGGGCACTTCCAACACGAAAACGGATAAAACGTTCTGCAAGAGCGAGCAGCGGGGCGCGGGTGGAGATTGGGGAGGGAGGGGGGGAGAGAGGGAGGCGAAAGGTGTCGTCAGATACGGCATAGGTTATCGTTTCTGTCTACAATGGCCGACGGATTCGGGGGAGGGGGTGGGGGTGGGGGGACAAACGAGGGTGCTGTGGCGGCGCCCCCGACCACCCCACACGGCCACACACACACACACACGCACACACACACACACACACACACACACACACACAAGGGCTCCGGAGGGGGTTTAGCGACAATAACAGCGTTAGCGATACTTACGGCCATCGGGCGGTCAAAGTTCGAGGCGCGCGGCAGATGCTCCCTAGCGCCACCGCCACCGCTGCCGCCACTACACCACAACGGATGGTGGGGAGCGTGGTAGCAGTGGTAGCAGTGGTAGCAGTGGCATCGCCCCTTTAAGGCACACTGACGTGGTCCGTGCGGACTCACAGGCGGACCACCGCTGGTTCCCTCTGGTTCCCTCTGGTTCCCTCTGGTTCCCTCTGGTTCCCTCTGGTTCCACGCGGTGCATCTGCGGCGCAACACCCTGTTTGGCTGATGATCCGACTTGAGGCGGCACGGCAAGTGTCTTGTCTACTGGGCGTCCGCCCCCTCCGCGGACTGGGGGCCCAGCCGGGGGCGGTCGGGGGCGGCCGGGGGCGGCCGGGGGCGGGGGTTGGAAGTAGTTGTGGGGGCTGAGGCAGCGCCCGTGGGCAGGTTGAATATGGAACATCCCACAAACGAGGCCGACCAGCAATCCCTTCACTGGGGCGTCGTCTACCCCTCCCCCCCCCCCCCCACCACCACCGCAGCCAACTCGCTCCCTGCGATTTCACTCAGGCACTGAAGCACTCACGCACTCACTCACTCGGTCGCCCGTCGCCGCTGCCGCACGCTCTCTTGAGCCAATTCAGTGCGAAAGAGAGGTGAACCCGAAAACACAGCAGCACCGGCAGCAGTGTGGCCGTCGTAGTCGTCGGTTTCATGGGACGTGAAGCAAAGAGACGGCAGCTGCACAACGGCAGCAAGGAGCCAGCAGGAGGCAGCAAGCCACCGTCCTCAAACAACCTGTTCCGAAGGGCAACTGAAAAGTACAACGGCGCAGTCCGGGGAACGGGGGGGGGGGGGGGGGGGGGGGGGGGGGGGGGCGGGGGGAGGCATCTCCGTGGCCGGCACTGCACTGCGCTGCACTAGGCGCCGCGGCCGACGCCGACAGTATGGCGGGTAGCTTAGCGGCCGCGCCCCAGTCGCCGGCGTCCACAGGACCACGATGGCGGCGACGACGACCAACTTTAAAGGGAAGCGGATCCTCAAGAGACGCTACTGCCGCTGCTGCCGCGTGCCGTGCAGGGAAGGGAGGGGGATACTTAGCGTCATTCTGAGAGAGGAAGGAAATGTCTATTGGCCATTTGCCGTCCCAGTTGGCGTATTCTTCTTCGCTGCGGTCCCCCCCCCCCTGTCCCCGCCGGGCCCCGCGATACAGCGTGCTGCTGCGGGACGGGGCCGCGAAACCCTTTGCCATCCCAAATAGCCGTCGCTCAACAATTAGCAGAGTTTTGTATTCAGGCGCTTCTTCCTTGGTGCCCCGCGGCCCCCGCAGCCCCCGCGGCCCCCGCAGCCCCCGCAGCCCCCGCCCCGACTCCACAGCCATTAGCCCTCGAGTCCTCAAGGCTGTTTGTTCCCATGTAGGGTGCGTGTCGCTGGCTGCGGCCTGCGGGCTGCGGGCTGAGGCCGCCACATCTATCAAACCTTCACGGCCAGAGCGGCCAGTGCGGCCGGCGGCACGGCACCGCCACGGCGACTGTTGAGACCACGCGGGCCGCCTCGGTGTAGTACACTGTCGACACGTCCGATTAACATGCCTCCACACCGCAAAAGGGACCCGCGCGCACGCAAAAATTCATCCCCCGCCTTCTCCTCCTCCCCCTCCCACCCCTCCGCTCTGCCCCTCCCCCTTCGTTCATATGCGGTGGCAGCCTCCTCCTTCCCTATTCCCTCGGCGTGCAGCAGCGGCGACAGCCGGGATGTCACGTAGAAATTCCTCGCGTTAATCCGACCACCGCCACCTCTCTCTCTCCCCCTCCCTCCCTCTCTCTCTCTCTCTCTCTCTCTCTCTCTCTCTCTCTCTCTCTCTCTCTCTCTCTCTCTCTCTCTCTCTCTCTCTCTCTCTCTCTCTCTCTCTCTCTCTCTCTCTCTCTCTCTCTCTCTCTCTCTCTCTCTCTGTGGCCGACGGGATCAGAACCAAAAGAAAAAGTCCGTCGTCTGCCACAGAAACACTTGTAAACGAAACAATGATGATAATCATTAGCAATGATGATGGTTTATCATTCGTCATAAAGTGATGAGCAACAATTGTTATGGCGTTATATCTAAGTCGTTTCATAAGCACATGTTAGTGGTCCTGAAAATGTGCTGATTTTCCAGTGACTGGCGAGCGCTACTCTTGACAGTGAAGTCACACATCCCGCACGTCGTCTCCTCGCACGATTTCTCTGGACGCGCGGCGAGAAGCCGCCCCGCCACGCCGTAATCCCTGGGAGCTGCCTCTGCTGCGCTGCGTGGCCGTGCAGGGCGGGTGCGTGTGCGCGTGCGTGTGCGCGTGCCGCGCGGTGTGAGCTCAGCCAGCCGGGACAGAAGTGACAAGTACTACAATGTTGCAGTGCGGGGGGGGGGGGGGGGGGGGGCTGTCCAGCTGGCAGGGTGTGTGTGCCGAGAGAAAAGGGGTGAGGATGGTTTACAGCGCGCGCGTGAATTCGTGGTCTCGTCTCGCCGTAAAGGCACGCAACGGATAGGAGAGAGAGAAAGAGAGAGCGAGAGAGAGAGAGAGAGAGAGAGAGAGAGAGAGAGAGAGAGAGAGAGAGAGAGAGAGAGAGAGAGAGAGAGAGAGAGAAAATGCCTTCATTGATTTCGCAGACGCATGACGCATGACGGCCGCTCACGCACGGACGCACTCGCGCACGCACGCATGCACGCAGCCACACGCACACACGCGCACGCACGAGCGCCCCGCAGTTGGTACGGTCGAGACGTCAAGCGGGGTCAATGGTCAGCGGGGCCCACAGAGGAGGGGCTCTCTCGCATTCCCAGGACGACAGTGAGACAAATGGTGCGCCGCAGCCTCCGCCTCACTGGTCGCAACTAATTTTTTTTTTGTTGATTTCTAGTGAAGCAGTACATTTTGGTTTTGCGAACTAAAATTTATTTGAGGAAACCACAAAGCTGCACCAACGAAGAGGTACGTTGCAGGCACTAAACTGATTCTTTTCTGGATTTTACTTTTTGTGACTAACCTGTTTGTTGAACCAACTAACGTTTTGTAGTGCAACTAACTACTAGTTCCCCCAACGTAGTTTTAGATTTCAGAACCACAATTGGAAACCAACAATTTTTTTTTTGTTGCGACCACGAATCTTTCTTCTCCGGGTAATAATGAAACGAGAAGACGATCGGCAGGGGCACGACACGAGTCGTAAGGGCGCTGCCAGACAGCGGAGCGACTTGAACACGACTTGACTGCTGCTGCAAACTCGTCCGCAGAGTACTTCCACTGCCTACGCTGCCAGGGCCGACTGGACGGGAGGGGGGGGGGGGATGTCCCGGCGATAAACAAACGCCTTGAGTCCGTGCCGTGCCGTGCCGTGCGCTGCTTCAAAGTTCGGTGGACGGACGCCGGCCCTGTGCCGGCACCGCCGATCTCTGTTTGTCGGTCGTCGGGGTCCTAATTAACCCCCCTCCCCCCCCACCCCACCCCCCCTCGTCACAGGGAGGGGCGGGTGGACATCATATCCCCTCCGGCCCCCCGGGGAGTTGAGGTGTCGGTCGGCCGGACTACGGGGTGTGGGGGGTCGCCGGCCGGCCCGGCCGCCCCGTCGTTTGGGTTCGGGGGTGGAAAGCGAACAGGACGCGGTGGGCGCCCGGCCCCGCCAGGCCAGGCCGCTTGTAGATGTCAGAAGCTGCACTTTATGCCGAGCCGTAAAGCTTTATGAGTTGGATATTGTGTTATGCACGGCGCACGCCTAAAGCGGGCCGGGCCAGGCCGTGCCGGGGGGCGTCGGTATATTGGCTGTGTGTGTGTGCGCGCGCGCAGTGCCACGAGATGCAGCGCGGAGCGCGGCAGTGCCTTTGTGGACCGTGTTTTTATTGGTGTTCTTCACTACTACTGCCGTTGGCGCAGCAAGAGGGTAGTACGGAAGGGGTGAAAAAAATATAAAAATGGCGTGCGAAGTGGTGTTGTGCTGGTGCTGTAACCACGTGCGCGCGCGGTCATTTCCCGAGGAGAAACTCGAAGGGCCACTGCAGTCGTGACCTGAGAAATTCGCATCTCCATACATCCAGACCCGTCTTTCCGCGCACTAAAAAACACACACAAAAAGGGGCGAAGAGTTCTGAAAAGAATATCAAGAAAAGTGGACAAGGCGTGTTGAAGGTTAAAGGAATGCATGCGAAGGCTGAGTGAGCCCGCCCGGTAGGTAGGCCACCCGCACACGGGCTTGTCTTGCGGGCTGGCCTACCCCGGGCGGTCGCAGGCTGCCGAGTGGTTCCGGGGCCCCCCGATATCAGGTCCACCCGGTCCGCCTCTGTGTGGCTGCTCCCGGCGCCCCCTGTCGTCTGCCTTTGTTCGGATGCCAATAGCGTCTCGTCGCTGCACTCAAGCTCGTATTTTGCATCGCACTCGGCAAACAAACAAAAAAAAACACACACACAAAAAAAAAATCTTGGCTGCTCTGCGACTCGAGCGCCGAGCCGAGCCGAGCCGCGGATCGAGCCCGGCCGCGTCACGTGCTGAGCCGGGGCGGGGCGCCCGGGCTCCCTCTATCGCCCCGCTGGAGAAGTACTACTACTTGAGTACAGGAATTGGTGGCGCCCTCTCTTGGGAGATACCGAGCCGGAAGACTCGAGAGTGATCTTTATGGCCGGGTAAACACATAAATATCGCCAGTCCCGCCCCGCCCCACCCCGCCCCGCCCCGCCCCGCCGCGCCGCCCTCTCGCTCCCATATTATTCGCGATGCTTTTGCAGGGCGCCGCCGCTGCCCTCGGACGCGGCCACGCGAAATAAGCATAATCCGAAGGTCGATTGGCATGCGCGTGCATTCGCTACAAATAAAGCGCCGCCCCAAATTGGGCGGGAGAGCCAGGGGGAGGTGCGTAATGAAATTTACCACCGAAACGTCCTTGTTTTCGCCGCGTGGACTGCGTTGAAGGAGACGCTCACCAAAAAAAAAAAAAAAAAAATCAATGACTTTTGCCCTTTTAAAAAAAATCAGAAAAAGTCAAACCCCTCGACGGCATTTTGCAGAGTGCTTTCGGACGCATTGACATGAGGCCCCCGCGGCCCACGCGGCCCCCACCGACATTACGCTGCTGGGTGCCCCACAGTCCCGGGGTGGGGTGGTGTGGGGCTCCAGTGGCGGGGGCTGCGGGGGCTGCGGGGGCCCGGCCGGTGCGGTGGCGGCCCATGAAAAGAGAGCTATGGCCTCCATTGCGGTAGGTCGGCATCCTGCCGGCTCCTGCCGGCGCCAGGAAGGATCGATCAAGTCTGCAACAACGGCGGAAGTACCGCCGCCGCCGCCCTGCCTGCTGAAAAATTCAGCTCCAGCTGGTCAGTGGTCCGTTGCAGCAGCAGCAGCAGCAGCAGCAGTAGCAGCCCGATTTGAAGCGGGACTGGCCGCCCGGCGCAGCCTCAGAGGCCACTGCACTCCAAGGCGGGAAGTGAAGGGAGAAGGGGGAGGGGGCGTTGGAATGTGAGGGGGTAGGAAGGGGTGGCGGTGACAGGGTGGGGGTGAGGCGGTATTTATTAAGGGCGACGACAGCGGCAAGGGGAGGCCTAATGGATATGGTTAGGCACTACTCTCGACACCAATAAAGGGGCCATTCCATTCCGAGGGAGAGAGAGAGAGAGAGAGAGAGAGAGAGAGAGAGAGAGAGAGAGAGAGAGAGAGAGAGAGAGAGAGAGAGAGAGAGAGAGAGAAAGGGGGAGGAGTGGCGATTATGTGAATATGAAGGCCATCGAACAAGGCGCTTGCATCTTGAGCCGCCCGTTTTGCGCGCGTTTTGTGACGGAATGCAGCAGTGCGATGCGGTGCTGCCGGTACACAAAATGACGTCACAAAGGTCCGGCAGGGCGTGAAGGCCATGACATCTCTCTGTCTGTATGTCTCTGTCTCTCTCTCTCTCTCTCTCTCTCTCTCTCTCTCTCTCTCTCTCTCTCTCTCTCTCTCTCTCTCTCTCTCTCTCTCTCTCTCTCTCTCTCTCTCTCTCTCTGCCTCTGTCTCTCTCTGTCTCTGTCTGTCTGTCTGTCTGTCTGTCTGTCTGTCTCTCTCTCTCTGCTTTCAAGAAGATTGGCAGCACCGGCAGGCGGGCGCCAGCAGGCCATGGCAAACGAACGCGCATCGCGGTGGAATGAGACGAAACGGGTCGGCACGGTCGAGGCGAGTGCTTTACACCGCAGCGTCCTGGCCCCGCCTGGCCCCCACCGGGCTGTAGCCTGGTCTGTGCCGGAGGCCAGGCGGCGCGGCGCTCACGTGCAATTGGACCTGTTGACGCCCACTTGCTCAGCACGGTCCGGCGGCGGCGGATCGCGGGTTCGATCCCCGACGGAGAAGCGCTGCTGACGCTCCCGAGGAAGTGCCGTCGTGTCGCGGTCAATGAAGACGGACACGTTGGCGTACAGCAGCGGTCGAGGCGTACCTCTCCGAGCAGAACGGGCCGGGTCCGGCACAGCGGAGCACAGCGGGGACGAGGCCGATCGGGATCCTCGATGGGCAGGGGCGGTCTCTAGGGTGGGCGGGGGAGGGTGGAGGGGGGGAGGGGCGAGCAAAGATGAAGCAGTGTGCCAACAAGAAACTATCGCTGCCAAGAGGCTGAGGAAGTGCCAGAGGGAGAGACCCAGCTTAAAAATCCATTGTGGAAAAGAGATATGGAAATAGTTTTTCCATCTGGAAAGAGCTACTTACGGTTTTATAAAATCCAGATGTAAATTGAAACAAATTACAGATGTAAAATTTGAACCATAATGGAAACATATATTTCTATTATGGTTTAAATTTTCCATCTGGAGTGAGTACCGATGTGGGATTTAGTTTTCCCAAACTACTATGCATAAAAACGTTCTGCGCTGGCTGCCTCCAGGTGCCTATGACGCCCGATCCAAATCTGCAGTCCGTTTCTCGCTATCATCGACCGTTCTCGAGATACCATGAAAATGTCGTCTAATTGGAATGACATTAAAACTGCCCTACTGATTTTCTGTATACATCACACGATCCAATTATGAATTATAAATGCCGATTTGTATCGATTTTACAGGCACGTGAAATTGTTCTGGAATCTCAAATTCCTTAAAGGAAATGCCAATTCCATATAGGATCATAGATTCCACCTGGAATTTCTCAAACACATTGTGGGATTGACAAAACCGCAATCCAGCTTCGAATTCCATATGGAAAAACAAATCCATTACGGATTTGAAATGGAAAAACATAAAACCAGAATGGAAATAATAAAACCCACATGGAAATTAGTGATTCCAGAAGGAAAATCAAAATCCACATGGCAAGGAGGCAAATCTGCAATGGAATTTTAAGCTGAGAGAGAGAGAGAGAGAGAGAGAGAGAGAGAGAGAGAGAGAGAGAGAGAGAGAGAGAGAGAGAGAGAGAGAGCGAGAGCGAGAGCGAGAGGAAGGACACTGGCCGCACCCCCGCCCGCCCCCTCACCCACCACTCCCCCAGGGCGTGTCCCACCATCTCAGCAGCCCGAACGGACCGGACCCTTTTACACTGGGCGTAACACAAACGCTGACCCAGTCCTAAACTCCCTGGGACAGGACAGCGGCAGGACCCAGGAAGGGGGGGGGGGGCTCGGCTTTGGGACCCGGGCCCGCTCTGCCCGGTCCCAATGGCACCCGGTGTGGCAGTGATGGCATACATGGCCCCTAAGGATTGTGTACCCCCGAGTCGGTTGGTGGGGGGTACACGGCCCCCAGGGATGGTGTACCCCCGGGGGGGTACATGGCCCCTAGGGATAGTGTACCCCCCGAGTCGGTTGGTGGGGGGGGGGGGTACGTGGCCAAGGGATGGTGTACCGGGGGGTACAGTTTCAGGGGAGGGGAGGGGGGGGGGTAAGTGGTCCCTTTTACACCGGCCCCCGGCAGCAGGCCCGCACACCTGGGCCCACCCGCCCCCCGCAGTGCCACACATGGACGGTCAGGTGTGATGCCGCCGTGTCAGATAGGCATGGCGAGATGGCTCGCTGATTGAGTGCCGTGAGTTACGGGTTACGGGTGCGCCGTGCGTTGTGGGAGTTACGGCCCACTGCACTCGGCGTGGCAGTGGGGAGCGGCGGTCAGTGGGACGAGAAGACGGCTATCGATGTGTGTGTGTGTGTGTGTGTGTGTGTGTGTGTGTGTGTGTGTACACGGCGAAAAGGCCTAGCAGGACACACATGGCCTCGAACACGGCGACGACCGAGGGATCCTCGCTCGCCACGATTAAAAATCAAAATTCGATTATTTCTCTCACGTTTTTGATTTTTTGCCGAAATTTTCGTATTTTCTCTGACATTTTTTAGAGCAGGGTGCAAATTGATTTTTTTTTTTTAACAAGGGTCCCCTTGACCACGACAGCCCGCTAGCAATGCGCAGAGAGAAGGCCTTTGCAGGACACATGGCCTTCGACACGCTGC
Source organism: Odontothrips loti (assembly GCA_038380765.1). Lineage (NCBI taxonomy): Eukaryota > Metazoa > Arthropoda > Insecta > Thysanoptera > Thripidae > Odontothrips > Odontothrips loti. The sequence goes on along the minus strand of CM076248.1, from coordinate 9,809,753 downwards.
GAGCACGGCGCGGCACGCGAGCGCCCTACGTACGCAAATTGACACGGTGACTGACACCCCCACGACTCTGTGTGTCCGCGCCGTGACCGGCGGCGGGGCCCTGCATATGGGAGGACCTCGGCGTCCTGTTATACTATGTGTGTGATCGAGAGCAGAGCCAGGCAGAGCCCGGCAGAGCCCGGCAGAGCCCCCGCAAAGTCGAGATGAGAAAGCGTTCATGCTCGCTGATTTCCACACGCAGTGCGGTGAGCGCGCGCGCCTGTGGGTGTGGATGTGTGTGTAGGTGTGTGTCATGCGAGCATGGCACGTGTGCATGTGTGTGTGTGTGTGTGTACAAAGGGGCTACATTGCGGTGAGCGAGGTTTGGTGTAGGAAAATGAGGGGGGACGGCGGCCGAGGTGCGGGGAAGGAAAGGGGGAAACACACACAGGACATGACACACTCCCCACGCAAGCGAGGAGGGCACACACACACACACACACACACACACACACACACACACACACTGCAAAGGACGGGCGCTGCCAGCTCCCATTGCATCCGCTCGCTGCGTACAGCGCGCTATAACTAGCGTTGTCGTCGGTTTGACAATTTTCGGGAGACGTCAGGGAAGAGTCAAGGAGCCGGCGGCGGGGGCGGTGGAGGTGGAGGCGGCCGGAGGGCTGCAATAACAACTATACTGGTTGCGCCGTCAAAATGTCTGGCCGCGCGGTGCGGCGCGAGGAGGAGAGGAGAGGCGCAGCTGCAGCTGCAGCTGCAGCCGGGCAGCTGCAGCCGGGCAGCTGCAGAGCTGCAGTCGGGGCAAATGACTGTAATGATGTTAAGCACAACAACAGCGGCCTAGGACCGGGGCGGGGCCCTTGGTCTGGTGTGTTGCGGCGGTATGCAGTAGCAGCGGCAGCAGTTGCCTTCTCGTTTCCCTTCTTCGCCTCCGGGCGGCCGCCGGCCGGAGACGTATATAAAGTTGTTATCTCGCAAACCAGACAATTTTATTAAACATGAGCGGGCTGGTGCTGCTGTTGCTGGTGGTGGCGCTGGAGCCGACAAAATGCCCGGCCATTTAAATACGCAGTAAATCGTCGTAAATACGCTAAACTGGCGCGCACTTGAGGAGACGTCCGAATCCCGGCCGTCCGCCGTCCCCGCGACCCCAACAAGACGGCGGAGCCCCGGAGCCCCGGAGCCCCGGAGCCCCGGAGCCCCGGAGCCCGCGGGTGGATCCGCTTACGCGGTAACCGAGTAAGCAGTCCCTGCTGCACCTTTTGCTACTTTGGAGTGAGGAAAAAGAGGGACAAAGCGCACGGAAAAGGAAAACAGACGACAAGGAGCGAGAGCAGCTGCTAGCTGCCGAAGGGAAAAAAACAACAAAAATCGTCTCCTCAGGGCGGCTGCTTCTTGTCCCCATTAATTTCCAGCAAAACAAATCTGCTGTTAATTCCAGCGGGCCAAGCTTGTCCGGGCCAGTCCGGGTGGCGGGTCTTGTGCGCCCCCAAAGGTGCATATAGCACGTCATGATCTTGGCGGAAACGAGTTTTCCGCTACTTTGGATCCGTTCTCCCGCGAAACTCTGCTGCTGGAAAGAAAAAAAGAAAAAAAAACTGCGTCGAGACGAGGGCGGCATGACCGGGCATGGCGTTGCACAGCGCAGCAAGGTGGGTCGGCATCAAAGGGGCACCTCGGCAAGGCATTGGCCAAAGCAATAAGCGCAGTGGATATCCTCGAATAACGCCGCCAAGCAGCCAAGCATCCTGCGGCATCTGCTCACTGCTACCGCGCACACGAGCGCGAAGCGCGAACAAGTCGGGGAGACGCTGGAGAACGGGCGCATACCGACAGAAGCAGCTCGGCTCGGCTCTGCTCGGCTCTGCTCGGCTCTGCTCGGCTCGGCTCTGGTTCGGCTCTGCTCGGCTCTGCTCGGCACGCACTGGTGGCTGCACGGGCTGGCCGCACTGCCGACGGCCTGGAGTGTGGCCCGGCCGGCGCCGAACACGTTCCCGCGAGTCACGAACGTCTGACCGATTTTCCTCTCTTCTCCTGTCCAATGAAGGCCGTTTATGTTTCCCCTCCATCCCCCGGGAACTTTCTTCGCTACGCGGAGCCCGAGGGGGGCACGCCGACGACAGCCGAGGGAAGCCAGGTAGCCGGCGGCGGACAGGGCAGCAGCCCTCCCGCCCCCGACCCGCCCCTGGCCCGCGCCCGCCCCCGGCCTCCCTCACGCTCGCCATTGTCTCTCAATCACTACAAATTCCCGCCAACTTTCAAACAGCCCCGGCCCGCCGCCCTTGATTGGACCCGTTCTAAGCCCCACATGGCAAACTTTTCGCCCCTCATTATTTGACGCGTGTCCCTGGCCGACTGGAGGCCGACTGGAGGCCGATTGGAGGCCGGCTGGAGGCCGGATGCTGGAGGCCGACTGGAAGACAACCAGAGCCAAACCAGCGGCCATTCAAATGCACCACTCCCCTCGGGAAGCGCCCAAGGTATCAAAAAGCCGAAATCTGCGAGTTTCACAGAGACGCAGTTAGCTCAAGACAACACGACTCGGGTCGATGTGGGTGAGGCGGAGCGTGAAGGAGGCGGCGGGGAGGGGAAGGGGGGGAGGTGCCGGGGGAGGCCTTGATTATGGATTCGCTGCACACCGTTGGCGTGAGGGGGGAGAGGGGGGGGGGGATAGGAAGGCTCCACTTGTCAGGGACTTTATATTGCCTCGTATCTGTCTTCGCTTCCATCGGCAACGCCGAGGCAATGCCTGGGCCCCACTACCACCTCGCAAACTTCTTCTCTCCACCCTCCTCCTCCCCAAACTACTGCCGCTGCTGCCGCTGCCGCTGCCCACCCCCTCGCCGACCACAGACGGCTCTCCCGCCCCCGCCGCTCCCGCTGCCGCTGCCGCTGCTCCGTAACCGCGCTCCGCCTCGTGTCGGCGCGAAATATGATTGCGGCGCGCCGGATGAAGCGCTGCCGCCAACGTGCCTCCGCAGAAGATGTCCCGTCCGAGACGACGTCCGGAACGAGGGACGTCCCTCCGCAGGTAGGAATGTTTCTGACGGATCCGCGCTGCCACTGCTGCCGCTGCCACCGCCGCCACTGCCGCCGCCCGGGGTCCCGGCGTGGGACCCGATTCTCTTCAGGCCGCGATATCATCAACACACTCACACACACACACACACCCACACACACACACTCCGGAGCCCAACTCGAGGCGCGCGGCCCGTTTAAAACAACTGGGGCGATAAGCAGCCTACCGCAGCATCGCCGCCGCAGCCGTCGTTTGAATATTCCCGCGCGCCAGAGAGCGGCATAGGCCTACTACTACTACTACTACTACTCCTACTACTTGTAGTCCTAGATGGAGTTATAAAAGGCGGTGTGTTGTGCGCGCGCGCGCTCCCTCCTTGATGACTCTCGACTCGAGGAGCATCGCGAGAAGGGCGGTGAGGCCGCCGGCAGGCCTGGCGGCAGGGCCAGGCAGGGCCCGCCTGTATCCACCCGGGTATAATGTGCAGAAAGCTCATACAGCACACCGCGCCACTTACGTACGATGGCGCTTTCATGCTAATAAGTGGCGTCCCCTAATGAAATGAGCGGCACCGGGGCGGGCGTAGGAGGCGGGGTAGGCTCCGGAGGATCCCGAGGCCCCGGAGGCCTCGGAGGCCCCGGAGGCCCCGGAGGCCCCGGAGGCCCCGGAGGCCCCGGAGGCCCCGGAGGCCCCGGAGGCCCCGGAGGCCCTGGAGGCCCCGGAGGCTGCTGGCCCGGCCGGAAAGTGTCACAGCGCAGGCCCAGCGCACCACCAGCTCAGCCGCGCCCGGAGCGCTGCACACGGCGCGCCCGCCTGCCGCGACGTGGAAAACGGATCAAGAATCGAGCTAAGGTAAGTATGTGCAGGTTCAGAAAAAAATTGCGCTGGGAAAACAATCATATCCAGGTGAAAGAAAATAAAATCGCACCCAGAGAAAAAGAATCTTAGGCTGAAAGCATTCAAGAAAATTTTCTTGAATCAAGCCGGTCTTGAAATAAAATCTAGGAAAATTCTTGGATCGAGCAGTATCTTCTTTGTAGTATACGCTTTAATAGGCTTAAAGCGAAAATTAGTTTTTCTGTGTGCACACCCTTCTCAACTCCAAAATTTTTAGAGTTCTTTTTTTTTACCTGCTGTGATATTTTTCCATCGTGATTTTTTTCCACCTGCTTTTACCCTGCTTCTAGCTTCTGAACGACGACAACTTACGATGTCCGACTTGGTTACGTTCCCGCGCCTAATTTTTGTCGGAACCGGTATTCTGATCGTGCCCTGGTAGCGTCGTGCGTCAGAACCATTAGTTACCTGCAACAAAGGAGAGAAAAAAATCCCAATCAGCATTTGCGGGGCGTGACACCAGGGATGGATAAAAAATCACCACATATCAGATTCAAAACAAGTCGCAGCAGCAGCAGTGTGTCGCAAAGAAAAGCACATTCTCCTCCCTCCCGACTCACACCCACCCACCCACCCACCCACCCACACACACACACACACACACACACACACACACACACACACACGCACGCAAACACACACACACTTCATTGGCCTCTCTCGAAGTAATGACGGACAATCGTATTGCTTCTGCCTCACATGGCGATTCCTTGTTATCACGCCCTTCTCCTTCTCTCTCTCTCTCTCTCTCTCTCTCTCTCTCTCTCTCTCTCTCTCTCTCTCTCTCTCTCTCTCTCTCTCACACTCTCTCTCTCTCTCACTCTCTCTCTCTCTCCCTCAGCCTCCTACTCCTCCTCCTCTTCCTCTGAGCTCATCCAATTCCCCTGCCTCCTGTGCGGTGGGGCCCCGCCGGAGTGACAGGTCATAAGCAATATTTTACACGTTTCTTCCCGACCTATCGGCTATTGGTAACTAATCTCGCAGAGCCAGGAGCCCCGCGCCAAACGAACTACTGCCACCGCCGCCACCGCCGCTGCTGCCGCTGCTGCTGCCGCTGGACAGCTTAGCTCAGCGGGGCACGGCTCATCACGGCACCGCCTGGACCGAAATATATATATATCGTGCGGAGTAAAAAATTGTATCAGCGTCCGAAAGTGAATTATCTAGTGGCTACGTCAGTATATGTGTCTGAGGGCGAGTTACCCAGCGGTAATGTTGGTAACAGCGACCGAGAGTGAATTATCCAGCGGTAATGTTGGCGACAGTGTCGAGGCCTTCTCACGTGATGATTATTAAGAAGCGCTAATATGCAAATGCCGGCGCCGCAAACGCTTTGACTCAAGTCGGTCTGACGACGACGGTCCTCCCCGGGGAGGAGGGAGGCAGCCAGCAGTGCGACGAGGAGGGAATGCGAATTATGTATAAAGTTACTCGCACGCAGCCTGCTGAGCACCTCTCTCTCCCTCTCTCTCTCCCTCTCTCTCTCTCTCTCTCTCTCTCTCTCTCTCTCTCTCTCTCTCTCTCTCTCTCTCTCTCTTTCTCTCTCTCTCGCTCACGCGCGGACGCGAATATGAATCGGAATGGATAAGGTGACATCCCCGCGCTACAGCAGCGTCGTGCCGCCGTCGTGGGCCCCAGCGGGACAGACACAGTAGGCGGCAGCCAGGCAGGCAGCTAGGCAGGCAGGCAGGCAGGCAGGCAGGCAGGCAGGCAGCCAGCCAGGCGGAGGTAATAAAATTCTCCGGAGCCGAGGCGGAGGCCCCGCTGCCGCCGCCGCGCCGCCCGGATGCTAAAAGCGCGGGAGTTCTGTTGTCATGCCGACGGCAACCGAGCCGAGGCAGCCGACGGTACTGTACTTGCCGGTCGGCTCGGCTCGGCTCGGCTCGGCTCGGCTCGGCTCGGCTCGGCTCGGCTCGGCTCGGCTTAGCAGGCACCCGAGTGACCGGCGGGCCATACGAGTCCTGCTCGTCCTGACCGGAGCATGGACCTTCCGCGAATGTAACGCGCAGAAATAAAACCCATCGCGGGCCGGCAAAACAACAACAACAACCCGAAAGGAAGTCCCGGAATAATAAATAAGCAGCACACCATTTTCATGCTGCATTATTTAAGTCCCACGCCGGTGCCGCGATGACAAAACTTTGGCGCTGAAAAGAACACGCAAATTCGGACGGAAATCTCGGGCTAAAGAGAGACGAGCCTCCTCGTCACATTTACGCCGGCGAGCGCAACAGGGCGCCACAGGGCACGCGGCGGGGATGCCGGGAAAAATAAATAACAACACGTTTCCCATCAATTTGGAAAAGCAGCAGAGCGGCTGTTCCAACGGCACACACGAAGAAGGCCTTCGCCTCGAGCGACGCGCGCGGCTCTCAGGAAAACACGAAATACCTGCTGCCTTAAAACTATAAGATGAGAGCAACGCAACTCGCTATGCGCATGCTGGGCTGCAGCGCTTTACGTGCCTTCCTGGGCGTGCGCGCGCACACACACACGCTCACACACACGTTAACACACACACACACACACACACACACACACACTTCACACCGGCCATTGATGGCCGCGATGTGTGCCAAACAACGTTCAGTGTGCATTACATACCCCGCCTCCTCCCACAACGCCACACGTGCGAGAGAGACGGACATAGATAGAGACGGACATAAAGAGAGAGAGAGAGAGAGAGAGAGAGAGAGAGAGAGAGAGAGAGAGAGAGAGAGAGAGAGAGAGAGAGAGAGTGAGAGAAGAGAGATAGGGGGGAGGAGGAGGGAAGAGTGCGCGGGCAAAGATGCACTCGCACTTTACTCCACCAAAACTCCTTCATTTAATTCAAACTATCCACCGAGTCGAGTCTTAGCGCCACCAGTCTCTCGCCCTGGCGGCGCCCGCCCGCTTCGCCTACCTCACTTACTTTGTCCGGGGTGTGTTTTCCGTTTGTACTTCCCCTCTCACAGCCGTGCCTGACGCTGGGTGTGAGTGCGTGCGTGAGACGGAGAGAGAGATACACGATGCACACTGCACAGAGAGCGCGCCGAGCGGCAGGGCGGGCGGGTAGGCCGTCCCGCCGCGCACAGCTGCACACCGGGTTGCCTACCCACTGCTTGCCAGGCGCGCTTGCCGCCGTGCGCGCAGACAGTATCTCACACAGTCCGAGAGATTTATCATTTTTCCCTTGAGCAGGCAACGCGAGAAAATATGTCAACCAAACTTCGGTGAGCGGCGAGGCATAGCAAACGATACCATCGGACAACATATTTTTCCCGCATGGGCCGTCGCGTTCCTCTCCCCTTTACGACGGGATGAGGTCACCTCACCTCACGCACCTCTCCTCTCACACAGTATGGTGCTTAGTTTATGCGCCGCCATGTGACTGTCGTGTAGTTTGGGACCCACACGGACGAGTGGTCGGCCCCTCGGCCCCGGCCTTGAACCTGACCACACGGGCCTCTGGCATGGCGGCCCACGGCGGCCCACGGGGCTGGGTGGGAAGAGAGAGAGAGAGAGAGAGAGAGAGAGAGAGAGAGAGAGAGAGAGAGAGAGAGAGAGAGAGAGAGAGAGAGAGAGAGAGAGAGAGAGAGAGAGAGAGAGAGAGAGAGAGGGAGAGAGAGAGAGGGAGAGAGAGAAAGAGAGAGAAAGAGAGAGAGGGGGGCGCGGTTCGAGACCCAACCATCGGCGCGCTTTTCACGGCACACACACACACACACACACACACACACACACACACACACACAAGAGCACGCGGACGCTGGTACCGTTCACCTGAGATTTGTTTCCAGAACGCGAGAGACACGCACGACGCGGCACACCTGCCGAGCCCATGGTGCCCGCACGGCGCGCACAGCGCACTCCGTCCCTATCCAGCCCGGGCGCATCACATCGGAGGCCGCATCGCTGTGGCGGCCCCGGTCACGCACTGTCCGCGGGCCCCAAAAGATGATAATTAAGGAATGATGCGGCTGCGGGCAACGCATCTCCAGGATAGCCGGCCGGGAGGCCCACAAGGCCCCCAGGGAGGTCGGGTCGGGGGCACTAAACGCACCTCCGCCGGCCATCGCGCCAGGCAGCCGCACGGCAGCAGCACGGCAGCAACACGGCAGCAGCACGGCAGCAGCACGGCAGCAGCACGGCAGCAGCACGGCAGCAGCACGGCAGCAGCACGGCAGCAGCACGGCAGCAGCACGGCAGCACAGGGCAGCAGCACGGCAGCAGCACGGCAGCAGCAGCAGCAGCAGGGCAGCAGCACGGCAGCAGCACGGCAGCAGCACGGCAGCAGCACGGCAGCAGCACGGCAGCAGCACGGCAGCAGCACGGCAGCAGCACGGCAGCACGGCAGCAGCACGGCAGCAGCACGGCAGCAGCACGGCAGCAACACGGCAGCAGCACGGCAGCAGCTCGGCAGCAGCGGCAGCAACACGGCAGCAGCACGGCAGCAGCACGGCAGCAGCACGGCAGCAGCACGGCAGCAGCTCGGCAGCAGCGGCAGCAACACGGCAGCAGCACGGCAGCAGCACGGCAGCAACACGGCAGCAGCACGGCAGCAGCTCGGCAGCAGCTCGGCAGCAGCACGGCAGCAGCACTGCAGCACCACCACACGGCGGCGACGTCGCGTGCATTTCAATAATACCGTCACTTTTGTTTGTTCGGCCGTGTCACGGGAGGGAGATACAGCGTGCGTGTGCGCTAGTGTGTGAGAGAGATAGCTTGATAGAGAGAGAGAGAGAGAGAGAGAGAGAGAGAGAGAGAGAGAGAGAGAGAGGGAGAGGGACAGGTACAGAGAGACAGACAGAGAGGCGTTGTGTATGAGGCACGCATGTGCTGCCCCCGGATCGAAGCGTCCATCGGAGGTCCTCGGTCTGCTACGGCCGCCTTCTGGGCCCGCTGCGGCCTAAGGCTGAGGCACAAGGCACGCCCCCACGCCCCCACGCCCCCACGCCCCCACGCCCCCACGCCCCCCACGCGGCCCCTCACCTCAACCGTCTTAATTACAAATTGTTTGGAGGGCCCCGGGCCCGGGCCGGTGCCGGTGGTTCGGCCGCTGGGAGGCGCGATAGGACAGCGTCACGTACCAGGATAACGCTCTACACGCAGGAAAGAAAAGTACTAGAAACATTTGCTGCTCGAATTTCGATTTCGGGGAAGGCAATAAATTTGGTTGCGGGAACTAACATTTCGCAAAACGTTCGCACGCTGTGGAAGCAAGACGCGTTTTTTCTGCCTTTAGCCCACGCAACGAACTTAATTTTGGACACCTTATTATATATTTGTCTTCTAGGACACACTTCATTTCTCTGCGACCTTTCTCGCACCTGTCTCCGTCTGTCTGTCTGTCTGTCTGTCTGTCTGTCTGTCTGTCTGTCTGTCTGTCTGTCTGTCTGTCTGTCTGTCTGTCTGTCTGTCTGTCACTCTCTCTCTCTCTCTCTCTCTCTCTCTCTCTCTCTCTCTCTCTCTCTCTCTCTCTCTCTCTCTCTTTCTCTCTCTCTCTCCCTTACACACACACGCACCTCGCTGTGCTGCAGCCAGTAGTTGGATGGACCGTGTCGCGTCCAGCCGGTCGCTACTGTAACCTCATTCGTCAGGTCAGCCGACGCCGCGTCCAATCAGGCAAGCGTGTGTAATTATGGTCCTAGCCTCGCACAGGGCCTTACGCCTGTGCAGCGTCCGTCATTCGGCGTGAGGGCCGGCCGGCGATATATCGGCGAACAATACGGCGGCACACAGCGCTGGCCACGCTGCTGCTGCTGCTGCTGCCGCTGCTGCTGCTGACACTGCGGCGTCGTATTGGCCGGCGGTGACGTCATATCATCACGCCTCACCGCTCATTGGCAGCCAACAGCCGATTGAATGTGCCGAAGACAAGGGGAGAGGAGAGGAGGGGGGCCGGCCAGGCCAGCCCAGGCCCAGCCGCCACCCAGCACCAGTGGCCAGTGCGCCAACAGTATCGCTCCGACCGAAATTTGAATATTCCCCCACCGAGCCGGACAGCCGGACAGCTGGACAGCCAGCCAAGCAGCCAGCCAGCAGCCAGCCATGGTCTGACCCGACAAGCAGCCGGCGCGCACAATGACAAAACGCGCCAACTCCAAATTATGCAAATTCGCAGATACGACCGCGACGCGACAATTTCCAAATGACGCGCGCCTGCAAAGAGAGGCTGCGGTGGTAGCTGCGGCTGCGGCGGTGGCTGCTGCTGCGGCGGTGGCTGCGGCGTGACAAACAGCGTCCGCGCTAAAAATAAGCGCGATTCGCAGACGTCGGCCGGGCCGGGCCGGGCGGCCTGTTTTAGCGGGGGCCTCGCCATGGCCTCGCCCAGCTTCGCCATGACGGCGGCCGGACGGCACAGACTCCGCCGCCCACGGCCTTACGAAGTGATGCTGAACTATCTCTATACGATACAGGTGCTCGGCGCGGTGTTCAGGTAGCGAGGAACCCCCGGCACCACGCCACGCCCGCTACTGTGCTCCGCCCGCTCCGCCCGCTCCGCCCCGCCTCCCACCAATCCGTCAGCCTGTCCGGGAAATGGACGTGCTCCACGCCGGTGGCGCGCTGCCGACAACAACACGGCGGAGCTGGCCGATGAGGTTCGGGGTGGCCTCGGCCACCATCGGCGGACCACCGGCTGCCCCCCCCCCCCCCCCCCCCCTCGCGGCCCACCGCCTCACCAGTCAAGAGAGCTCCTCAGACAAATGAGGGATATTCGATCACAGGATGCAAACCCACTCAGCATTCGTTAGCCAGCTCAGGGTATAACTCGCCTCTAACGAGACCATCCTTCATGTCAGCGTCGTTCGGCCGGCAGTACACTGCTATTCCGCCGTTACTCCGAGCACTTCGGATAGCGCACAGAGTCCACACGGGCCGTGGTGTCAGGGGGGCGGGCCGGGCCGCGACCCGCGAGCTTCCGGCGGGTTAATTAAAAAAGAGGGTTCTATCAATATGCCTCCCAGGGTCCTGCTAGCTCTCGCTTTATTTTTCATTTTCTACATTTTCGTTCCAAATAGCTTCGGACCACTTTCAATTTCTAGAGCGGAATAAGGGGGTCGCCGGCCACGAGTCCCGTCCCTGTGACAGGACCTCATTTCTAAAGAAAAACGAGTAAAAGTGCGAGGGGAGGGGCGAGAGCGGGAAAACGGGGGGAAAAGGAAAAACGGAAAACAAGACTGCGGCTAAAAATGGGTTAGTTCGTTTCCGCAATGAAACGCGTTCTCATTCAGGTGATCCATTTTTTCCCCACGATTTTTTGTTAAAAAAAAAAAATACTTACGACCATGGTCCGGGATATTTGATGATTATTTTTTTTTTCCTTCGAAGCTCTTGACATCACGAGCTTGGGCGTAGAATGCGGTGTATCTAATCTAATAGCAAACACATCGCCCCTCCGTACGACTTTGTCGCTCAGACGTTGGTTCGACAGGATATCCTCTGGGCCGCGAAGGAGCGGAAATAGACGGCCACTCTGCTGAGGCGTCGCTGAGAGCGGCAAACATTGGAGCGGAAGCACGCCGAATCACTCTGTGTGTAGTTTTCAGCCGAAATTGTGCACCATCAGGTACATAAAAATAAACAATCGCCAGAAGAAGGGGTTAAATTCCGCTCCCTGCCGCCTTGTTCCTCTCCTACTTCCCAGAGAGTGTGAGAATATTGTGAAATTCCAATATGGAACGACACCATTGCGCCCCTGCTCGACATGTCTCAGCGCGAAAACACAACGTCAGCAACTTGCCTGACAAGTCGTGATTGGCTGAGCAAACCGACGACAAATCAATAACAGACAGCCCAAAGCAGGAGGGACGTGCTAATACGGGGGGAGGGGGAGTGCGTAGGCACACACACACACACACACACACACACACACACCGGCGCGCAGCCGTCGTGAGAAAAAGTGGAGAGTCAATGAACCGAACCATTCACTGTCAAACTCGCGAGACAGGCAATATGTTTCGCGGGACCTCCGCCGAAAACACACAGCACGCCCACGAGTACCGGAGGACAGAGAGGGTAAGGTAAACCTTCAGAGTTCAGCCAGTGTCAGCACAGACGGCGCCTGGTGGGTAGGCAACCACGGCCTGTGCATGCACGCGTGTCGTGCGGGCTGGCCTACCCCAGCATTCGCAGGCGCTTTCGGCATAGAAGTCGGAGCTCGGGAGCGCAGCTGTGGGGCTGCAGACCGAGGCACCACGGAAGTGTACCCGGCCCGTCCCCGGCCCGCCCCTGGCCCGCCCCTGGCCCGCCCCCGGCCCGCCCCCGGCCCCCGGCCCCCGGCCGTCTGGCCCTCACGCCCTCGCCCCCTGTCAGCCCCCGCGTTTGGATTTGGCCGGCGCCGCGCGCTCTGCTGACGAGTTCCGATTTGGCAGGCCGGGCTATTGTGGGTTGGTTGGACGCAGGCGGCCAAGGCGCGGCCCCTGCCGGATGTGGGATGTAAACCGATGCAAACAAGCTATTTCTATTGTCCGAAGAAAAGACAGAAGGCGCCTCTATTTTGCAAGCAAACACCGCTGCTGCTGCTGTTCCGCCCCCACGAGGCCGGTGGATAGAGACAGCGATCAGCGGAGAGAGGAGAAGGGAGAGGGGGGGGGGATTGAAAGGACGAGGATGAAAGAAGGGCACACGAGGCGCGTGACGCCTGCCGCCACTCCAGCAGTAACGCTGCGAAACGCAGATGATATGACCGACCAGGTGACCTTTACCGCCACAGAGAGAATAACTGCGCAGCAAAAGGGTACGTGCGGCGCGCGGTAGCTGCGGTAGCTGCGGTAGCTGCGGTAGCTGCGGTAGCTGCGGTAGCTGCGGTAGCTGCAGTAGCTGCGGTAGCTGCGGTAGCTGCGTTAGCTGCGGTAGCTGACCACTTGCTAATCCACCAAACACCCGGACAAACCTTCCGGAAAAGGGAAGGGGATGGGAGGAGAGGGGAGGGGGGACCGCATGACACACACGCACGCACGGGGCGGCCACCCGCCCCCGCACCGCACTCCAGGCCGACACACTCAGAGCGCGAAGGTAAGCGGCGTTGCGGCAGCGGCGGCCTCTGGTCCATTCATCGATAGAAACGGGCCAGGGAGATAGAGGGAGAGGGAGAGAGAGGGCGAGGGAGAGAGAGGGGGGGGGGGGGGGGGGGGGAAGGGGGATAGGAAAAGCCAAAGGCCCCGGCGTTGCCGCGCAGCCGTTCAATGGAGCCGATACAGCAGAATTGGAGCTTTTTGCCCACAAAGAGCCTCTCCGGTCGGGCCGCGCACCTCACCCTCCCCAACCCCTGCACACACACGCGCACACACACTCGCACACACGCGCACACACGCACGCACGGACCTCTGGAGCCCTCCCAGCCAGCCATCCATCGCGATCAGGACAAGCCATTCGAGCGTGAGGGCGAGAAGGACAGGTAAGTGATTTGGCCGGCCGGTCGGAACCAAGTCATCACTATGCAGGCAAGGAGGGTGTGGTGTGAAGGTGGAGGTGACTGCGTCTACACTACCCGGCTACAGATCGTTCTGTGAGTGTGGCGAGGTGTGCACTTTTGCTCCGAGAATTCATTTCTATGTGAAAAAAAAAAATTCTCGGCAGTGAGTTCCACTTGTTCACACACTCACGCACGCACGCGGCCAGTGCTAAAACACGCGCTGTGGCCCCGGTCACGGCTCGGCACGCATATGCACCCGGGGGACAGTGTGCACGCTCACGCATCAGTCACACTCACGTCCGTATACACACACACACACACTCACACACACACACACACACGCACACACACGCTGAGGTAAAGTTAGCGCTGGCCTTGGCCACGGCCAATCACCGCCCGCGCCGCTCCGCGCTGCTCCCTGATAGGCCGCAGGAAAAGGTTAGTCACCGGCTTCCGTTCGCGGATGGCGGGAGCTCGGGCGTCATACTGCATGGCATGCGCGCTCTGCGTGCGCCACAAGACGTATGAATGAATGAATGAATGACGGCACGAGCCAACGGATGAATGAATGGGGGCTAATTAACCGAGTTGACGATAATGGTTTAAAATAATTGAATGAGACTTAAGGGATCGGCGGCGTAGACAAGTGAGGGCTGCGGCTGCGGTATGCAAAGGCCGGGGCCGGGCCGGGGCGTACAGCGCCGCCACCACACTGCGGCAGCGGCGGCAGCGGCGGCGACCAATCAGGAGCCGACCTTAATTAATAACCGTTGGAAATAATTTGGGATGCAAAACGTTGCGGCGATCGTGGGACCGACCCTTCAATACTCGCCCGGCGAAATGTATGCAGAAGGGCAATCATCGTAGTATTCCCTTGATAAGACTCCCCACCACCACCCCATCTCTCTCACTCTCTCTTTCTCTCTCTCTCTCTTCCCTTTTTGGGAGCTGATTCGCCCCCGCCCTTACCTGTAATGGGAGAAAGCAAAACGTTAGCGGAAATTCGATGAGACGCTCCTGTTTCTTTTTGCATCGAATAAAGGAGAAGTAAAACCGTGGACGAAAACTCCCCCCCCCCCCCGCGTCAGCAGGTTCGCCAATCAGCAGCAAAATGCGCGCGGCTGCCTTGCTTCGACATTTTCCCTGATATGTTCCCTGCCGGGGTTTCCGGGCCGACAAGCCGCCAGGAGAAACTTGGTTGTCGAGAGCCAGAGCCCGCGCAGCCCGGCGGAGCAGGGAGGGGGCGGCGGGGGCGGCGGGGGCTGCGGGGGCGGCGGGGGCGGCGGGATCGGCGACCCAGCCGGAGCCGGCAGCGCCCGTTACATCGGGAGGCCTTTAATGAGAGTCGAGGCGTGCGAGGTCAGGGTGCGAAGGCGACGCCGACCACGGCGCTGCGCCGCGGACCGGGGAAAAGGGGCTCTTTTTATCTCTCCGGCCGGCATGCCGAGGGGACGGGGGACGCGTTCGCATAGCTGCAGCAGTGTTGGTCTTCTTCGGTCAGGTTACAGCCACTTTGCCTTGGCCAGGCGGGGCCCGGCGGGGAGGACAGCGGATCTGCAGGGGGTCCGCGGGGGGTCCGCGGGGGGTCTGCCCGAGCCGACAATGCCGCTGGGTCCGGTCCAGGGCCTGGGCTGGCCCGGGACCGCCGACGATAAGACAAAACGCATTCACCTCGTGCGGATTTACGTCCGGGACAAAAGGAGTGGAAGGTCGTGGAGAGGGGAGGGCACCGACGAGCGCTGCCGGTCCGCTCTCTCTCTCTCTCTCTCTCTCTCTCTCTCTCTCTCTCTCTCTCTCTCTCTCTCTCTCTCTCTCTCTCTCTCTCTCTCTCTCTCTCTCTCTCTCCTCCACACCTTTCCAACCCCATTCTGACTCACCTCCCTTATCCCCCCCCCTTGCCCTCCCGCCACAGCGAAAGGGACCAAAGGGGGGAAATCCTTACAAAAATGGTATGAAAATAGAGCAGACAATGCGAGAATTCGTCCCCGATTCTTCTGAATAGCGCGCCAGGGCCAAACCGCGCAGGGCGGGCCGGGAGCGCAACCACGGCTCTGCCCGCGGCCGCCAGCATCGCCAGCCCCGCCCGCGGCTGCCAGCCCTGCCACGCCGGCCGGAAATGGGTGATGAAAACGCTTCGAAGGCCGACGGCCGAGGGCCGTCCGGAAAATTCGGTCGAGTCGGGGGCGCTTCTTTGCTGACGGGGCCTTACGTCCCGGACAGCACCGCAAACCCTGTGTGTCCACCGACGGGCTACGATGTGAGACCGCGTTCGAAACACACACACACAACACACACACACACACACACGCACGCGCGCACACACACACACGCACACAGACACACACACACACACACTTAATCACAGCGTGAGGGAAGGAGAACACACAGAGGCGGTCGGTCGTGCGTCTCCGTCTTGGGGGGGCGGACCTCATCTCGAAATGCTGTGCATTTATTTGGCCGAGCCCTGCCGAGGGGGGGCAAACCAAAATGGATGACCGGGGCTGCAGCCCTCCCCCCGGCAGTGTGTGTGCGCGCGCGCGCGCCCGCGTTTGAGGGGAATATACGCCGCGATAAGTCCTTGGGACATAAACTGGACGGAACGCGCCCCAGCGCTAAAAGGCCCCCGAAGGCCCCGCGGCCGGCGGCGGCCCGGCGCAGAGCAGCACCCCGCAACTCTGGGGGCGGCCTCAGCCACATACGGCGACCGTCCGGGCCAAGGACAGCGCGACGATGGGGGCGGGGGCGGCCCGGGGGCGGCAGGGGGCGGCAGGGGGCGGCAGGGGGACCCGGGGACGAGATATGTCCTTGAGTCGCCATACATACTCTAACCCTGGTGCTGCCGAAACGCGCGCTCAACGCATGGCAGCGCATACGATCAGCCTGAGAGCGAGCGGCCGAACGCTGTGTGCGAGGCCGGGGGCCGCGGGGGCCGCGGGGGCCGCGGGGGCCGCGGGGGCGCAGGGCCGGAGCCGCGCTGGCCAGGGCTCCGCCCCGCACGGCCTATGCATTACGTAAATGCCGGCCGCCCTTTTTATTGGTTTCCATTTTACTGCCCCACGAGCGGGGCGGCGGGGCCGGTGGGGCCGGCGGGGGTGGCGGGGGCGGCGGGGGCGGCGGGGGCGGCGGGGGTTGCGAGGGCGGCCGTCGCGCGGTGCATTTCAGCGGGCTGCTGCCACTCGCGCCGCCCGATCGCGAGAATAAAAACGGTACGAATTGTATATGGATCGTTCACCGCGTGTCTCTCTCTCTCTCTCTCTCTCTCTCTCTCTCTCTCTCTCTCTCTCTCTCTCTCTCTCTCTCTCTCACTCTCTCTCTCTCTCTCTCTCTCTCTCTCTCTCTCTCTCTCTCTCTCTCTCTCTCTCTCTCTCTCTCTCTCTCTCTCTCTCTCTCTCTCTCTCTCTCTCTCTCTCTCTCTCTCTCTCTCTCTCTCTCTCTCTCTCTCTCTCTCTCTCTCTCTCTCTCTCTCTCTCTCTCTCTCTCTCTCTCTCTCTCTCTCTCTCTCTCTCTCTCTCTCTCTCTCTCTTCCCCCCCCCCCCTGCAGCCGCGCTACACAATATTATTCAGGCGGCCCAGCCCCGGGTGGCCCCGGGCTCAGGGCCATCACCACGCCGCAGACTGAACCCGTGCAAGGACAGAGAGGCCTACACGTACGTGCGCACTGCAGCCCAGGCCGCGCTGCAGCGGAGAGAGCAGACAAATCGGCATGCTGCTGGTCTGTTTGTCGCCCCGAGGCGGTGGGGGCTGCCACTGCCACCGCTGCCGCCGATGGCACCGCTGCTGCTACCGCTGCTGCTACCGCTGCCGCCACCGCCTCAGCTGCTGCTGCCGCTGGAGGGGCGCCACTCGCGCCTCGTTACCCGCAGTCGTCATTTTAATTGCGCGAAAATAAAACGATGCGCGCGGTGACGAAAGCGGGGGTGAAAAAGGAAAAACAGAGGAAAGAGGCGACAATTAAATGGTAGGTGTTGACAATGAGAGATAGTTTAGACTGCCAACTGCTCGTCCGTCTTCTGCCAGCGGTGCCCCCTCGCGGTGCACAGCGCGCGGCGAGTCACAGAGGTGAAAGCAGCGACGGGGTCTCTGCAAACAATCCCTCTCTCTCTCTCTCTCTCTCTCTCTCTCTCTCTCTCTCTCTCTCTCTCTCCGACCACGTCCGGTCGGCTTCATCATACTGCGCCCCGCCCCGCCCCGCACCGGGCCGCGCCTGCCTCGGAGTCAAACGCCAGCTCGCATCGTTATCCTCTGGCAACTTTCTTGGGATGGCAGCGTGCAGAATCAGTTGGGCAAATCAAACAGCACCGACCTGTGGGCAGCGCCGCGCGGCGCAGCTAGAGAGACCCTCTGAGTCTCTCTAGGTGCAGCGCACCGCAGCTAGAGAGACCCTCTGAGTCTCTCTAGGTGCAGCGCACCGCCACCCCCACGTCACAGGTTGGCCGGACAGCCACACTGACGCCGCGCGGCCTGGCCGGAGGGTGGCGGTGGCGGCGGTCTTGTTTACAATGTATCAGCATCAGCCGGGGGGCAGGGCCGGGGGCCAACTAAAAGTTTGGAGCCATTGGCAGACGAGCCACAATGCTGCAGTTCGCGACACCACCGCCCCGCCCCGCCCCGCCCCGACAGGCCGGCATAGCGACGAGCGTCAGGAAACTAATTTAAGTTTGGCACGTCAAAATGTGTGCGTGTGTGCGTGTGTGCGGGCGGTCTGTTTTGGCCGCCGGCGTGGGTGTCAGCGAACTCGACCCGAAGTACCCGCCGGCGTCAATACCGCGTCCTCATTGTAATGTTTTCGAGTTCGCCGAGGCCGCTCCGTCCTCGCGGTCCCTCCCCATACATAACAAGACAAGGCGCCGCCACCCTTCTCATATACTACCTTTGAGCGGCGCGTATTAATAATTCATCCCCGGCTGCTGGCCGACAAGTTTCTCATATAAAAGTGCACGTTGGATCGGTCCGGGCCGCGGCTCGGGCTGCTGGGGTCGTCGGCCGACCCCGCCAGTCACGGCATGGCGTCCCTGCCGCGCGGACAGCATCTACTCAGCTCAGCACTGAACGCCTTTCAATTCCTCAGAATTTTTTTGATTTTTTATGGGGGGGGGGGGTACTCGTGAATTTGGATTTTTAGTAACTCGAAATATTCAAAACAAAATTAAGTATGAATTTGAAGTTTTTGGTGAACTCTCGAAAACAGAGTTCGACGAATGCATTTAGAGAATATGCCACTCATTTTGCATTTTGGCATAGATCAGGGCATGGATCAGCCAAAATCGGGGCTTGAGTTACGGCCGCAACGACCCATGGCGATACTACGCGGGCCTCTGTTCGTATCGTGGTGCAGCAGCGGCGGTAGCTGCAGTAGCGGCGGTCCGCAGCAGCGGCAGCAGCGGCAGCAGCGGCAGCAGCGGCAGCAGCGGCAGCAGCGGCAGCAGCGGCAGCAGCGGCAGCCCCGCCGGCCGCACCAACAGGCTTTTACGAGCCACCACAATCTGAATACTATTACGCACTGCGCGCGCGGCCACCTTGCTCGGCTCTTTCTGTTTGGGCGATAACTCTGGCCGCGTGACTACGTTAGCAGCCATGAGAGAGAGGGAGAGAGAGGTGGAGGACCAGCTGATAGAACACGGACCTGCGTATACACCGCAAGCGGTCACAGCACTTCCTGGCCTTGCGTGTGTACAACAGCCAGCAGCCAAATGATGGCACACATTATTTTCGCCCCCGCCAGAGGTTAGGGGGGGGGGGAAACTCTCGTCACTGCGTCATTAAACAGGACACGGCGCGCGTGTTGCAGCGCTCCCCGCGGCCGTCTCCCGCAACACAGCGGATAGTGAGCCGGGGGGCCGGGCTGTCGGCCTAGGTCCCGGCCCGGCCCCGCCCTCTCCGGCAGCTGTCTCTGAGCGCCCCTTACTTCTAGGCTGCTTTTCGCTCCGACTTGGCACCGCCTGGGGCTGCCGCTGCTGCTGCTGCTGAGGGGTGGGGGCGCTGCGCTGCCCCAGAGGGGCCCAGCCGGGCCGGGCGGTATGTTTGACGGATCCCGTCGGCTGTCTCAGTATAGTCGGCCGCGCGGAGCGCAAACACCTTCTGATTATTCACACCCGGCCGCCCGCCACCCGGCGTACCCGAACCTCTCGGCAGGGCGCCCGCTGACGAGGCGGCCACCTCATCCCGACCGCAAGCGGCACGCGGCTGGAGCGGACCTGGAGCCACCTGGAGCCTCCAGCCCAGTTCAGCCCTGCGCCCTCCACGGCCACAATCTCCACGATCAATCCCTCTGCGCCCCGATCCTCCAAAAAATCACGTCGCGACGTCGCTCCGTCCGCGTCGGATCAGTCCAACAGAGAGAGAGAGAGAGAGAGAGAGAGAGAGAGAGAGAGAGAGAGAGAGAGAGAGAGAGAGAGAGAGAGAGAGAGAGAGAGCGAGAGAGAGAGAGGGAGAAAGAGAGAGAGAGAGTTGCAGGGTTGAGAGAGCCACGGGGGCCCCATAAGCTCTAGCCTGTCATGGCTGCTATTCTTCTCCCTTTCTCTCTCTCTCTCTCTCTCTCTCTCTCTCTCTCTCTCTCTCTCTCTCTCTCTCTCTCTCTCTCTCTCTCTCTCTCTCTCTCTCTCTCCGACCACGTCCGGTCGGCTTCATCATACTGCGCCCCGCCCCGCCCCGCACCGGGCCGCGCCTGCCTCGGAGTCAAACGCCTAGGAGAGCGGCCATTTTTGGGAGACGATCGGCAGCGCGTTGCGGCCGGGGCGTGCCTGGCGTGCCTCGAAGCCGGCGGCCCTCCGCGGGCGTGCTGAGGGCGTGCCGAGGGCGTGCTGCGAGGCGGATCGCCGCGGAGGCACGCCCCGGCCGTGTCCGTGCGAAAACAGACCGTGAAAGGAAAAGAGCGAGAAAGAGGCAGGCAGGCAGGTGGAAGGGGAGGTGCGAGCGAGACAAGCCGAGCCACCGCCGTGCAAACGGATGTGCCGATGCCGCCCGGCCGTGACACAGCAGCGTGACGCAAAGAAATGTGCAAGAGAGTCCGGCAGGGTCCGGCAGGGCCGTCCTAGAGGGAAATGCTGGGCCGGCAAAGCCTCGTGGAAGCAACGGAGTTTGACGGAGTTTGTCGGGCTGACACCCGCCGCCACTCCAGCGGCGGCTCCAGCCTCCAGCGGCGGAGCGGCGGCCTTGGGAGGGCTCCTCTCCAGCAGCAGGCAGCCAATCACACGAAGGGCGAACAAGTTTCAGGACGAGTGCTGGAGGAGGGGAAAAGAAGGCCCTGCATGCAAAACACACCCGCTGCCGCGACCCTCCACGAGGCCTACCCTCGGCAAAAACTGCCCTCACTCTCTCCCTCCCAGTGGTCCGGCATGGCGCTCGGCCACATGCGGGAGCTCCGTGTGTGTGTGTGTGTGTGTGTGTGACCGGGGCTGACCAGGACTGCCGGCACCGCCTTACAGATTGCATTGCTGCTCGACTCGGTGTAGAGCTTAATTTTATCGCCTTGGCCACGACGAGATCGGCCGCAGCCCCCCTCCCCCTCCCCCATCCAGGACTGCGCACACACCCCTTCGCCCCTCTCAGCGAGAGACCGTTTTGGGTCTTGCAATCCAATCCCGTCCAGCCCCAGTGCCGCCGCAAACTTGAACCTCGCCAAGCTCCACCGCTCCGCGCCCCCGCCACCCCCGACACCCCCGCCGCCCCCGCCCGCCCATCGCGCGGTCTAAGGCGGGGCTGGAATTAACAGCGGTGGAGCCCGGTCGGGCACGGACCCCAGCGGGGGCCCCGGTGGGGATGGCCCGCCCTGCAGTTGGGGCACAGACACCGAGGAGGCGGCCGCGGCCACACGGACTACAACACATATCGGCACCGACCAGTTTCCGGAATCGAACGCCAAAAGCCCGTGACCTCCAGACTCGCCCGTCTTGCCAACACTTTCTCGCTGCCGCATTATTCCTCTGGCGTTGAGCGGACACCAACAGCCTTCGGCCACGCCGGCCCCGACCCAATCCTCATAGCCTAGAGCGCTGTTTGGGTCGCGTTTGAAAAGCAATCGCCCTCCTCTTTATGCCGGACCAGCCGGGCCGGGCTGCTCATACTTTGTATAGGACGATACGCGAGGCCGGGAGCGCTGGGAGCGCTGGGAGCGCTGGGAGCGCTGGGAGCGCTGGGAGCGCTGGGAGCGCTGGGAGCGCTGGGAGCGCTGGGAGCCCCGCATGACTCGAATCCCGGCTTTAAAACGGAGCCCCCGCGGGCAGTGGGCCGGGCGGCGGGCGGCGCATGCCAGCCGGGCCGCGTCAGCCACCGCCGGCCATCGGCTCCACGACGTCTCCCCGTCCCGGCCGCGTCCCAGAGCAGGACACAAAGACTTGAAAGAGGGACGGAAACTTGTCCGTTCGTGTACCGAGGTGGATCTGTACTGCTGTCGTGGAACACTATCCAGAGTACACTCAAGACCGGTTGCTTTGGAGTGTGTTCCTCCCTGCTGCCGGCTGCCTCCTGAGCCCCCGAGCCCCCGTGCCCTGCCGGCTGCCGGTTACCTCCATATTCATGTCGCGGGGCAGATGGGGGTGCCGGCCGGGGCTGCGGGGGCTGCCGGGGCAGCGGGGGGACAGAGTTCAAAGCGGGGGGGGCACAACAGCGCAGCGGTGCCACACGGCAAACGGCGAGCACACGTGGGGGCGCGCCGTGAGCACGCACACGCACGGGCACACGCACGCGCACACGCACACGCGGACGGAATACAAACACCGGCCCGACAACACGGAGGGCATACATTAAAACGGCACAGAGCGCCCGGCACGGCCCGACGCGGCTCGCGCACGCGTTTATTTTTGCGGATTGATGTCATGCATACCGGGATATGGCGGCGGCAGCGGCGGCGGCAGCAGCGGCGGCAGCAGCGGCGGCCCGTGATTGGTCCAGCCCAGTCACGTGCTGCGGGCCAGATCTGGGCGGGTATCCGGACCGCCGTGACGGGCCTGCTTGATCTTTTCGCTCCGTGCTTTGGGGCCGACACCGTAGCAGACGGGGGTGGGAGAGAGACGGGGTTGATATGAGGGGCCAGGCGGTAGAGAGGGAGAGAGAGAAAGTGTTGGTTTCGCCTTGGATAGGGTTACAGAGTGGGCCGAGGGGGTGAGTAATGAACGCGCTGTGCGCCGCCACCGCCGCCACCACCACCGCCGCCACCACCGCCCCCTACCTAACCAGCTCCGCTGTTGCTGGCAGCGGCTTAGCACCCGGCGCGTCCCTTAGGCCCACCGCCGGCCAGCCAGCAGCCAGCCAGCAGCCAGCCAGCAGATGTGGCCGTGAAAGCATCCAAGGCCGGCTGTGACGGCTGCTGCTGCTGCGGCTGCTGCTGCTGCTGCTGCTGCTTCAAGCTCCAGACCTCGATATTGTTTTTCCCTTCCATCTTCTGGTCCGCGCGCACGCACTGCTACACGGCGAACCCTTTTCTGTTTTCTCCTCTCGCTCCCTCTCCTTCAGTTTCTCTCTCTCTCTCTCTCTCTCTCTCTCTCTCTCTCTCTCTCTCTCTCTCTCTCTCTCTCTCTCTCTCTCTCTCTCTCTCTCTCTCTCTCTCTCTCTCTCTCTCTCTCTCTCTCTCTCTCTCTCTCTCTCTCTCTCTCTCTCTCTGTGCTGCACTCCGACGGCCAGTCATGCGCGAGGAATAGGTCGGCCAAGTTCCGGCGACATGAAGTACGACATGACCGCGAGCCGAGAGGCGGAGCGCCCCAACAAACTTACCCCCCACCGCTGCCGGTGCCCGGGGTGGTGCCGGGGGCTTCGGGGGGCGCGGGGGCTTCGGAGGCGCGGGGAACGCGGGGGGCTTTACCCACAAGCCAAGCGAGGCACGGGGACGGAAGCAAGGGAAGAACAAGAAGAAGACATGCACGGCTGCAGAGAGAGAGAGAGAGAGAGAGAGAGAGAGAGAGAGAGAGAGAGAGAGAGAGAGAGAGAGAGAGAGAGAGAGAGAGGACGAGGTCGCAACACCATTCGCAGAACATTCGCGATTCGCCCAAGTGCAGACCACTTCCGGGGGACTCCTACCCGCAGCGCCAAAGTGAAGTCCGCGCAGTGGAGTGGCGGCGGCGGCGGCAGCGGCGGCGGCGGCGGCGGCGGCGGCGGCGGCGGCGGCGGCGGCGTGGCGGAGACGGCACACGCATGGGGACGAGGTGATCCCGGAAGCTGTGCCGAGGGGGGAAACAACTTCGGCATGCATCGAGTACCCGACTCCTCCGCGGCAAATATTTGGCATCGTAATACCGAGTTTACGACGGGATCGTATAAAAAGGCGGCCGCCAAACGGGGTCACACACGTATGAATCCACCGGGCACCGCAGCCTCCCACCCCTCACACACACACACACGCACACACACTCGCACATGACACGAGGACATGCACATTCGAGACAACGCCGCGCACCCAAGTGCAGGCCGGGCCCGGATATGCAGTCGTGCAACAGAAATAAAGAGCGCGCTTCTCTCCGCGTCCCCACGGCCCCCTGCCGCTGCCGCCGCTGCCGCCGCTGCCGCCGCTGCCGCCGCCGCCGAAACTTCCTTATCGCCCTTTCGCGACTTTTCGGTCCGTCTCTTCCTCTCCTCTCCACCAGCGCAGGCGGCAGGCGGCAGACATGGGCCGGGCCGGGCTGGCCGCCAGCCCACGGCCAGCGCGGAGAGCCGAACCGAGTTTACGGTCCGAGCCATCGGGGCAACAACAATGTAAGAAAGCTATAACTACCACTGTCCTGCCCCCCGGCCGCCCCCCGGCTACGGCCACCCCCCGGCCACCCCCGACCGCCCACGGTTACCCCCGCCCCGGCCAACCCCACGGTCGCCCCCGCGGCGCTTGGACGGTGGCAAACTTGGCTTATTCTTTGGCTCCCCCGCAGCACATGAGGCCTGCGGCGCGGCGCCTCAAATAAATCTCGCATCGTGTGCCGGCCGCCGCGCTATCCCTGTCAGGCACCTCCCTCTCCCCCCCCCCCCCCGGCACGCCCCTGGCACGCCCCCGGCCGACAATTCAATTTAAGTTGAAAGGGCGAAAATTGCGGCGGATAAGAAAAGTTTAACAGCCGCGCTCAACAACTTACACCACACGCGCGCTGCCCGCTGCCCCTCCGCCTCTCCGCCCGTATGACTCGCACCTGCGGATCGCTGCCCGGCCCCTCATGAGAGCTGCGCCGCCGTGCCGTGCCGTGCCGTGCCGTGCCGTGCCGTGCCGTGCCGTGCCGGACTGCACTGACAAAAACGATTCACGCTCGCAACTAATTTTTCAGTTGATTTCAGTTGATTTCCAAACAAGCACTAACTTTTTTAAAACCACCACAATTTTGTTAGAAAATTAACCATTTAGGAGTTGCGCCACCAAAAAGTTAGGTACTCCGAGAAAGAGGTGCGTTGCGGGAGCAAAGCTACACTTTTGCTTCCGCAACAAACCTTTTCAGTGAAGCAACTACTTCTCGTTGAAGCAACAAACAAAGAGTTCCCCCCACCAAATTTCAGTTCTCACAGCAAAAAAATTACTGCTTACCTGGAAATCAATTGGAACACAAGTTGCGAACACTCATCTTTTTTCCTCTGTGCGACTTACTTGCTGCGCAAAGTGGCGTCGAAGCAGTGGTGGTGGTGGTGGTGGCGGCGGACGGCGGTGTCTGCAACCGACACCACGGCGCGACGCGTGCATTGTATGGCCGTAGATACCCCACAAGGTACCCCGCGGTTACCTGGATGCGAGACGCTGTTGGGTTAGGTCGGCTAACACCGTGGTGAAACACACACACACACACACACACACACACACACACACACAACACACGGAGGGCACAGTTCTGCTGCCATCGCAAATGATTGCACGGCCCGATATGCCACGGCGCGATACTAGCATGTGTGTGTGTGTGTGTGTGTGTGTGTGTCCGCCCTCCCCTCACCCAAACATTGCACACGCTCTGTAAAAACACACACGCACACACACACACACACACACACACACACACACACACACAGGGTCTCCCCGGCAGCCGCACGCGCGCGGTCGAGTCGTGCACAAGATGGGCATAGCGATCGCGGTGTAGTTGTTGGACACGGCCCGAATAAATCCACCAACTCTGCGGCGCCGACCGGCCAGGACTGTGCGGAGGCAGTGCCGGGACAGCCGTGTGTCTTATTACACCTTCCTCTCCGTGACACGCGTGGGCCGCCTTCTCTGTTTCACAAGGAAGCCGTCAGCGAGCGAACAGGTAAGCGGCGGGGGTGACAGCGGTGGTGGCGACAGCTGCAGCAGCAGCAGCAGCAGCAGAGCGGCGGCAGAAGCAGCAGCAGCAGCAGCGGGAGCTTGATTAGCGACGCGAGTTTGCGGGGCCGGGAAGGCTTGCATGGGATTATCGGGAGGGCCTCTGCGAATATATCCCAGTCCGTCCCGGCCCAGGCCCACAAGTTTGTACCGAGGGCCACTCGCGAGGCGAGTGCCGCTGCTGCTGCTGCTGCTGCTGCTGCTGCTGCTGCTGCTGCTGCTGCTGCTGCTGCTGCTGCTGCTGCTGCTGCTGCTGCTGCTGCTGCTGCTGCTGCCGCTGCTACTGCTGCTGCCGCTGCTGCCGCTGCTGCCGCTGCTGCCGCTGCTGCTAATGCTGCTGCTGCTGCTGCTGCTGGCCGCGAGGCTCCCCGCAGCGCACAGCCGTCATAGAGGGCCGACAAACCCTCACAGGCAGCAGCGGTAGCGGCCCCCGGCAGCCCCCAGCAGCCCTCGGCCCGGGGGATGACTTCTGTCCCCGGAATTCAACGGCGCGTCCCACACCATGCAAATTAGACGCGAACGGCACAGCTCTTGTGTCCCCGCGCCAAAACCAACCCCAACCCCTCGGCCCTCAACCCCAAACCAACACTCTCGACTTAAGTCTTCAGGATCTCACCACACCACCCCGTGCTGCGCTGCTGTGCTGCTGGGAAACCACTTCGTTCTCTCTCTCTCTCTCTCTCTCTCTCTCTCTCTCTCTCTCTCTCTCTCTCTCTCTCTCTCTCTCTCTCTCTCTCTCTCTCTCTCTCTCTCTCTCTCTCTCTTCTCTCTCTCTCTCTCTCTCTCTCTCTCTCTCTCTCTCTCTCTCTCTCTCTCTCTCTCTCTCTCTCTCTCTCTCTCTCTCTCTCTCTCTCTCTCTCTCTCTCTCTCTCTCTCTCTCTCTCTCTCTCTCTCTCTCGGCAAGCAACCCAATTTCCGGGTTGAAAAGGAGAAATAGGCAAAGGGGAAGGAGGGGACGCGTGGCAGGGCTTTGGTAGGCCGGGCTGGATTCGGAGGCGCAGCGCCGCGATGAGCTTTCGGCCGCTTTCGGCAGTCTCATCACCACGACGAGACGCCGCACGGCCGCACGCCGTCGGAGACGTCCTTTGTGGGCATCACCATGCGTGCATCAGCGCTGGCTGTGGAGGTCAACCCTTTTTGCAAGTCTCTGTGGGAGGAGGGGAAGGGGGGGGGGGCTGCAGAGCTAAGGCACTCCATCGC
The DNA here is from genome assembly GCA_038380765.1 of Odontothrips loti. Lineage (NCBI taxonomy): Eukaryota > Metazoa > Arthropoda > Insecta > Thysanoptera > Thripidae > Odontothrips > Odontothrips loti. The sequence goes on along the minus strand of CM076248.1, from coordinate 9,782,990 downwards.
CCCCCCCCCCTCTTCCCCATGCCCTTGGTCGCTTGATTCCCTTGCCGATGAAGCACTTCATCCAACTAACTCCAACTCCATTACAAATTTACTACACTACATTTCTCTGCCGCTACAGTGGCGGCTGGCGGGGAAGAGGGGAGGGGGGGGGGGGGGCTTCATCGTGGTGGCGCCGGAAGACCAGCAACGGGGTGAGCAGCGGGAGGAAAGGCGAACCTGAAGAATGTCCGAAGGAGCGCTCCCCCCCCCCCTCCTCCCCTCATCCAGTACACCACCAACAGCCGCACAGACAACAGCCATGGGCCTGCCGACCCGACACACGGGCTCGGGTCGCGGGCCCAGAGACTCCTCTGTTGATCCGGAGTTAGGCCAAGTTTATCACACCCATGCGAGCTTTCCAGTCGGACCCACAGCAGCGCAGCGCCGTTCCCAAGCCCCGGCCCGCCCCCTGAGGTCCTCCGGCCCCCGGCCCACCCCCTCGAGGTCCCCCGGCCCCCGCCCGGCGGCCTGGGCCATCCCCAGTGCAGTTTAGCATACTCCCGCCTCTCTCTCTCTCTCTCTCTCTCTCTCTCTCTCTCTCTCTCTCTCTCTCTCTCTCTCTCTCTCTCTCTCTCTCTCTCTCTCTCTCTCTCTCTCTCTCTCTCTCACACACACACACACACACACACACACACACACACACACACACACACACTTCTCGTTTCCACGCCTCCCTGACTTGACTTCTTGCCCCGCCGCTGCCGTTCCGTGCTGCTTGTTGGCCCGTGCAGCGACACGGCGGCGACCGGCCGGGGGTGTGTACCTGGACTGGACCAAGTCGCAACAAACACCCGGAGCCCGGAGCCCGGACGAGCTCGGTCCTTACAGCGTCGTCCAGGACACCCGTACAGCCAACACGGTCACGGCCGGCCGCTCGTTAGCCGGGAGGCGGGAGGGCGAGGCGCCCGCGAGGTAGGCAGACCCGGCCGGCAGCCGCGCTCGGCGGGCGTGCCTACCCTCAGTTCGCAGGCGCTCGGCCCGCTGCTGGCTGCAGCTCGCGGAGGTAGCGAGCTGGTTTACGTACGCGCAGGCGAAGACAGCACGCACACATACACACACACACACGCACACGCACACACAGAAATCGCTATTCCTCCTCTGCTGCTCGGCGCACAGGACATCCTTCATTAGGATGTGCCATCCGCAGGAAGCGCGGGCGGACAAGGCGGTGGTGCTGTGCTGGCAAGCGCGCGAGCCAACACGATTTGCAAACCACACACACACACACACACACACACACACACACACTGCGAACGGCAATCATTAGCGGCACGTGCATAAATCACCCGTACACGTGTGCGCGCTGCCCATGCGGCGGCTCACGCCGCGGCGCCAGTAGCAGGTGAGGCAGGTCGGGCACGCGCCATTCACGTCTCTGGATATTGAATGAGGCGGCCGCGGGCAGCAATCACACACACACACACACACACACACACACACACACACACACGCGCGCGCGCGCGCGCGCGCGCTTCCACACGACAGATTTATTCCGTTTCCTCCTCCTGCCACACTCTGCGCAGGAGACGGACGACAGTGCGGCACACACACCGTCATATACACACATATATATATATATATATATATATATATATATATATATACATATACAACGGGGACGAGAAAGGAGAGGAGGGGGGGCATGTGATGAGCGACCTTCTAGGTTGACGGGTGAGGGGAGGGTGAGGGCGGGGGACACGCACACCCGAGGGACGGGCGGACGGGCGGGCAGACCGCTGGGGAGAGTGGGAATTGGGAGGGGGAGGGGGGAGGGGGATACGGGATGCGTACACAGAGGGGTCAGGGGCTCGCTCACATCCGGCGCATGGCTGGCGGAAGTGTCATTCCCTACACACAAGAGGCTTGGGGTTATCAGGAAGGGGGGGGGGGAGGAAGCGGAGGGTGGTAAAGTGAGAGAGAGTGGAGGGGAAGGGGTTCGCATACAGCGATGCCAGCCAGCTGTTGTCCCTCTTGACTGCCTGCCCGCCTGCCCGCCTGCCCGCCTGCCGGCCTGCCCGCCTGCCCGCCTGCCTGCCTGCCTGCCTGCCTGCCTGCCTGCCTGCATGCCTGCATGCCTGCCCGCCCGCCCGCCCACCCCCCAGCCTGGACACACAACTTTCCGTCGCACTGCGAGTGCAACAAATTTCATTATCGTCGTCACTCTGCGAAGCAGCAGCAGCAGCAGCAGCAGTAGTAGCAGCAGCAGCAGTGCGGAAGAGGAATAAAGAGTTACCGCGGGGCGCCGGCAGGACCGTAAATACAACTTTTAAAAGTAAATAGCGAAATTGCACGGCACGGCCGGCGGCCCCTGGCGGCGCACAAACTGCACAAACTGCGTAAGGGGCGATGCAGTAAAGCCTCGTTTTCGTTTTAGTTACCGATGCTGACCGTAAGTTTGGACGACGAGGGACGAGACGTGCCGGGTGGGGGAGGGGGGGGGGGCCTCCACGGCGGAAGGACTACCAAAACAAACAGTCGAGCGAGAGAGACGGCGGGCAGCTCGCCGCGGGGGTGGGAGTGAGAGGCAGGCAGAGTGGGGTGGCAAGAGAGGTCCCTGGCCGAACAGTGTCCACAGGGATACAGTAACCCAGATTTATCACCGACCAGTCGGTGGGCGGGGGGTGAAGGTGCGGGACCGGGGCCTTGAGGGCGGCGCGCGGAGACACTCGGCTGCTGCTGCTGCCGCTGCTGCTGCTGCTGCTGCCGCTGCCGCTGCCGCTGCTACTGCTGCTGCTGCTGCTACTGCTGCTGCTGCTGCTGCTTGCTGCTGCTGCTGCTGCTGCTACTGCTACTGCTGCTGCTACTGCTACTGCTGCTGCTGCTGTGGGCCGCACCGTGCACCGCACCGGCTCCGGTCCCGGCAGCGCACCGGGCTCTCGTATCGATTTTCAATGCGGAGCGATACTTGTGACAACGAACGAGAGGAGAGGACACACCGTGCCGGCGGTCCGACAACACTGAGGCCGCGGAGGGGCGGCAGGGGCGGGGGCGGCGGGGGCGGCGGGGGCGGCGGGGGCCCCCAGGGCGGGCATGACCGCCACCATGCCCAGTCCCAAAGCCCCCAGCCCACCTTTCCCCTGCGTCAGCCCTGAGCTCCCCCCCCCTCTCTCTGTCTCTCTCTGTCTCTCTCTTTCTCCCCCTCCAAGTGGCACACAGCGACACCCGTAATTAGCGTAAAAGCTTTAATACTGTCCGGCCGGCGCCGCGCCTCGCCGACCTGATCAATGCTCGGCGCCCGGCGCCACAGGGCACGGCCACAGGGCACGGCCGCTGGGCACGGCCTGAGGGCACGCAGCCACACAGGGTGTTCCACGCGTGTCCCAGGAGCGTTCCCAGCCACAGGGACGCCGTCAAGCAGCAGCCAAGAGCGGTATGATCGGAAAATAAGGGCAACAGCCCGGCCCCAGCCGGACGAGGCCACAAAAACCGGGAAATGGAGATGGAACAAGGGGGAAAGCCGACGGCAATGGCGAGGAGAGGCGGGCAAAGAGGGGAGAAGAACGGTGGTGAAGGAGGAGGACGCGGTAAGTACGGTCCTGGAGGGAGAGAGAGAGAGAGAGAGAGAGAGAGAGAGAGAGAGAGAGAGAGAGAGAGAGAGAGGAGGAGGATACAGAGTGGGGACAAGGCGAGGTAATAGAAAACGGAAGGGAAAGGTACACGTTATGAGGTAGGTACAAAAATGAATACGGCATGATGCACGCCCCGTGGTATCTGAAGGGGCAGGGGAAACAGCGACGGGGAGGAGAGAGGGGAGCTGCGGACACGGGGAGAAAAGGGGGAACCAGAGGAGAAAGGGCGAAATCAACACTAACCCACGCGTAAAAGGAGGGGGCGCGCAGCAAAGGCTGAGAGACTTGCAGCCATTGCTGACAAAACAGCGCGACGGCAGCACGGCGGCCGGGAAGAAGCATAAAAGCTAACAAACAAGAGCTCAACTCTTCACACCTTAAAAAAATACGGGCGGCGCGGCGAAAGGAAAAATAATAATAAATAAAAAGAACGACACATAGGCGCAAATCTTTGCGTCGTATTTTACGTCATCTTATACACACACATGGCGCCGTGGCGACGCGCTCTCCGGCCAGCCCAGCCAGCCCAGCCGCCCTCAACAGCACGCTTGTGTCTGCTTTGTGTCCTCCTCCCCCCGCGCGCCCAGCTGACAAATTGTGTTTGCACGCTCCCCTCCGAAAGAAAACCCTTCCCTGTCCCTGCTGCGCTCCGCGCCCCCACCCCGCCGTCCATATCTAGCAATGAGACCCCCCGAGGCCGAGCAGCAGCGCCGGCAGAGATGGAGATGGACTCGCGCGAGGCTAGCCTCGGTGCCACAACCATCGGCCGCCGGCAGAGATGGACTCGCGCGAGGCAGCCTCGGTGCCACAACCATCGGCCGCCGGCAGAGATGGACTCGCGCGAGGCTAGCCTCGGTGCCACAACCATCGGCCGCCGGCAGAGATGGACTCGCGCGAGGCTAGCCTCGGTGCCACAACCATCGGCCGCCGGCAGAGATGGACTCGCGCGAGGCTAGCCTCGGTGCCACAACCATCGGCCGCCGGCAGAGATGGACTCGCGCGAGGCTAGCCTCGGTGCCACAACCATCGGCCGCCGACCAACGGCCTCCGCTCACGCATCCCCCATTCAAGCTCTCCGGAAAGGAAATCTGGAACTTAAAGGCCATTATGGCAGAGCGCGAGAGGAAGACAGAGAGGAAGAGGGGTGCGCGGTGTTTACTAGGTGTAAACAAGGGACGGGGTCACTCTAACACCCGCGCCGCTGGCGCCGCTGCGGACGGAGGAAAAGAAAAGGTCCTCGCAGCTGCTCCTTTAACTCGTCGCACTTTATTGGCCGTTTTATTGGAGGCTTTACGCTTGTGCCGGAGGAACAGTAGGCGGGGCTACGGCCAAGAAAGAGAGAGAGAGAGAGAGAGAGAGAGAGAGAGAGAGAGAGAGAGAGAGAGAGAGAGAGAGAGAGAGAGAGAGAGAGAGAGAGAGAGAGAGAGAGAGTGAGAGAGGGAGGGGGAGAGAGAAAGAGAGAGAGAGAGAGAGAGAGAGAGAGAGAGAGAGAGAGAGAGAGAGAGAGAGAGAGAGAGAGAGAGAGAGAGAGAAAGAGAGGACTCCATGATCAAGAAGGGCGTTCAGCTGATACCGAGAAAGAAGGCCAGGACACCATGTGTAAGATATGATGACGTTACATACGAGGGGGGCAGATGCTTATGGCGCGAGCATGGAAGGGGTCGCCGTGCAGATGCGGCCAGTACACTGTGCTCCATCTTATGGAGAGGGACAGAGACAGAGAGAGGGAGAGAGAGAGAGAGGGCAGAGACAGGCCGCACTCGCTCCCACAGTACTGTACGGAGAACCCCGAGCTTATCGCTCGCTGCCGGAGCAAGGTCCTTCCGCCCCCGGCCGCCCCCGGCCGCCCCCGGCCCACCTCACCCTGACCCGCACAACGGCGCCGCCGCCCGGCCCCCCACACCACCGCTGGGGCCTACGGGAGGGGCCCGGGGACCCACACAGGCTGCGCCGCCGAACCGAAAATAAGGCCCGCGACCGAACCTCTGCACAAATAGAGGCCCGGGGATAATCTGGGCTTTACGAGTGTCCAAACGCCGGGCGCGACTTGGGGGCGGGCGGTGCTGCGTGACCCGGCCAGTGGCGGCGCGTGTGAGTTTTGGATAAGGGATGATCGATAATCGGTCGTGAGCTAATTGATCAATGTGGGGCACGCACTGTGTGGCAGGTGCGTCCCCCTGCGGGGGGCTCACACACACACACACACACAGCCTCCAGAGACCAAAGACAGCCGCTGACACAGGCGGCAAACTCGGTGAAGGTCGCGGGTTGGGAAGGGCGCCGGGGCGGCAGATTCTGCCCTTCGCTTCGGGCGATATCGGCGTTAAACCAGCGGCACACGTGTGGGTTCTTCCTCACCCCCCCCCCCTGCCCCCGGGGCCATGGGCCCGCCGGGTGTAGTAGTGTTCGCAGCGCTTGGCAGCCGTCACAACAAGGGGCCCAGCCGCCGCCGGCACCCGCCAGGACGACTAGAGTAAGAGGATCGTGTTCTAGGGAGCTCGGCTCAGAGCTGTGGACTGTGGACTGTTATCGATCTCATGGACCTTCACCTTCTTCCACAGCGCAGACCAGCGCAGACCAGCGCAGCACCCAGACCCCAGCCCAGACGTCCAGGCCGGTTACAAAACAAGAGGCGATAAAGCGCAGAGGCCGACGGGGATTTACGGGTGTGCAACTAAGTAGCGGGCGGCGAGTACGTTCCGGTCCAGGGGCTCCAGGCCGGCCGGGGTACTTTTAGAGCTTGTCTGCGACCAGAGCGCGTGGGGGACGTTCATAAACTACGTGACTATTTTTTTTTTAATTTATTATTTTCTTCTTCTTTTTGTTTTTTGGCGGTGGATGTTGTCAGGCTATGTTCACGATTCTACCCTCAAATACAGGGTACGGTTAGATTAGCCAAGGAGGGGGTAACAAAAAGTGGCCAAAATTCGGTCACGTAGGTTTACGAACGTCCCCGGGTGCCGCCAGAACATGCCGATGCGGCCTGCGGCTGTTTCCGCGCCGCCCTCCCCTCGCCTTGTTTATACTGGGCGGCCACGTAACAACATGGGCGGCCAACACCGAGCTTAGCCGCAACGCCCCCGCCACCCCCGCACCCCCGCCCCGCCCCCCGCTGCCGGAGGAGCAGCAGTGGGCCCCGGCGGCCCGCAAAGCCCCTCAAATCTCGCTAGGCTAGGGCAGGCCGGGTGTTGCCGGGTCACTGGCTACCACTGCTGCCGCCGCCGCTGCTGCCGCTGATACTGCCGCTGCTGCTGCCGCTGCTGCTGCCGCTGCTGCAGGCCTGGCCGACCGAATGAGCCGACAGGGGAGTGTGTGCGGTCCTGCAGCCGGAAGCAGGGGAGTAAAGAGTGCGGATATACGATATGGCCCGGCCGCAACGCACCGCACCTTACAGCGGGGGGCCGTGGCCGGCTGGGGCCCGGCCTATCGGGAGTGTGCTGTGCGCTGGGCGGCTATCGAGCCTGACCGACCTCCCAGGGCACGTATATCGGGAAGGGGAGGCTTGTCCGAGCGGATCCCACTCCCACGGAATCCTACCCCGAGAAGACGTCGGCGGGCGCGGATCTGCGCCGTGCCGCCGTCGGCCGCCCTGGCGCCGCCTGTTCGTTTGTTACCTGGGGCTGTCGCGCCTTTTGCCGTCTCGCCGCCTTCAAAGCAGGCAGCCATGCGGAAGCCAAGCCCCATTACGGTGTGATGAGATACGCCCCGGGAGCGGGGAGGGGTGGGGCACGGAGGCACCCCCTCCCAGCAAAATAAACACGTCACGGTGGTGCCTGCGGTGGCGGGGTGGTCGGGCAAAGACAAGAGCTCAGGCATTTGTGATTTTCGCAAATATTTGTACATGTTAGAATTATCCCTGGTAAAATACCGTATCCTCTTGCCGCGGTGTTCAGAGAGAGAGAGAGAGAGAGAGAGAGAGAGAGAGAGAGAGAGAGAGAGAGAGAGAGAGAGAGAGAGAGAGAGCGGGACAGGTAGACAGAGGTACATGCGCACTCGCACACCTGCAAAATGCAGGAGCTCGGCGCAACGAGGCCACGCGCCGCGGTGCACTGAGCATAATGAATCGCGTAATTACGTTACCCACCTGGTAAATAATACGGAGGGTCACAAGTGGCGGCGGCGCATCCGTGCGACAGCTGCCGTCCTGCGGATCAAAGCGCCGCGGGCGCGCGCACGCCGATTCAGCTCCTTTAATAGAGTACAGCCGGAGGCGTTTCTCCGGCTGCTCGACGCGGCGGGGGGTGGGGGTGGGGGTGGGGGTGGAGGGTGGTGAGCGCCCCCCGAGACATACCGGCGCAGCTCCCATACACATTCCTTTCACGCCGTTTATGGTGCGGACAGATAAATAAGAGTGCGTCGTCGCTGCGGAATTTCTCCATTTGCTTCGGAAGTCGGCGCGCGGGGTCCTTTTCGGTCCGTCTGAGACAGCACAGCGGCGGGGCGGGAGAAGCGTTCGTCCCTGCGGGCGGAGGGAGAGGGACAGAGAGAGACAGAGAGACACACAGAGAGAGAGAGAGAGAGAGAGAGAGAGAGAGAGAGAGAGAGAGAGAGAGAGAGAGAGAGGGGGGGGGGTGAATTCGGTAGGTGCCGATAGCAGTGGACGGGGACATATTGTCGGGACACGTACTGGGGACCGATGCCACCCTTGTCTTCGTCCCGAGCGTATTGTCTCGCGCGCTATGCCAGCGAATTTCCATGCGGATCGGCGAGGACCTTGCACCCCATATTTCACGGGATGGCCTCTCTAGGAGGAGTGGGCCCGAGGGGAAGTCGGCGGGGTGTGTTCCTGGCGACCTTTGCCAAGACACTGGCCGCGGTGGTCATTCCTATATCGGAGGGGAGGGGTGCTGGGGGAAATCAGGAAAAAGGGACTTTGTTTCGAGATAGGCGCGGGGCGGCACACTGCCAGCGAAGCAACAAACAACAAACTCGACGCAGAAAACGCTGCTGCCCCCGATAGAGTTGATAATAGCTCGGAATGGACGCAAGGCAGATCCGTGACCCAGTTCCGGAGATATCGCCACACCCAATATTCTACAGGCCGCCCAGAGCGATAGAGAGCGGCGGCGACCATAAAATACTGGACGATATGGAAGGAGGGATGGGAAGCGAGCCGAAGGAGTAGCGGGAGTGGTCGTGGTGGGTTTGTGACAACAAGAGCGGCAGAAGGGTGAGAGAGAGAGAGAGAGAGAGAGAGAGAGAGAGAGAGAGAGAGAGAGAGAGAGAGAGAGAGAGAGCGAGAGCGAGCGGGACAGACAGACAGAGACAGAGAGGGAAGGCAGGGGAAGGGGGCGGGGAGAGTACACAGGACGGGGGGTAGGAGCGTGCAGCGAAGGGTCACGTGTTACTGACAGCCCGGAGAGTAATGAGAGTGCTCCCCACTCCACCCACCTTCCCCCATGCATGTACCTACTCACACCAGAGAGAGAGAGAGGGATATATATATATATATATATATATATATATATATATATATATATATATATATATATATATATATATATATATATATATATATATATATATATATATATATATATATATATATATATATATATATATATATATATGCCGCCACGTGAATAAGACGTAGTGATGTAACCAACCGCGCGGGTCAATGCCACTGCTCGCAGACGGCACACTGCACATGCACACCCGAACGCCGCGGGGTTAATACACACACAGGTCTGCGTAGGTGTTTTCTGCGCTACTCGGGCGTCTGCAGAGCAGTGTGGACACCTGTTGACCCTCTTGGCCCCTGCTTCATTAGTGGGTGCACGGCGGTGCAGGTTGGGCCCGCGCCCCCCACCCGCCGCCCCCTAGCAGACGTAATTAACCCAGCGGCGCTTCATTTCTTCCCCGAGCACGGTTTGCACGACCCAGCGTGGTGACGGCTCTATTTACGGTCTTCTTTGCGAGAAATAAATATACAGGTTGTCATACAGCACGACACGATAAACACGAATGGAAACACAGACACAAACCGGCACGTACGGTAGGTGAAAACGAACAAACTAAAACAACTAAAAAACGACTGAGCGAAGGCTTAGCATTAACACGCTCCCGTAAAAAAAAAAAAACCAGCAAAAATTAAGTCCTCCAGGCCAATTTTACCTTCTTTTCCGTGGGCAAAGAGAATACGGTATTCACCTGCCAAGGGTGCGGAAAAAATGCGGATACAATGGAGTTTTGTCGGCACACGGCCAATCGTTCTGAAAGCAGACCAGGGCCAGCAGAGATGGGCGCCCTGCGCAGACAAGGCTCCGCGAGCACAGAATCATAAAGGCAGGAGAGGTGGGCGTGTTGTGGGGCGGGGCGGGGCGGGGCGGGGCGGGGCGGGGCGGGGCGCAGCGCTGCGCCTTGGTGTGGTTTGCCCTGCTTTCGCTCCGCTTTCGCCTCGCGGTGGTGGCGGTGGCGCTGCCTTGTACTCGTCGCTTTAATCTCGCGTGTCATAAAAAGTGGCAAACATGTAAAAGAAAGAGCGTTCGGGCCGTGTCGCGGGGTGGACAGCGGCAGGGGCGGGGGCTGGACGCGGAGGCAGCGGCGGTGCGGTGGCAGCGGCGGTGCCCCGCCCGCCCGCACATTACCAATTCAGAGTCGAAATTAAACATTAATTACTCGGCGGGGCACAATTCTGAGCCGTGAGACGCGCCCGGTCTCGTTAAATTTTAAGTTTATGACCGGTTTAAAATGGTTTTTGAGTTATTAAAATTTAAGTTGATGGGTGTGTGGATGGGCTGGGACAAGAGCCGGAGGGCGGGCTGTGCCCTGGCTGTGCCGGCAGGCTGGCTGCTCCGGGCTCCACAGCAGCAGAGAAAGCGAAAGGAAAACAACCACCGAAAAATAAAATAAAACTAGGGCCGAAACAACCGCAAGCAACTGCACTTCGGTCCGTGGCGCTCTGCTCTGCGAGCCCATTCGTGGCTCCGGAGACAAACGGAGCCAAGCGGGAATCTCGGCGAGGGGCGCTGCTGACATCATTTCTGGACCAGTTTTTCGCCTCGCGCCAAATTCGGCTTACACTCGGCGAAGCGCCCCGCCGCCCGGCCCGGCCCGGCCCGGCCCGGCCCTGGGAGCGCGCTGCTTCCATACTTGACGTATTTTCTCGCCACCTCACATTCCCATACCGTCTGCCGCGCGCACTCCCTTGCCACTGCCGCCTCCTCTCCCGAGCGCCAATTTCCATACGTAGTAAGGAGATGCTCGGCTGTCGTCGAGCAATACGCTGCCCTGCCCCCCGCCCCGCCACGCCCCGCCAAGCCACGCCACGTGCACTTGCAGCGGAATATTTCACGCTCCGGCTCACGGCAACTCAAATCAGCTGGCATCTTCTCACACACGCGCGCACGCACATACACACATACACACACACACACACACACACACGCACACACGAGTGTATTCCGATGTACCGTCCCCAGCATCCGAGTCGGTAGGGAGACATCGGGCCGAAGCTGTCCGCCCGGAGGTGCTGCCCGGACCGTCTGGTGAGGGGCGGTGCTGGGGGGGCGGCGGTGGCAGTGGCGGCGGTGGCGGCGGTACAGCGGCGGGGCACGCAGAGCCGACTTTCAGGATAATGTTACGGGCGAAGGACGCCGCGGCGCGCGGTCGGCTCGGCGACGAAAAGGAAACCGAAGCTTAAATTAAAGGCCCCCGCTCCCCTCCCACCCACAGACACCCTCCCGTACCCTCTCTCCTACGCCGCTGCCGCCGCTGCCGCCGCTGCCGCCGCTGCCGCCGCTGCCGCCGCTGCCGCCGCTGCCGCCGCTGCCGCCGCTGCCGCCGCTGCCGCCGCTGCCGCCGCCACCGCCGCCACCGCAGCCGCTGCCGAGGCCGACCAGCGGCGCGCAAACAGAATATACCGTTCGCAACGAGAACGAACGACTTGCGCTGCAGAGAAGGGGGATGAGGGGAAACAAGACAGGCATGGAGAACGCTTAGCGTTCTAGGACAGACTCGTTCTGAGGGAAAATAAGGTTTTTGAGATTTTAGTAAAAAAGCGTCGGAGTGAGCGCACAGGAGAGAGAGAGAGAGAGAGAGAGAGAGAGAGAGAGAGAGAGAGAGAGAGACAGAGAGACAGAGACAGAGAGAGAGAGACAGAGAGAGACAGACAGAGGCGTAGCAGCATCCCCTCGGTGTCCGGCGCGGATGAGAAGTTAGCGACCACGACCAACTTCCCAAATGCCCTCTCGTAATAGTTGATGCCCCCCCCCCTCCCACCCCCTTGCCCCAGATTTCACCTCCTTTGCTCCATCCCTACAGATCACCGTGTTTTCCCTCCACTCAACACTGGGACAAAAGAGCGGGCCGTAATGAGGCGGAGAGAGAGAGAGAGAGAGAGAGAGAGAGAGAGAGAGAGAGAGAGAGAGAGAGAGAGAGAGAGAGAGAAGGAAGGGGGATATCAGGTCGGGTACACGGTAGAGCGGAGGCGTATCCAGAAGAATATTACAGCGGGTGCGGAGAGGAGGCAAATGTCACACGTCAAGAGGCAGTGTGTGTGTGTGTGTGTGTGTGTGTGTGTGTGTGTGTGTGTGTGTGTGAGTGAGTATGTGTGTGTGGCGTCGGAGGCTGTGGTCCACAACGCTGCGTCCTTGCCTTGGAAGCATCGCGGCGCCACCGTGGTGTCACCCCCCACCCCCCCTCCCTCCACGGCCCATAAGCTCAAATATAATGTCTCCAACCCAGCCCCCCGCACCCCCATCCTCTCGCATCCGGATTACACCATGACGAAGTGTATAGCGGAACTTGTATGAAGGTCTTCGAGGCCCTCGACGCCACCATGATACGCCCATTATACATGTTTCGCCACCCTTTTCGGCCGGAGCCCAGCCCTCGGCAGCCCCCGGCTACCCCCGGCCGGCCAGCAGGGCCGCCACAACAACAGGCCACCGCCTCCTTGTAAAGATACGGCCGGTCGTTTGCAGGAATGGTATGAGTGTTGGCAGGCCTTGCTTGCAACGGTGTGTTGCCGTGAAGGGGGGGGGGGGGGACCGGCCCTCTCCACGTCCCCGTCCGGAAAGTTTTCTACATAAACAAGTCCACTGCGACGCCCTTTCAGAGGCAAAGGGCTGTGCTGCTGCGCCAGGCCGGCCTGCTTCGGAGCGCCCCCTGGCGGAGCTGACCGTCACTAACGCGCTACCAACCACGCGGTCGGGATTCGGGACAAATCAGGAGTCGTCAAGCCCCGAGCGTGATGGAGGACCACCGTCAGGACACCTCCCTCAAGTCCGACTCCAGTTACCTCGCGGGAGAGAAGCCGTAGCACGTCGGACCCACCTGAAACAGAAGAAAGCAGGCAGATTAATTCACCGTCAGGGTATGTGTGCAGCGCGTGGCTCGGCAAGTGCGTGGCTCGGGCAGCAGTGCAGCAGAGGCCCCAGTAACCTTCCGACCGGAACTACCCGCACCCACCGGGATCAACTCGAAACGTCACCTGCCCCTGATGGCCGCCTCCCCGGCCCCATAACACACACAGCAAACGTCATTAGTCAATATCCATTTATTTCTATGCAGGTTCCACCTGATTCGCTCCCTTGAGGGCTAAAGAATTTTTTTTTTTAAATGGATGAGAAAGAAGCGAACAGCAAGGCAGGAAAGATGAAACAAGATAAGGTGTTAAAAAAAAGCAGCAAGAAAAATGCCTGCAAAGCCTCCTCGGGTGACCTAGAGAGTCCCATGGGGGCATCGCTTTCCTCACGGCGGGGAGAAAAAAGGGGGAGAAATGGAAAAGGAGGGTCGGCTGCTTAGAGGGGTCAGCCCTACAAATCCATCCGCGGCCTTAACTGGCATTAGCGAGACGCAAAAATGACCCTACAGGGATTTTTCATAAGTAGAGGCCTCACAAAAACTGAGGAAGTGCGAGGAAGAGAGAGAGAGAGAGAGAGAGAGAGAGAGAGAGAGAGAGAGAGAGAGAGAGAGAGAGAGAGAGAGAGAGAGAGAGAGAGAGAGAGAGAGAGAGAGAGAGAGAGAGAGAGGGGGGAGGGAGACATTGTGGAGAATAATAGCGAGGCTAGACCGAAGAGGACGGCAAGAGAACCACGGTTTTCTTTCATTTTTTTATTTTTTTAATATTTTTGTTTAAAAAGGGGGCGGATCAGCGCGAGGGGTGCATGGAAGAGCCGAAGAGGCTGCAAGCCCCGGGAAGGCAGCCCACAAAAGGGATCGTACAGATCCCTAATCAATAAAGGCGCAGGGCATAGGGGGAGAGAGGGCACGCAAGATGGCGGCCACTGCGCTGGATTTGCGGCAGCCCCGCGCGGGCCCGCGGGGGCGAGGTTCGGGGATTCGTTTGCGGGGACACACACCAAATTAAAATAAGCCCCTGCTAAATCCCCCCGCTGGGTCGTGGCGCCGGGCGTGGCCGTCATACCCGCAGCCCGCACGGCCGGCGGCGGGAAAGTCGCGGCGATTCTACAGCAATTTCCCTCCTCTTCCTCTCCTTGCTCAAACCTGCCTTGTCCTCCGCCTTCCACACACGACTTTTCACTTTCATCTCCATCACACGTGCGAAGAATCACAATCGTCCCCGCCTCCTCTGCTCACTACCTCTCTCTCTCTCTCTCTCTCTCTCTCTCTCTCTCTCTCTCTCTCTCTCTCTCTCTCTCTCTCTCTCTCTCTCTCCCTCTCTCTCTCTCTCTCGCTCCTTCCCCCGTCATTACAAATGCGGAAACCGTGTGCGGCCGTGCCGCAAACATCAAAATGAATTTTGCGAGATGGAAGCAAAGGCAAAGCGTGCGGAGCGGTGCGGGTGCATCGGCACACACACACACGCACACACACGCAAACACACACGCACACACACTAACGCACACACACACACACACTAACACACACAAACACACACGCACTAACACACACACACACACACACACACACACACACACGTCCCTGAGCCGAGTGCAGCGGGGCCTGCGGGGCCGGCGCCTCGTTCTTTAGTCGGCTCCCTTTATTACATCAGGCCTGTCCACCTGCTCCCGCCCCTTCCACACCGGTGCATCACATCACACAACTCTACGGCGGACCAGTACTACTCGCAGCGCAGAAACTCTCCCCGCCGCCAGAGGGCACCACTATCCAGACACTCATCCCCCCTGAAGCTCCTGCCGGTCCTACCAATCTGGGCCAGATAGAGGAGGGGCGGCGCCGCTTCCGGTCCAGTAATTTGGCGAAAGAGACTCGCAGCAGCACCAGCGGCGGCAGCGGCAGGGCATCGAGGCAACACGCCATCGAGGCAACACGCCATCGAGGCAACACGCCATCGAGGCGCGCGCTGCGAATCGAGGCTGCGCACTCCTACGGAATACCAACGGATTGAGGGCGAGCCGGGCAAACAGCGCAGCGGGCCGAGGGGGGCGGGACCGGGGTCGAGGCCGGGGGCGGGGTGGGGGCGAGCCGGGGGTGGAGCCGGGGTGTCCCAGGACTCACGCCCGGAGGTTAGGCCTGTTAGCCACTGCAGTCGGGTACAGCAGCTCACGTGCTCCGCCCAGCAGTAGCCGCTCCCCCACCCCCACCCCCACCCCCTGCAGCGTGAGCTTCCCCTGTATAAGTCCAGCCGCCGCAGTGTGCCCCAACCCGGTTAGCCAGTCTCTCCAATATGATGGGGATGCGCTGAACAGGTTCCGGGAGTGGACACTCGGCCTGCAACTGGTCCACGGCGCCACCAGCGGCTCGTGCCGGTGCTGGCCGCGTACGGCATGCGGCGCCTCCCCCTGCCGGCACCGGCCCCCAACGGCCAGCCAGCAGCCAGCGCCCGAATGGCGCATTCTAAAGTCCAGCACGGGCAGTAAAGTTACACGACGGCAAACGGGTGCAGGGGTCGGCACTCGCGCAGCGCGTCGTCGACCCCCCCCCCCTCCCGGCTCCGGGTACGGCTCCGGGTACGGCTCCGGGTACGGCTCCGGGTACGGCTCCGGGTACGGCTCCGGGTACGGCTCCGGGTACGGCTCCGGGTACGGCTCCGGGTACGGCTCCGGGTACGGGGTCCGGTCCGGGGTCGGGTCCGGGTCCTCTACCCGGGCTCAGCACCGACAGCACGGTGCAGCGAGGGTGCGGTGCGGTGCGGAACACAGTGCGGCCGACCCACGAGGGGTGGACGACGACTCAATGCCGGCGCACACCACACCCCACCCCACCCACCCAGCCCACCCGCCCACCACACACACACACACACACACACACACACGTGCGCGCGCGCGCGGGGGGGAAAAACTGGGCCAAATTTCGATGGCACTGCGCGCGCTATGGCAAGGAGTTAATTGAGTGCCATGAGTCCCTGTGCCCACGGGCACCATGGCGCCGTCAGCGGGAGTGTGTGTGAGTGGAGGAGCGCGGTGAAACAGCCACAGGCAGCGGCGGGGAGAGGCGCCGCCGTCGTCCCCCTTTTGCCGTCACGCCGGCATAACTGGCTTCATGAAACTGAGCCATCAGCGGGCGTAAACGAGGGCCAGGAGCACGGCCCGGCAGCAGCGGGGGTGGGGAGGACAAGCAGCAGCAGCAGCAGCAGCAGCAGCAGCAGCGGTGGTGGTGGTGGCAGCCGGGTGCACCTAGATGTGGCCACCAAACTACGAGGCCGGAATAGGAAAGCAGCACCGAGCCGAAGGGAGGGCGAGGAAAAAAGGATGAGGCAGAGAGAGAGAGGAGCAGAGAAGGGGAGGGTAAAAAATGGAGAGGCGAGCGGCTCGTCGGCGACATTGCTGGCTGCTCAGCCGCCCTCTCGTCCCGCCGGGGCATCAAGCAGGCCCTCTTCTTCATAATCATCGTCCCTTTAATATTTTTTTCTCTCCTCTCCTGCTCTTGTTCTTGACTCTCGAGCTCAACGTCGGGCGTTCTGACCATACGGATCGGTGCGCTGCTGCTGCAGCAGCATCATCAGATGTTTCGTACGGAGAATCGCGAAAAATGTGTTGATCTTTGTTTTTGTCGTTCACGCGAGTTCTGGTGGAGTCAGGGGGGTGGGCAGTGGTCGCTCTGGCTCATTCCGGGCACAGTCCTCCCCGAACCCGCCGCGGGGACCTGGGCCCCCCGGGGGGACACCCAAGGGGATTGGGGGGGGGGGAGAGAAAGTTTTATTTGGGAGAGTATGTCGCGACGCGCTCACAACTCTTGTCACGATCTCCCTTTTCCGTCACCTCATCTGATCCAGCGGCAAAGTTTACCACCTCCTCCACCATCACCACCACCGCCACCCCCTCGAAGTCTCCGCAAATCGGACCTTCCGCGACAAACGCAATCTCTCTGTCTCTCTCTGTCTCTCTCTGTCTCTCTCTGTCTCTCTCTGTCTCTCTCTGTCTCTCTCTCTCTCTATCTCTGTCTCTCTCTTTCTTTCTGCTCTTCCCTCACCCTCTTCTTCTCTTTCGCTACCGGTTCCACCCGCATCGCTCAATCTCCAGCGCCATTCTAATCCACACGCGTCAGAGGAGGTGGAGGAGGAGGAATTGGGGTGGAGGGAGGAGGGAGGTGGGAGCTTGCCTTTTTGGTTCGCTTTCTGTGCGCTGCGTTGCTGTTGGGGTGCAACTCAAATGCAGAGACGGAATGGGCGCGGTAGCGACGGGTATGAGCCAAGGGGAGAGAGAAGGAAAGGGAAAACTAGCGCCCGAAAGTGTGAGAGAGAGACACACACACAAACGATGCCCGCCCGCATAGGCCGCCACCAAAGCGGCACACATAGAGAAAATATGCAAATTCCACCCGCGCTTCCCCAGAGTCGCACATCGCCATTATTCTTTGGCGCTCAGGTTTTTCTTCTCCCCCCCTCCCCTTATCTCTCTCTCTCTCTCTCTCTCTCTCTCTCTCTCTCTCTCTCTCTCTCTCTCTCTCTCTCTCTCTCTCTCTCTCTCTCTCTCTCTCTCTCTCTCTTCTTTCTCTCCTTCTCTTACAGCGCCACCCTAGTGGCGCGCGGAGGTACAAAAACCGAGGTGAACGCGCTGGGCCGAAATTAAATATCAATAGGTGTTTTTTTTTCCGGCGGCGACTTTCCTCTCGATTCAGACACAGTACTCTAACAGCACTCTCACCTGCCGTGCGTGCCCCGTGCCCCCGCCCCGCCCCATCCAGGATCGACAAAACCCTAAAATATAAAGCACTCAAAAAGTTTTGAGGTCAGGGTTGATAAAAAAAAATTACTCCTGCGTGCAGCGTAAAAGGGCTCCACACAAAGGTGGCGGCGCACAAGGCTGAAACGGCGGAAGTTGTCACACGTCAGCTGATCTGCCTTCTTTTTTTTCCATCTTCTATTCCGCCCCCTCCGCGGATGTGTGTGTGTGTGTGTGTGTGTGTGTGTGTGTGTGTGTGTGTATGTGCACGCCGACACGCCCCCGCCCCTTAACCCATTTCACACTTTTTATTGCTCTTTAGTGTCGCCATTTGTTCTTCCTTTCCTTGTTCCCCACTTCCACCAGGCCGCAAAGATGGGCCCCCCAGACCAAAGTGAAAGCCAGCCTGGGAGAGTGCAGAGCGACTTGTGAGCCAGCGGAGCCAGCGGAGCCAGCCGGCGCGGAGGTGGGTTTGGGATGGGGGGGGGGGGGGGCGTCGCGCGGAATGGTGGCAGACAGTAAAAGTTGTCACCCCAGGTGCAAAAGAATGGCACAGGGGTGTGTTAGGCGCTCACCCCTACCCTCTCCCTCTCTCTTTTTCACTCGCACTCTCACTCTCTCCCCCACACAACGTTCCGAGCGCATACGAACCACCAAAGAATTATTAGCAGACGCATATGGCTGGTACCGCAGCGAACCTGAGAAACAAACACATGTCGTGAGCGTGAACTGTAATGAGAACGTTGAGATTCCCGCGCTGATAGATGGAGAAACTCTCTTTTATTGCGTCGATATGGAGCTCTCCTATCGTTTCGTATTGAAAACTCGCGGCGCCCGGCCCGGATCCCGCCGGCCTGTGCTCGCCGGCCGCTGCTCCGGAGGCCGGCGGGAGCCCTGGCGGGGCGGGACCCCGAAATCTTGTCTATTTGAGTCCCTCTGGCCGTGACGCGGAACTACCCCACTGCCACAGAATAGGGCGAAAAGGAAGAGAAACGACTCAACTCGCGGCAATAAAAGTCCCCCGCACGGCCAACGGCCCATCCCAGCCCAGCAGCGCCGGGCCGCCGGGCCGAGCTCGGCCGCCTGCTTTTAGAACCGTTCCCTTCCACTCCGGGGCAGCACAGGCCACAGGCACAGGCGCCACAGGCACAGCACGGGACGGGCAGCGCCGCCGAAGGATCGAACTGAGCCGCACCGCAGCCAGCGACTAGCAAGTGCCCGGCGACTCTCTCTAATCGCGACACTGCAAGAGCAGCGGCTGTGAGTATTACGAGAGAGAAGCAGTCCCTTGATGGCGAACTCTTCCCAGTCCACGGAGAAAAAAGTTTAGTGGTCGCAACTAATTTTTCTGTTGATTTCCAGGCAAGCAGTAATTTTTTTGTTCTGAGCACTAACTTTTGTTGGGGGTACGATTTGTTAGTTGAACCGACAAACAGTCAGTTGCTGCAGCGAACGGGTTTGTTGCGGAAGCATAAATGTAGTTCCGATCCTGCAATGCACTGATTTGTTGCAGCAACTAACTTTTCATTAGTGTAACTAACAAACAGTTCCCCAAACAAAATTTTAGTTCTCAGGACCAAATTTACTGATTGTCTGGAAATCAACTGAATCATTAGTTGCGCACACCAATCTGCTTTTCTCCCTGTCTTTCTTCTTTATTTCTTGTGCCGACTATTTTATTTTACGTTGCGACCGTTGCCATGACCTGAGGCAGTGATGTACACTGCGCAGTAGAGGAGCCGCCCCCGGCACGCCGCCCCCGGCACGCCGCCCCCGGCACGCCGCCCCCCCACGCCGCCCTCGGCACGCCGCCCCCGGCACGCCGCCCCCGGCACGCCGCCCTCGGCACGCCGCCCCCAGCACGCCGCCCCCGGCTCGCCGCCCCCTTCCTCCCCTACAGCCCCAAAGTGTCATTTTTCACTGATAACGAGCGGAATCATTCCGCAAGCAGCGCACGTCTCGCAAAGGATTACAAAAGAAATCTCTGGCTGCAATTCGGCCCGCCGCCCCCGGCCGCCCCCGGCCGCCCCCGGCCGTTCCCGGCCGCCCCCGGCCCATGCCCCGGCCCACCCCCTGCCGCTGCTCCGGCGCGTCCTTCAATACGGGGGCCGTTGGAGTTTATTTTCTCTTTATCGAAAATACTGTCTGCCACCTGTGCGTCCATGCCATGCCGGGGTTCGTTCCTCCGCGGAGAAAGAAAAAGTGCGATTTCCGCGCACGACGCGTCGCATTCAATTCAAAACGGCAACGTGACTGGCGCGGCGGGCCGGGGCTGTTTATAACCCATTTAGAGGCTGTGTGGGCCGCACCGCAGCGCACCGCAGCGCACCGCAGCGCACCGCGGCTCTGTCACGGACCGCGACGAGGCAGACGAGGGTATGCAGTGTGCCGAGCCGGCGAAGCCTGCAGAGCCCGCCGAGCGGTCACCTGTCTACCCTCGTCGGAGCAGAGGCCGGGGCCGGGGCCGGGGCCGGGGCCGGGCAGTAAGGCAGCATGTCAACAACACGAACCGCCCGCCGGCCGCGCCCCGCCCCGCCCCGCCACACCCCGCCCCGCCCTGCCCGCCACGGACGCTAAATTGACGCGGCATGAATCGAGCGTGTCACTTTTATTACTGTGTCCCGTCGTGTGACCCCTGCCACGCGTGCGCTGTCCGGCAAAGGGAAAAAATAAAGAGGACGAAAAGAAAAAGAGAGAAGGGAAAGAAAACGGAGCAGCGAAAGGTAAAGCGGGGGACATGGTATGCAGGACAGTGAGCGAGCACAGGACAGAGATAGGGTTGGCAGGGGCGGGGCGGCGGGCAGCGGGCACAGAGAGGAGGGTGTCTAGCACAATGACCCACAACCTCCTCTCCTTGCCTGCCTGCCTGACTTGATTGCGGTCCAAGGAAGCGACGGCGGTGGCACTTGAAGGGGAACGAGGGGAGGGAGAGGAAGGGAGAGAGAGATAGAGAGTAGGTGAGAGAGGGAGCGAGACAGCGAAGCGCGCACGCCCTGCGAGACTCCTCGCAGCACCCCTCCACGAACACCGCGAACCGAATTAACGCACGGAGCCGCACAAGGCACGGCGCGTCGGGCGCGTTATTGCGGGCTGCAGAGTTATATGGATGGAAAAGTCATCATCACCGGACCACCCCGGCGATAAGGGACTCTGGGAGCGGCTGCTTTGAAAACTTTGAGCGCAAGTTAAAGAAATGAGACTGGAATGAGACCGAAAATGGGGACACGTGACCTTTTGAGGCAGGAAATGAGAAAGTGGTCTTCCGCAGTTTCGGATCGGTTTCGGGAAAACAGAGATGTGTTACGCGGTTTTCCGTCGGTAGATGTCCCTCCGAGTAAGTGGTAATGAACCCCCGCACAGCTGGAGCAGCGGGACCAGCGGGACAAAGCGGCTGTCACTCACTGGCCGACTGGCCACACTGCTTTCCCCGGGCCTTGAATCATTAACGGGTCACAGAGCGAGGCGTGGCGTGGCGAGGCGCATGGTCCAGCAGAGCGGCTCGTCCCAGCGCCCCACAGTCCCTTCCTGGGGACGATTTAATTCCCACCCTTAATTAAGCGAGGAAGAAAAGAAACGCTTCCTCTTCCGACGGACCAGGCATTTCCTCCCCTTCTTTCTTTTTTTTTTTTTGCCCCCACTGCCCCTTCGCTCAGCCCCCTTCCCCCCATCTTTTCTTTATGTGTGCATTTATATAACATTTCGCGCCATGCGTCTTGTCAGCGACTCGTTCCGGATGGCATCCGTCTCCGCTCGCGCTCCGAAAAATGACGCCATTTCCCACGACTGGACAAGTTCATCCGGCGGGCAGATCGGGTGGAGGGGCGGGACGGTCCGAGGGGGGTCCGAGGGGGGTCGGAGGGGGGTCCGAAGGGGGTCCGAGGGGGGTCCGAGGGGGGTCCGAGGGGCGGGCCGTGCTCTGCGGGGGGTCCACACCGGCGGTCGGAAATAAGAGCGTTTAACCGGGCCGGCGCCCTGGCGGCGCTCTCACGGCTAGCGGTCACCGGCCGCCCGCCTCTCACTGACGGCCAGGGCAGCGCTTCCGACGTCCGCCCGGCGACGCAGTCCAGGGAAGGGCGAGGGGAGGGCGGCCGGGGGCGGCGGGGGCCCGCAGGGGGCGGCCGGGGGCAGCGCGGCAGAGTGGTGCGCCGACGTTATTGCGTTCCGAGAGGGAGAATGGGGCGCAGAGAGTACGTCTGCAGGCAACACGGATGCCATGCCTCCGGCCCTCCCCTCCGGCCCTCCCCTCCGGCCCCGACACTCCGGCCCCGTCCACGAGACTCCGGCAATGCACTCAGACGCCACGCTCACTTGGTAGTGGTGGCGCGGCAGCAGCGTCGTTGCGGTGGCGCGGTGCTGCTGCTGGCGCCGCCGTGTCAAACCCTCTTGGCAACGCGTCTGCCGGAACCCACGCTGGAGCCCCCCGGAGCCCCCCGGAGCCCCCGGAGCCCCCCGGAGCCCCCGCAGCCCCCCGGAGTCCGCCGGAACCGGGCACTCATTCACGTCGTCTGCTCCAATAACACGACGGTGACGATGTACGCACGCCGGCCGTCTTGGCGCCCGCCCCTGAGCTTCTCCCCGGGGGGTCTTCTAGGTGGCGGCAGCAGCAGCAGCAGCAGCAGCAGCAGCAGCAGCACCACCACCAGCAGCAGCAGCAGCAGCAGCAGCAGCAGCAGCAGCAGCAGCCCCAAGGCGAGACCAGACCAGACCAAGCCGGGCCGAGCCGGGCTGCGCAAACTCCCTGCCCTGGTAATTAGCTCTTATTCCAAGGCTGTGTGGCGCCAACTCGCCTTCGCGCCACTTCATCGTGCAGGCGAGAGTTGCAGCGGCGGAGAGCCCTCGCAAACTTGTACAGTGTAAGTGGACGGCGTGTGGTGGGGGGGGGGGGGCACCGGAGCAGCCGGTACGCCTGGATTTATGAATGGCCGGCAAACGGGGAAGACACGACCAGCAAGGCGTCACGGAGGTGCGCGCCGTGCCGAGCGGGGGCTCGAGGATGCCGCCAACTCCTCCCTTGGCGGCCTCTCAAAAAAATATAACATGTACATATCTACCATGTATATATATATATATACATACATTCGACACCAGCGTATGCCGCCTGATCTCGACATGAACCGTCAACGTGGAGAGGATCGAAGCAAGATGGAGAATGGTGTGTGTGTGTGTGTCTGCGTGTGTGTGTGTGGAAGTGGGGGCGGGAAAGGGGGGAGGGGACTGATTTCCTCCCACCGCCGCGACACCTCGGCCACACTTCCTAACCAATATCCGGTGCGATCCGGTGGGTGCTTGCTACTCCCCGCCACAACCCGCCCAGACGACCCCTGCCAAAGCCAGCCGTGCGTGCGAGAGAGAGAGAGAGAGAGAGAGAGAGAGAGAGAGAGAGAGAGAGAGAGAGAGCGAGAGAGTGTGTGTCATCAGCCTTGAAACCCGCCCGCTACCATCCCGGCGAACACGCGAGTGCACCGCGTTGCCTACCAAGCACGGCTGCATCGAGGCGGCCGCGAGCCGCGCGTAAAACCTGGGAAGACAAAGTGTAAACGTCTAATAAGTCTCTCCATCCCCCCCTCCCTCTCTTACTCTCTCTTCCTCCCCTAGACAGCCGCGGTTCACACTGATGCATCAGTCTAGATTTAGAGCCGCGCGCACTGTAGGTACTTGAGCTGTGCATCATTCCTCTCCTTACCGACTATTTTTCTCCATTCCCGCTCTTCGTCTCACAGCTAGCGCGCGCACACACACACACAACACACACACACACACACACACACACACACACACACACTGTCTCCCACATACGTTTTTAAGTCCGACGGCAGCGGCGGCGGGCGGGTAGGATGAGGAGCAACGCTTTCCACTCTGTCTCTCCCTTCTTTTCATCTTCTTTCTGCACAACGGCTGCGTGAAGAGGAGCCGCCGGCACCGCCCGCGCCGCCGTGTACTGCTGCACTCACACACACTCACACACTCTCTCACACACACACACACACACGTCATCACCGGTTTCATTACCGGCCGCGATGAGTTATATTCAGTCAGGCCCTGCTTTGCCCCAGCGGGTCGGCACCTTCATCATCGTCATCAGAGAGCTGCTGTCGGCCAAGAGGCGTCTCTCCTTCGCCAGCTGCAGCGGGACCCGGCTGATCCGCACTGCTGCTGCTGCTGCTGTCCCCGGGCTGTGTGCAGCGGCCAACAATTGCATTCGGCAGTGTGTGTGTGTGTGTGTGTGTGTGAGAGAGAGAGAGAGAGAGAGAGAGAGAGAGAGATACGGGGTGCTAGATTGCAATCGAATGCCGCCGAGACGGACCGAGGTGACGAAAGGATCAGGACAGAAAGAGAGAGAGGTGGAGGCGGGGGGGATGAAACAGGGAAAGGGGGTGGTAAAAGGGGTCGTGAAGGGAGGGGAGGGGGGCAGTCGGGCGAAAGGGATGGGGGAAGAAAAGGGTCCGGGAGTGGATTGCCCTTGGGTAAGGCCATGGTCCGAGCGAATAAGGGAGGCCAAAGGGGAAGAGTGGGGAGGGGGAGGGGGCGAGAGTTTGCTCAGTGCACAAGACAGATGACGCAATAGTGGGCTTGCTACACACGATTACAGCCTCGAGCTTAGCCGGGCCCCCGTGGACCCGGACGGGCGGACCGACGGCGTGCTGCTGGCCGCCCGGACCGGCCCCCGGATGCAGCGGGCCCCCCGCCCTGCTCCCTCATCTCCGCCCTGCCAGCGGCCCTGCCAGCGGCCCTGCCAGCAGCCCTGCCAGCGGCCATGCCAGCGGCCCTGCCAGCGGCCCTTCCACTCCAGCGGCAGCCCTTTGGGCCGAGGTCCGGGCCCTTTGGGATACGGAAGGGCACACAGTCTGGACAGGACACAGCGGCGCTGGCAGCGCAGCGCCTCGGCCAGCCCTCGGCCAGCCCTCGGCCAGCCCTCGGCCAGCCCTCGGGCGGTGGCGGGTCTCGCTATCGTGAGGCTGGCGATGGCAAGGCCGTAATTACAAAGGGCCACGGCGACGCAGACTGGACGCTTGCGGACGACGGGCCGGGCCGCTGGGGCCGCCGCATTAAAGGGGAACGAGCCGGCGGCCGGCGGCCCACCGGGACAGCCTCAGCGGCCAGGCCGTCAGTGGCCGCCAGCCGGTACCGATAGCACGGGCATAGCAGTGGCACTCCGCAGAGGAAAGCGATGCACAAACAGCTGCACATGTACTTTCCTACAAAAAAAAACAACAACAAAAAAACAAGTACAGTATATGTATGCATTATTCTAGTAGACATGCACGAAAACAAAAATTATTCCTACATAATCATTTCGTAGGAAATCGTATACATATTGCAGAACAACTTCGAGCACTTAACGCGCAACCATTTTCGTACCTCAGGATGTGCATAACAGAAAATACATTTGAAGTATCGTAAAGTTGAGAGTGACCCAGTTCTAATGGCAGCGGTCCAGCCGGCTAGACTGTGGGGCCTGTGGGCCTGTGGGGCCTGCGGAGCCCCCTGCGGGACCTGCGGGGCCTGTGAGCCCCCTGCGGGGCCTGTAGCCTGCAGAGCCCCTGCGGGGCCTGCGGGGCCTGTGAGTCCCCCTGCGGGGCCTGTGCAGCCTGCAGAGCCCCTGCGGGCGGGGCCTGTGGAGCCTGTGAGCCCCCCTGCGGGGCCTGTGGAGCCTGCAGAGCCCCTGCGGGGCCTGTGGGGCCTGTGAGTCCCCCTGCGGGGCCTGTGGAGCCTGCAGAGCCCCTGCGGGCGGGGCCTGTGGAGCCTGTGAGCCCCCCTGCGGGGCCTGTGGAGCCTGCAGAGCCCTGCGGGGCCTGTGGGGCCTGTGAGTCCCCCTGCGGGGCCTGTGGAGCCTGCAGAGCCCCTGCGGGCGGGGCCTGTGGAGCCTGTGAGCGGGGCCCCCCTGTGGGGCCTGTGGAGCCTGCAGAGCCCTGCGGGGCCTGTGGGGCCTGTGAGTCCCCCTGCGGGGCCTGTGGAGCCTGCAGAGCCCCTGTGGGGCCTGCGGGGACTGAGGGTGGGGCGGATGAGTAACGACACCACGGGACGGTCGATTTCCAATCTACGGCTGCGGGGAAACAATCAGTCTGGTGCCACGAGCATATAAAGTGCGGTGGCCATACAAAAGTAGCGGACGCGGACGCGGACATGCGCAGCGCGGCGCCGGCCGGGAGTAAGCCGCCGCCGCCACTCGTATGCTGTCCTGTGATAAGGGAGGGGCGGGATGGGCCGGTCCTGGAGGGCCGAACGCGCACACATACACACACACACACACACACAAACACACACACACTGTTTGTACACGAGGGCGCACCGCCGCAGCATTGTCATGTCCGTGTGAAAGGTGTGCCCGTGTGTGCATGCGTGCATATATATGCGTGCATATGTATTGCATCGACATGCACACGCGCGCGGCCTTTGACGGTGCGGCGTCCCGCCGGTGGTGGTGGTGTTGGTGGTGGTGGCGGTGGTGGTGGTGGTGGTGGTGTCCGCTGCCCTGGTGGATGTTCCGCTGCCCCGGTGGATGTTACGAGTGCAGCAGTGGCGGGGGCAGCCTTTCTGATGGTTCTGGGTTCAAGACCCAGTTCCGACCCCTTTTCTTGAGCTTGGGACAAAATGTACCTCGGAACTAAATGTAAAGGGTACATTCGGTCAAAATGTACCTAGGAATAAAATGGAATTGTGAAAGGCGACGAAGTAATTTGGCGCGGGTTCGATTTCCAGCGCGGGCGAGGACGTCTCCCCCGGCCCGGCTCGCACCCCCAGCCCAAACAAGCTAGGGGGTTGGCCGGAACTTCTCCTCGGCGCAAAAACATCGCCGAGGCGCATGACGATTTCTTTTGGCGTTGTCCCAGATATTCGTATGACCGCAGCAGCAGGCCAGCGCCAGGCTTCTCACTGGGGCGCCGACGAGGGCGGCGGGGGCGGCGGGGGCCGCAGCCACCACCGCCCGCGACCACAGACCAGCCAGACACCCCGGCCGGCCCCGCCGCCGTCGTGAGCGCGCGCGCGCGCTTGCGACACTATGACAAACTGTGCGCCATCATCCCCCTCTCCCCACCCCCTCCCCCTAAGCCAGTGAGCCAAAACCAATACGGGGATAATTGGAAACCGGAGCGTCGCTAGAAGTCGGCAGAGAAGGGAATGGGGTGGCGCCTTGTGTGTGTGTCTGTGTGTGTGTGTGTGTGCGCGCGCGCGTGTGCGTGCGTGCGCGCGCGCGTGTGTGTGTGTGTGTGTGTGTGTGTGTGTGTGTGTGTGTGTGCTCACCGCGCGCGTCAAAGAATACTACACTTTCTAGCCGCCGCCGACGGGTCCAGTTTCAAATCCCGGCGAGACCTGTTACGGTGTTTCCGTCAATTGCAATCCCCCCCCCACACCCCCCACCCGTTCCGCTGCTCCATCGGAAGCGCGTGTTTATTGGCAGCTAGGAAATTGATGGTTTGGTCTCGGAAGTGGCGGAGGGGGCAGCAGGGGGTAGAACGGGCCGCCGACAAGAGTCGGTGCGTCTGAGTTGTATCGGAGCGGCAGTGGCCATCAGTGTCAAGGGCCCAGGGCCCCGGAGAACCTGCACGTCAACAACGAGTACGACAGGGAGGACGGAAGGCACCGGGTGGCGCCTGGAGAGCAGTGCGGGTGCCTGCTGCTGTCGACACGAGTGGGTCCGGCAGCGGGGCCAGCAGGACAGACCAGCGCACCCGGGACCTGGCAGCCCTCCACTACACCGACGAGTACCTCGGACCCCGGCAGCGACGACTTTCTTTTGGATCGCCCCAACGCGCCGGACCAGATCGTTACAGAAAGGGTTCCGTCCTGACAGTGAGGGGGGGGGGGGGGGGGTACGGCTGGCACAGTGTTTGGGCCGAGCCGGCCGGGGTCAAAGGTCTTTGACTACGTAATGCTGTGCCCGGCTGTGCCCGGCTGCGCCCCCTGCTACCTGTACCCAAAAAGAGAAACTTCCCCCTCCGTCCTCTCTGCAGCGGACCAGACCCCTGCTACCCCTACTACCGCTGCTGCCCGCCTGCCCTGCCCCGAGCTTCTCGATGCCGCCGAAAAAAAGAGAAACGCAAAGATACAGCGAGGTAAAGAACGGACAAAGAAGGCGAGGCGGGCAGGTCCTGTGCAGCGGCCGACACCGCCAGAAATGATAGCAGAAGAAGATAACAGAAAGCATGCGGTGACCGCAAGCCAAACCGGCCCCAGCACTGGACGCCGCTACGGGGCCGGGGCGCCGTGCGAGGTAGGCAACGCACGCGCACCCATGTGCCTGGAGTGCCTACCCAGTCAGGCTGACGGACGGGGCCCAGGGTGTCCCAGCGCCTCTCCGGGCTGTTGCTCCGAGACTTACAGAACTCTGCGGCGGAGAAATGGGGTCCTCACCTGGAGAGCAGACAACAAACAGGCATTAGAGCGGCACACGCACACACACGCACACTCACACACACACACACACAAAGACACACAGACAAGGTCGGTCGCGACCCCCCATCCTTCCGGAACCCGATTTCCCTCTCACTATTGTGGCGAGTTCACGTCCACGCGGCCCCTGCGTCGCCCCTGCGTCGCTCCTGCGTCACCCCTGCGTCACCCCTGCGTCAGCCCTGCGTCACCCCTGCGTCACCCCTGCGTCACCCCTGCGTCGCCCATGCGCCACCCCTGCGTCGCCCCTGCGTCACCCCTGCGTCGCCCCTGCGTCACCCCTGCGTCACCCCTGCGTCACCCCTGCGTCACCCCTGCGTCGCCCCTGCGTCGCCCCTGCGTCACCCCTGCGTCACCCCTGCGTCACCCCTGCGTCGCCCCTGCGTCACCCCTGCGTCACCCCTGCGTCGTCCTCCAGCTGACGTAAGTCGGCCTTGAGCGGGGCTCAGACAAGGCCATCAGGACATCAAAGGCCGGCTGGCGGGGCCCGCTGCTGCTGCTGCTGCTGCTGTTGCTGCTGCTGCTGCTGCTGCTGCTGCTGCCGCTTGGACCTCCCCGCCCGGTTCTGGCCCGGATTAAACCTTCCGGACGGACGGGGGGGCGGGGGGCTGATAGCGGGCGGGCGACTATGGCTGACTGGCTGTGCGATGCGGACGAAAAAGTTGGGCCGTCCCATCAACTCTAACTCTTTGGATAGACGGCCAATCCAAACGACGACGAATTTCAAAATGCCTACGCCGAGCCGAGAGAGAGAGAGAGAGAGAGAGAGAGAGAGAGAGAGAGAGAGAGAGAGAGAGAGAGAGAGAGAGAGAGAGAGAGAGAGAGAGAGAGAGAGAGAGAGAAAGAGAGAGAGAGAGAGAGAGAGAGAGAGAGAGAGAGAGAGAGAGAGAGAGAGAGAGAGAGAGAGAGAGAGAGAGAGCGAGAGAGGGGAGGGGAGGGGGGCAAAAGAAAGGCAATTTCCGCGAAAGGCGAGCGCGCGGGTCGGTGGATGAGTCGGATGACCTTTTTCAATGCAAAGCGAACCGCTCGCCACCCGGGACTTCGTTTTTTCGGGAGAGGCCTTCTTGGTCGGGGGGGGGGGGGGAGGGGGAAGAGACGGTAAGTGGAGGGTTTGGTGCGGCCGCCTTGAGAGTATGGACGGCGACGGGAGGTGCGCGGTTCAGATCTCCGCGTTTCCTTCTGCACGAGAGTCAGGGAACGGCTGGGGTTCGCGGCTCTCCAGATTCCCTGCACTTGCCACTCTCACACTCCTCGCCTCCCTCTTCCCCCTTCTCTGCCATCCTCTCTTTCCCCCATAGTCTAATCGGTTTAACATTGGAAACCTTCTTACACCTGGGCACTTGTACAATGGCAACAGGCTTTCTAATTAGTCACGCAAAGAAGCGAGAGAGAGTGAAAGAGAGAGAGAGAGAGAGAGAGAGAGAGAGAGAGAGAGAGAGAGAGAGAGAGAGAGAGAGAGAGAGAGAGAGAGAGAGAGAGGGGGGAGGGGAGAGAGCAGAAGCATATCATGGCAAAGCGGAAACCGCGAAACAACAAAGCAGAGTGGGAGGGTGGGTGCTGATGGAAAAGTAGGACCAACGAAGGGAGGAGAAGGAGGAAGGCGAGAGGAGACGACAGAGAATGCCAAACCTGCGGTAGCTGGGTCCCTTTGTGAGGATCTTGAGAGGATTACCAGGTACCGAGGAGGGTACCGAGCAGGGCATCGTCCTGCAGCGCTGCCAAGCAAACAAGCTGCCGGCGGGGTGCACTGCGACAACAGCTGCCCCGCGGACAGAGTAGGGGACGGCGATACTCAATACCGAAGGGAGCGAGTGAGATAGCACGTCAAAGGGAAACTCTCTCTCTCTCTTTTTCTCTCTCTCTCTCTCTTTTTCTCTCTGTCCCTCTCTCTTCCTCTCTCTCTCTCTCTCTCTCTCTCTCTCTCTCTCTCTCTCTCTCTCTCTCTCTCTCTCTCTCTCTCTCTCTTTCTCTCTCTCTCGATTCTTCTCCTTCATGTCAGCTCCTATCCGCGCCGATGTGGCCGGTCATGCAGGGAAACACCCAGTCAGAATCGAGTGCACACCGCAGTCACTGCACCCGATCGCTGCTTGAATGGGGCAGAGAGAGAGACAGAGACAGCGACAGAGAGACACATGGAGAGAGTAGAGAGGGAGAGGGTGATACGAGGAGCGATACGGCAGTCCGCCCAGTCCCTTTGACCCTTCCAGCCTTCTGCTAGCCAGACGACACAAAGCGACAGCGGCTCGCGCACAGTTGTTCGCAAGAACCTTTTCCAATCTCTTCACCCGCGCCGACGCGCGCGGACGGATACTCTGGACCAGTCGAGACGCCCGCCGGTGACAGCGGCGTACGAGAATATGCCGCGGAGCACTTCGGGCCAAGTTTGACGTGGGCGGCGGGGGGGGGGGGCATGGCAAAGGTTTCATCCATTCATGCTCTGCAGTAAGTAGAGCACGGTCTGGCCGCAGGGTACGACCCGGGTCCTGAGCCAAAGAGGACGGGGGAGGGGGAGGGGGCACAGAGCCCTATTCACTCACAATTAAATGAGCGCGCAATTAAACCTGCATCAAGCAGGGGCGGGGTGGGGTCCCCAGCCAGTCACCAGTACCGACGGCGACACACGTCTCTGCATAAAGGCCGTTTTCTTTTCGGGCGTTTTGGCGAGTGCTCCCGGAATGAATTAGTTTGTCTCCACAGCACAACACGACGTGAGATCGGGAGGCCCGGAGGCCTGGAGCCACCGCGGCCTGGCGACGAACGGCGAACAGAAAAACTTTTGCCAGGAAGTTTGGGGGAGGGGGAGGGGGATTCGCACAGACGTGACTTATTCAAAAGCCATATCAGCACCAAAAGAAGTCGGAGCAGGCGAGCACGAGCGCTGCAAGTCCAAGAGAGAGAGAGAGGGGGGGGGGGTCGGGAGGAGAGAAAGGAGAGAAAACTATACAGGTCTGCGCTGCCGGATGTTCTTTCAGACGAAAATGAAATTGATATACGGCAAGGCGTTGCAGAGGGGGGCAGTCGGAGCAGGGCTGGGGGCAGGATTGGGGGCGAGTTTAGGGGCGGGGCAGGGGGCGGGCGATCTCATGCCAACCGCACATCCTTTCAGCGGAGGTGCCGATTTATAATTAATTCCCACAAGGATCACCAAAGGGATTGAACTAGTAAAACCCCTCTCACTTCCCCCAGTTCTTATCCCTCTCGGTCTGCGGCGGCGGCGGCAGCGGAGGCTTGTCACTCTGATCTCTGATTTCCTGTGGCAGCGGTGGTTGTGGTGGTGGTAGTGGTGGCAGTGTTTCGCTGTACATCAACTGTGCTCTGGCGCACCAACTACCCTCACCGATGAGTACCAACCCTGAAGGTTGCAACTCCCGCCGTTGATCAGACTGCGAATGCCGCGCGGAGGGAGCACGCACGCACGCTCACACACACACGCGCTCTGGAGAGTGTGCCCGCGCTGGCCACCTCCCTTCCTGTGGCACGCGGTACGCGATGTGTCCGGCGGGTGGAGTGGCGGCGCTGGAGCGGGGCTGGAGCTGGAAGGGGCGCCACCGATGGCACGCCCGAAGGGCACTTGTCCAGAGTCAAGGGCCCCCTGGCATACCCCCTGCAAACATGGCCTCCCTAACGGGAGACGCGGCGCTCTGCGGGGGACCGGCGGAGGATCGCTCTCAGACGCCCCGCAGCGCCTTTGAGAAGAAAATAAAAAGCGATAAAGATGATAAAAAGGCGCGGTGTTTTGGGCATTTAAGGCGGCGCCGACAGGGCGGCGCCTAGTTAGCCGCCAGCCCGTACCTCCCGGCCCACTGGTGCCCGCTGGTGCCCACCGGCTTTCCGATCGGACAAGAAACATGAAACGCTGTTCGAACTCCAGAAACGACGTCAAATTGCAGCCACGTTCGGCCGAACAGAGAAGAACCTTCGACATTTACTTTTTTCGCGCTGCCATATTCCCCACGCCGATCTCGCTTCCGACAGACTGCGCTCTCTCTCTCTCTCTCTCTCTCTCTCTCTCTCTCTCTCTCTCTCTCTCTCTCTCTCTCTCTCTCTCTCTCTCTCTCTCTCTCTCTCTGCTCTGATATCGCGCCGAGGTGAGAACGCGCGTTTGCACCGGCGGTGGCGGTGGCGTAACGACACACACGCACATGCACACACACACACACACGCACACACACACACAGACACACACACACACACACGGCCACCTCCGCAGGACGACAAACTTTGACGTTCGCCTCCGACCGAGCAGAACCGCCGCCGCCACGCCGAAAATGTGCTCCAGATTTGATGGATACGGGGCAATGGGCGTCGCAGCGTGTTCGGCCCAGATAAGGTCTTCCGACGGGACCCTGCTGCCGATATACATTCGGAGTGTTGCCCCCGGGGGGGGGCGCTGGGCCGCCGGAGGGCTGCCGACGGCTGCCGATGCGCTGCTGCTCCCCGAGGAGGGCAGGGGCAGGGCGCCACGGCAGAAGTACGGTGCTCCGAGGCAGAGCACACACACACACACAACGCGCGCGCGCGGCTGCACCTGAGTCACGTGCCAGAGATAATGGAGCGCCGTCGTGCCATATCGCCGCTCACACACACGCACACACACACACAGTTGTGGAGGGCGCGCGAGGTGTAACGGAAAGCAACATAACGCGACACGGCAAAAGCAGGCAACTGGCACGGGGCTGCCAGGCAGTTGGTGGCCGCCTCGGGCAGGGGTCCGCGGGCCGCCCCGAGCAAAGGGCGTTCCACCTGTCGTAACAGTGTGTGATAGACAGCCATTGCCTGTCTCTCCCCCCCCCTCTCTCTCTCTCTCTCTCTCTCTCTCTCTCTCTCTCTCTCTCTCTCTCTCTCTCTCTCTCTCTCTCTCTCTCTCTCTCTCTCTCTCTCTCTCTCTCTCTCTCTCTCTCTCTCTCTCTCTGATGACATACTTGTTGCAGACGATATCTCGCCGCAACATGCATGCCTGCCCAACGCTGCTCTCGGGGGTATTTTACGGCACTCGTGATGCGGAGCAAGCGTGCCATGATTTTCAAACAAGATTAGTTTTTTTTTAATGGATTCTGATTAATTTGGGTGTATAGGCCAAGTGAGGCGCTCCGATTTTTTTTTGTTCTGATTTTTACTTTTTTTCTCAGATGTTCGTTCTTCTTTTTCTAAGGGTGTACATTATGATTGACGTTTTGTGTGGAGGAACCCCTTGACAGAAACGCACCGCCCTCCCGAACAGCAGCAGCAGCAAGTGCCTGCAGGTGCCTCCAGCCGTGCGCCGACGGTTCCCCGATGACGCGGCCGCTCGCGGGCGTTGCAGAATTATAATTAACGCGACAAGCAAGCGCGCCTCTTATCCGCCTCCATCGTGTTTGCCGCCGTCTTATCCATAGCTGCGGCGCTGCTGCTGCTGCTGCTGCTCGCGGGCGCGTGCCGCGTGCCGCCCCACAGACAGTGTAGCATTCGCTGTTGGCACAACGGCGCGCGCGGCTTTATTTCGGTTCGCTTGTGCTGCTTCACACAGCACAACACCACCAATCCGACGAGTCCTGGAGGGGAGGAGCGAGCGAGAGAGAGATAAAGACAGAGAGAGAGAGAGAGGGAGAGAGAGAGAGAGAGAGAGAGAGAGAGAGAGAGAGAGAGAGAGAGAGAGAGAGAGAGAGAGAGAGAGAGAGAGAGAGAGAGAGAGAGAGAGAGAGAGAGAGAGAGAGAGAGAGAGAAGGACCGGCGGACAGAGAGCGAGATTCCCCTCCGGGCCGATGCCGTCGGCGGGTTTGAGCAGATTGCGCGCCGCACGCTAAGCCCCCGGTATCCCTTCTACATTAAGGAGCGGAGGCGGCCGCCAATGTAAATACGTCTGAAACACGCCGTGGCCGCCAGGGGCCGGGGAGCCGAGAGGAGGCCGAGAGGAGGCCGAGAGGAGGCCAAGAGGAGACCACCGGCGTGTGATGAGTGCGGAGTCTGCGGAGGGGAGAGGCACGGTGGAGAGGGAGATGGCGTGCCAGCGCGGACACGGACGCTGCCCCGACCAGACCCGGAATCCCCTGGTTTCCGCTCAGCCCGCCGCCGGTTGAGGCCCCGGCTGGAGCCCCGGCTGGAGCCCCGGCTGGAGCCCCGGCTGGAGCCCTGGCTGGAGCCCCGGCTGGAGCCCCGGCTGGAGCCCCGGCTGGAGCCCCGGCTGGAGCCCCGGCTGGAGCCCCGGCTGGAGCCCCGGCTGGAGCCCCGGCTGGAGCCCCGGCTGGAGCCCTGGCTGGAGCCCCGGCTGGAGCCCCGGCTGGAGCCCCGGCCGGGCCCCAGCAGCCCGCCGGCTCTGCGGGGGGTCCAGCCCCCTCCCAGTCGGACAACCCATTCATTTCCAGGGCGGGAAATGTGTGTGCAGGGACGGCGCGAGTCTTGATAATATCGTGGAGGGGGTGGCCGGGGCCGGGCTGCGCTGCGGCGGGGTCACGCAACGCCAGCAGAAAACTCGCGGCCGCGGAGCGCGCGGTCGGCGCTTTCCACAGGGAGAGCGCTGCGGCGGTCCGGGCGGCTGCGAGCGGCGCAGTAATCCAACACGGTGATATAGCTACCCGACCACGGCAGGGCGGGCAGGTCCCCAGGGCCGCTATCGGGGTATCGGGTAAGCACACTGGCCCTGCCGCGCCCTGCCGCGCCCTGCCGCGGCCCCCAGGTGCCCCGCTGAAACACCGCCGCCGAGCCGGTGACATGGGCGCGAATGTCTTTCCGAACCAAAGCACGGCCCAGCAGAAGTTGTAAACGAATTTTAAACAGATTCCAGCGCACAGCTCGGTGGCTAGCTTGCGGCGCTGGTATTTATGGGTCTGTTTTGTTATCCTCGGCTATCCGCGCGGCCCCGCTGGGCCCCTGCATGGTGCCCCGCATGGGCTGCCCGGGGAATATTTCAAGCGGGTAATCACCCGACCCTCCACAACGTCCCCCGGGACCGCCGCCGGACGGGATGTCCTTTGGAGGTCCTAACGAACTTGTCGGCCTGCAAGCAGCGCGCCCATGTCTTGCAGTGCGGCTTTGCTCGGTTGCCGCTCTCTCTCTCTCTCTCTCTCTCTCTCTCTGTCTCTCTCTCTCTCTCTCTCTCTCTCTCTCTCTCTCTCTCTGTCTCTCTCTCTCTCTCTCTCTCTCTCTCTCTCTCTCTCTCTCTCTCTCTCTCTCTCTCTCTCTCTCTCTCTCTCTCTGTCATTATGGACGGTCGCTCTCTCGCACACCGCGCGCGGCCCACCCCGCCACCCGACGTCATCATCATAACGGTTGGGATGACGATATGCCACTGATAATGGCCACGCCGTTATCGGAGGGTCGGCGGGGCCGCGGAGGCCCCGGCAGGGTGCCACTGCGGGGTCCTGGTGGCCGTCAGCCCCCGCGCGGAGGGCAGCGGCTAGCTGAGGGTCACAACTGCTCCCCGTCGGCCCCGGATCACCGCGGAGTGTTCTCCCGAATCGATGCCAGCGGACGGCCGCCGAGGGCCCCAACACCGGAAGCGAATACTCGACGCGGCCGGCGTCCCCGTCGAGTGCGGCAGCGTGCTGGAGGCCGGACACTGCCGCCTAGCGCCCACCTACCGCCCGCCTAGCCTAGACCGGCCCCAGCGCAGCACAGTGCAGCAGGGTGTGGCCCGGTGCCGCACCACGCCGAGGTGCAAACACGGGACGGGACGCACGGCCAGAGTAAACTTTGACAAGGCGATGGCAGATACCCACCCAGCACAGGCCCGCGCCGGCCCCCAACCCCCACGGCACCGCCACGGTCTACACGACGTGCGTCAACGTTGTTGGGAACCCTACAAACAACCGGCAGTCACTCGGACACGGCAGAAAACACGACACGGCACGCGGCAGCATCGGCCAGATCCGGGCAGCGCCTCTCCCGGCCGGCGAGGCGCTGAGGTAGGCAACCCGCTCGCCGCAGCCGTCCGGCGGGACAGGCTATGCTCGTCTCGTCAGGCGCTAGCCGGAGGCCGGCCGGGCTGGGCTTGGGAGGAGCAACGAGCGAGGCGGGCGAGGCGGGCGAGGCGGGCCGGTGTTATTTACTACACGGCGTGTCTATTTACCGCGCCGGTCAGCGCTGTGCAACAAACTCGCTCTTGCTCTCTCTCTCTCTCTCTCTCTCTCTCCTCTCTCTCTCTCTCTCTCTCTCTCTCTCTCTCTCTCTCTCTCTCTCTCTCTCTCTCTCTCTCTCTCTCTTTCGTCTCTCTGACGCAGTTAGGGCGGATACCGATTGTTTCTGTACACGTCCATCATCCCTAGTGTTGTGTGTGTGTGTGTGTGCGCGCGCGCGCCCAGCCAGCTCCTAGCACTGCAACACAAAGTCTCTGTACACGACCCGAATAAAAATTAATTCGCCGCGCCTCGCGCCAATAATCACCGCTCTCCGAATCTTTCCGGCGGGACAGTTGCAATTAACAGCGTTACGGTATCGCACCGCAGTGCACCGGCACCGGCGGCACAGGGTGAGTCGGCCTCAGGAACAATACGCCGCCGCTGCTCGGTCTCCCCCTTCCGTGCGCACCACTATACCCGCCGCCCCTCCGGAAATTCTATCGTTTCCGGATTTATGTCACGAAGTTGGCAACCCTGCCGTATTACTCTGGGGAGCCGTAGAGGCGGCGCCGCCGGCGCACACACCGCCCGCCATCCATACGCTCGACGCGCGCTCCGCGGTGAGGCGAGGTGAGGGCGCCGGCGAAAATTGGGAGGCGGAGGAAGCGGGGCTCGTTTCCCTGAATCGTCCCCGCGACCCTTCCCTTCCACGCGCCGGGCCGGGCCGAGCCGAGCCGTGCCAAGCCGAGCCACGCACCGCGCGCCCCGAGCCGAGCCGAGCTACCCTGAAGACCGACCCCAACGTGTAGCCGGGTCAACTGTGCTGCCGGGTGCGGTTACTCTGAAGGGCCGTGCGTGAAGCAAACCGCGGCAGGCAGCGCTCTTGTATGGCTTGTTGCACCCCACGCACCTCCGTGCACTCCCGAAGACCACGGGGAAAAAATCTCAATCAAAGTTGTTCATTTTCCATTTACCAGTTCCCTTCAAACTAATTGTATACAGCGACCGTTACGATGCGCCCTAAGAACAAATCGCGATCTCCTTGCACGACGCTAAACAAAGCGCGAAGTGTTTTAGGGTCGCGTCAACAAGGTCCGATGTCTCATCGGGCTCCTCGCCCCTCACCATCCGGACACAGGCGAGGGGCGAGGAGGAGCCCGATGAGACATCGGACCTTGTTGACGCGACCCTAAAACACTTCGCGCTTTGTTGAGCATCGCGCAAGGAGATCGCGCTTTGTTCTTCGGACGCATCGGTTATTTCTTCTCGGAAAATATTAGTGACCGCAGCAGCCCGTTCGCACTTGGCATGCAAATGGGTCACTTATTCTGTACGAGGGGTACACCTGTGATAACACGTGCAACGCCAACAAGCATTCTAGCACGGCGGTGGGGCCTGGACCTCACCTAACCGTGGCGCCATCGCCACAGGCGCCACTGACACAGGCGCCACCGCCACAGGCGCCACCGCCACAGGCGCCACTGACACAGGCGCCACTGACACAGGCGCCACCGCCACAGGCGCCACTGACACAGGCGCCACCGCCACAGGCACCACCGCCACAGGCGCCACCGCCACAGGCGCCACAAGGCTCCAGGAGTGCCGCTCTCCTCACGTGTGACGAAAAAGCGAGGGCCTCGGCTCGGCCTCCTTGCTGCCTGCTGCCCTCCCCTCAACAACAGCAGAGGCGGCGGCCTCCCCGAGCCAGTTATGTGTGTTAACATACAAATTAGACGGTATGCTGCAGGCCACGGGGCTGGGCCGTCGGACCGGGAGGGGCTCCGCTCATGAATAAGTAATGTCCGGTGTGTGCGCCCCGCCCCGCCCCGCCCCTCCCCGCCCCGCCCCGCCCCGCCACGCCACGCCACGCCACGCCCACGTCAATACGGGGGAGGGAGATAGAGACATAGAGACGTGCACTCGCACAAGTTGGGTACGTCCGCGCGCCGCCCTGCCATCAGTCACGCTGTCGGTCTAACATCGGTCTCTCTTCATCCAGCTCAAACTCACTACTGGTCTCTCTCTCTCTCTCTCTCTCTCTCTCTCTCTCTCTCTCTCTCTCTCTCTCTCTCTCTCTCTCTCTCTCTCTCTCTCTCTCTCTCTCTCTCTCTCCCCCCCTCTCTCTCCCTCTCGGTCATATTGCACAAGGAAAAACGAAGAAGAAAAAAAAAACGAGGTCGCGCAGTGACAGGGTTTATTCGCATACCCACTTAACTTTCTGCTGCCCTTCCCTTGCTCTCTCCTCGCTCTCTCCTCACGCTCGCCTCGTTTTTCATTTGCCCTCTCTTCATCTTGGGGCCCCGCCTGGCCCTGCCTGGCCCTGCCTGCCCGGACTACACAACAGCCACTTTGTAAAGCATCCGTCTTCATCCCCCAGCTCCAGCCGCCCTTCTAGTCAATATGCAGTCCGGACCGGAATGAAGTAAGGCGGGGTAAGCCGGGGGTAAGCGGCGGGGCAAGCGGGGTAACAGCTGCCGTCCATTTACTCCGAATCTCTGTGCGCCATCCTTTCTGGCCGTTCCATTATCCCGCAATACAGCTGCAGCGGCCGTGTATTTCCCCTCGGGAAACCACAAATAATGCTGCTGCGCTTTCGAGCCCTCCGGTGCTTGCGTTTGCTCTGCAAGCCTCCTCCTCCTCCTCCTCCTCCTCCTCCTCCTCCTCCTCCTCCTCCTCTTCACATTCTTCTTTTATTTTATCTATTTTCCTTTTCCGTTTCCAGGCGGCCAAGCGACGCCGCTCTTGTTGTTCTTTCCTGGAGAAAAGTCGCAGCCGCCGTAATGCAGCTGCTGGAAACAAAACAGGAGGCTTTCATAACCCAGCATCGCCCCGGGGGTCCCCTGGAGTCCCCCTGGGGTGGCCGGCGGCAGGGTCACTGCCTCGCTACGAGCCATGACAAACGCGGCGACGCCGGTTCCAGTTTAAACTCCACATATATTCCTCTCTGCATGACTCCCGCTTCCGCCGCGGCCAAAGCATATCGCCAACAGCGCCCCGCCAGGTATGTCTCACACACGTTCGGCGCCCCAACACCCCCGCGACCCCCCGCGGACCGCACCGCACCGGGCTGAGCGCATTACTATTAATTATTCCAGACTGTAACCGTTACCCTCTGAGGAACGGCACAGCGCTGCACACGCGCGCAGGGCGGCGGGGGCCGGCGGAGGAGAGGAGAGGAGGGGCCGGGGGCGGCGGGGGCGGCGGGGGCTCCGGCAGGATTCGGAGCCCCTTTCTAAGAGCCAACTCGGCCTCAGATGATGGGGAATCGGTCTATTGCGGCCGGTGCTGCCGGGCCGAGAGCTGCCAGATCGGCAACACTGCGGCCGCACGGCACACGGCAACAACATGAGCCCCCTACCCTCCCCTCCCCTCCCCTCCCCTCCTCCTCCCCTCCACCACTGCCGCAGCAGAGGCTGCTCCGGCCGTCGGGCAGCGTGGCGTGCAGACGACAGGCGACACGATAGGTGTCGGCAAGGCGCCATATTTCACACCTACAACGCCACGGGGAGGGAGAGAGAGAGAAACACACGGAGAGACAGAGAGAGAGAGACAGAGAGAGAGAGAGAGAGAGAGAGAGAGAGAGAGAGAGGGAGAGAGAGAGAGAGAGAGAGAGAGAGAGAGAGAGAGAGAGAGAGAGAGAGAGAGAGAGAGAGAGAGAGAGAGAGAGAGAGAGAGAGAGAGAGAGAGAGAGAGAGAGAGAGAGAGAGAGAGACGCGGGGGCGCAGCGCGTAGCCTCCACTCCCACGACGCCACACAAGCCTGACAAGCAGGGACACACAGAGAGGGTAGGTGTGTGTTAGCGCGGGGAAGACCCACAAGAGCCGCAAGGGGAGGGTGAAAGAGGGGAGGGGAGGAAGGGGAGGGGAAGCCTCCGACGCCTGCAGCCACCGGGTTAGTTTGCAGATTAGTACAGGATGTGGCTCAACACGGAATCAGAGGCGCAATAACAACACACAAATACACGCCCTCTCTCTTAGCCATCTTTAGCCGAGCGCCCGGATTTAGCGTGTGCACGGCCCACGACACGGCCCCTGACTTGGCGGGGTAGGCAACCCGGAACGCCTCCGCGCGCGCGGGACAGCCTACCCTGGTGGGGGCTCTGCTGGGCTCTGCTGGGCTCTGCTGGGCTCTGCTGGGCTCTCCGTGTGCGCCGCAACGAATAAAACCAATAATCGCAGCTCCTCTGCGGCCGCGCGACGCGGCGGCCATGTTGGCAAAAGCCCAGCCCGTTGGCGCCGCTGATAACAGCCACGATAAGGGACGACGCTTTAAACTGTTAAACGTGTCATAAACCGCGCCCCGACCACGCACGTACTTAGGGCAGTGCACTGCACTCACACATCCAACAAAATAAAAATCATTTTTTGTTTTTTTGTTTCTCGATTCTCCGCGCGGCGCCCATACGCCCCCGGCTGGCTCCCCCGCCCCGCCCCGCCCCGCTCTGGGATGCTGCCCGCCGGGCCGCGCGGCCTACACACGGTACAGGCCACTGTTTCATTTTTCTTTTTCTTTTTTCCGGCCCGTCGCACCCATTAGAGACGTTGCGGCAGGGTAGAAGGGGGATGTTGTTATTTGTAAAAAATTCACCGTTTTCACTTTTCCGCGGTGGCAGCGGGGCAAGTGTGTGTGTGCAGGGGGGGGGGGGGTTACGATCGCATACGCAATGGACGCGGCATTAAAGAATGATCCATGGCGTCACTCACACAATACGTTAACTGGAGGCTTAGGGCAATAACATACATCATGTGCAGCACAGACACAGGCGCGCGTCCGTCTGTCTGTCTTCGTAGCCTCACCTCCTCCATTCCCCCTCACCCGGCCCCCATTCATTCATTCATTCACACCAACGCACGGTACACTCATACGCAAGCGAACACACACATACACACACACACACACACACGTTTGATGTAGAGTTTCCGCTTCTGATAAAGTGCGAATGGCGGCGAGGTCGAGTGACAGCGCGCGCACACTGCTGCTCGGGCAACGAGGGCACCGTCGTGGTGCACCGAGAGTACACCGGGAGTACACCGAGGGTACACGTGCCCCCTGGACTGACTCTGGACACTGATTGCGTCCGACGACGAGGCAGAGGCAGAGGCAGACGAGTGAGGGGAGAATCAGAGAGAGAGAGAGAGAGAGAGAGAGAGAGAGAGAGAGAGAGAGAGAGAGAGAGAGAGAGAGAGAGAGAGAGAGAGAGAGAGAGAGAGAGAGAGAGAGAGAGAGGAAGCAAGAGGAAAACCCGTCCAAGACGTCGGGGAGCGAATAAGAAAAATAAAGTAAGGAGCGGCAGCGCACGAAGAGCGGAAAAATGTAACGGGACGTAAAAATAACGTCCGAACTTCTGGCGCGGCCGGGGCGTGCCCGTCCCGCCGTCCCGTGGTCGCGATTCGGTCAGGGGCAGAGATAGAGTGCGAGAGAATGAGAGAGCGAAAGATAAGGGGAGTGGGGAGGGGGGAGAGAGAGAGAGAGAGAGAGAGAGAGAGAGAGAGAGAGAGAGAGAGAGAGAGAGAGAGAGAGAGAGAGAGAGAGAGAGAGAGAGAGAGAGAGAGAGAGAGAGAGAGAGAGAGAGAGAGAGAGAGAGAGAGAGAGAGAGCCGCAGCTCTCGGCCTGGCCGCAACCCCCGAGGCTCTGCTGGCTGGGTAAAAAGCACACACCTCACTCACCCACCAACCGACCAAACAACCGACCGACCGACCACTTTTTCCAAAATTGTTATCATTTCCTGCCTTTCCCTTGGCGAAATCCCCCAGCCTCTCCGCCCCTTTGCCTCCCACGTAACAAAAGTCGGATGTAAACATTGCTGGCAGCGCAACACTGGCTGCACACTGCCCTGCCCGGGTGCTCCGGGCTCCGGGCCCCGGCTGGGTCCCCTCAGGGAACTCCACTCGCGAGGGTAATCATGCAGAGAAGACGTTTATAGGTTGAATTAATAACGTGCCACTGGATGTAACGGCAAAGTCACCAAACCGAAGGCCGCGCGCACAGGTGGGGAGGCCAGAGCGGAAGGGGATGGGATTTTTTTTTTTCGCGGCGCGATAAAGAATAGAATGGAGAGAAATACGTGGCGAGTCAGCAAGTTGGCAAGACCGACATGGTTAAGCCAAGAGTCTCGGGAGAGGGCGCGGCGGCGCAGGGTAGGGGGGGGGGACCTCTGTAATCCCCATCCCCACCCCCTCATTTCATTTTCGAATCGCAGGGGAAGGCGGCGGCGCTTGGAGGCGGCGCTCGGGGGCGGCCCGGTCATACCCGTCACGCCAGGGGGCCTCTCTCTCTCTCTCTCTCTCTCTCTCTCTCTCTCTCTCTCTCTCTCTCTCTCTCTCTCTCTTTCTTACACACACACACACACACACACACACTGGTAGGGTCGGGTCTTGGACTCCACTTCACCTCCCGTCTGCGAGAGCCAAAGTTTTTATCAGAGAAGGAATATGATTACAAACACAAGAGGTTTCGCAGGGTCCATTTGCATCGGGCTCTCCCCCTCCTCCGGCGGAGTCCGGCTGGGGAAAGGCGGCTGCAGCCTCCGACCCCTCCCTCTCCCCATCCTCTCGGGCCACCCCTACCACCGACTTCGACCCACCACAGGACATCCAGAAAGATCTGACGGTCGCATGCGAGCGAAATCTGACCCGTCACATGGCGGCAGCGGCGGGAGGTTAGGAGGGCGCTGGGGGCGGGACGGGGGCGGATGAACAAATGAGTACCTACTGCTATACATGTCTGCACATCCGCGATAACACACCCTTCCCCCTTCCCCGACGCACGCCGAGGCGGAACTGTGCCGCGGCTGGCTGGCTGCCTGCCTGGCTGCCTGGGATGCCAGACTGCCAGACCGGCCCGGGCCGTCGCTCCCTTCCCTTTATCAGCAGACGTGTCCTTCGCAGTTTGCAGGCCAGCTGGTCCCCCCGGCCGTTCGGCCCAGTCCGCCAACAGCAGCGTCCGCCTGCCTGCCTGCCTGCCTGCCTGCCTGCCTGCCTGCCTGCCTGCCTGCCTGCCTGCCTGCCCGCCCGCCCGCCTGCCCGGCTATCACTCCACTGGAATCAATATATACTATGGTCCGGCACGCCATCAC
Organism: Odontothrips loti; assembly: GCA_038380765.1. NCBI lineage: Eukaryota > Metazoa > Arthropoda > Insecta > Thysanoptera > Thripidae > Odontothrips > Odontothrips loti. The sequence continues at coordinate 9,739,852 of CM076248.1, read as the reverse complement.
TGCGCCGGGGCTGCCGGGGCACGGCGGTAGGCTGGCTGGTGGACTGGCTGGCTGGCGGACTGGCTGGCTGGTGGACTGGCTGGCTGGCGGACTGGCTGGCGGCAGCAAAAGGCAAATTGATGGAATCCATTTGGCCCACACTCATTGCGTGCAGGCGGCCAAAGTACGTCGCACACAATGTAATGCATCATCGGCGTGTGTCCCACGGCACAGGCAACGGCAGCGACGGTAGAAAAAAAAATTAAATAATTGAATTTGAGAACATAACGCGGTCTGAACGGAACGGGGGAGGGTCGTGGTGGACTCTTTTCTCGCCATATTGGTGGTGAAATATGTTGATGGGAAAAGAGAGAGGGGGTGGAGGCGTGGGATGCTGGTGATGATTTTACATATAGGGCCTATCCCGTATATCGAATATGAAAATTTAAGGTTGCACAATAGAACTGGCGAGGAGCATTTTCCATGTTGCTTTTGTAGCAATTTTTTTTTTGTAATTGGGCACACGAATTGCAGAGGATTTCTCGCTGGCGGCACGCTCCGCACGCTGCACTTGACCGCAATCCGACTAGCTCCTGGCACCCCTCTGTGGCCGATATCTGCTTTGACTCCTCCTCCGGCACGGATAATTGGCTCCCGTTTGAGGACGCATGTCTGCTTCACGGCACGGGGACATGGAAACATGACGTTCATGTCGATACAACCTGTCCCCGTATAATTTGCACGGCGGCGAGCCTCAGAGAGAGAGAGAGAGAGAGAGAGAGAGAGAGAGAGAGAGAGAGAGAGAGAGAGAGAGAGAGAGAGAGAGAGAGAGAGAGAGAGAGAGAGAGAGAGGGGGGGGGGGTGCGGAACCTCCCCCCACCGCCGCCGCCCGCCCTAGGCAGACAGACAGGTATCTGACAGGCCCCCCAAAACACGTCGCGGCCAGAGAGAGGATGGACAGATGCGGAGGAGCGGGCAGAAAACAAGAAACTTTGTCCGCCGAAACTGTTTGCTTATGCAATTTGAACGAATAAATCGATGGCAATCAAACCATCTACTTATGCTTTGATTTCCATGTTTGCTCTCTCTCTCTCCTCCCCTCCTTCTCCCTCATTTGTCCTGACCCCCTTTCCACCCTCTCGCCCCCCGGCTCTCCCCGTTTGTTTCTCCCCAATCGGTGCCGTGTTGACTTTGCCGGCAACCCCGGCGATTCCATTCGATTCGCGTCTTTGCAAAGTTACTGCCGAACACGACGGGAGAGCGGAGACGGGGGGGGGGGGGGGGCGAGGAGCGAAGAGCTACGCTCCGAGACTGGGGCGGGGCGGGGCGGGGCAGGGCAGGTCTGAGCACAACATGGCGCCTGCTGGGTAGGCAACCACGGCCTCTGCGCACACGCGTGTCGTGCGGGCTGGCCTACCCTGGAGCTCGCAGGCGCTCGCCGTCTCCGGTGCCGGTTAGTCTTCTCGTTACCAACACAACATTGACAAACAGTACATTTTTAAAAAAGGAGAAAAAAGAACCGCTTTGAATCTCAATGTGAATCCGACGCCATGACGTCACGCTCGCGCATGACAATGGGAGCAGAGCAGCCCTTCGGAGCCCCACGGGGGCACTACGGAGCCCCACCCACGACATGGAATCCTATCAGCATCACAGGGCCCTTCCCTATCCGCGGACAGGAAGCCAATAAACAGTCCAGTCGCTGCCGAGCCGAGCCGAGCCGAGCCCGGGCCGGGCAGCAGAGCAGCGGCGCTTAGTTACAGGTTGATGGACGGACAACTCCCCTCTTCAGCCCCCCCCCCCCTCCCCCGGTCCGCCCCTTTGGCCCCCAAAAGAGCGGCGCGGCCCCCGCCACAAGGGGAGGCAGCCGATCGCGTCAGTCTGATGCAAAAGTGGCCGGCGGCCGACAGACTCACCGGGCCGAACATCACACACCGCGGAGAAAAACGATCAGTGACCGCAACCAATTTTTAAGTTGATTTCTAGACGAAAAGTTAATTTGGTTCTAAGAACTAAAATTTTGGTTGGGGAAACAAAATATTGGTTTTGAGAACCAAAATTGACTGTTTGTCCGAAAACCAACAAACAACTTAGTTTCGACCACTGACCTTTTTTTTCTCGGTGAGCGCTCTCCATGCGCGCGGCCCCGACTCCAAACTCACCTGGAAACAGAAAGACGCGAGCAGCCAGGTGAGATGATTTACTTTTGGTAGCGTGACAAGTTGGCAACAGCGCGCCGCGAGTAGCCGTGCACGTGCAGCCGGGCCGGAGCCGGACGGAGCCGCGCCGCGGGTGCCGGGGTCCGCGTTCTGGGAACGCCAGGATGGCGTTGACAGCGAGGCTCCGGTTATGGACGGACAGTGTGCTAAGGGGGCAGCTGCAGAGGGCACGGTCTTCCCGTCTGCCCCCGGGGGCGGGGGAGTTTGTTGAACCGCGCCGGCGACACGCGTCCTCGGGGGGGGGGGGGGGAGCATTATACCCCTAATTACTTATTATACACATTATGAAGTGCGACCGCCGTGCAACCCTTTGGGCCGGCGGGCGGCGGGTCACTCTCCGCATGATGGCCGCACAGTAATGACCTTAATAAACCGCCGCCCTCCCTTGTTGTGGGCGCGCGTCTTCCCCGGCAGCGAAAAAGAGCAGCGGAGAGCGCGCGGCCAAATAGAAATTTATGAAAAGACAAAGTTCTCGACTCGTTTTCGCATATTTTCTTCTGCCCTTTGTTTTTTTGTCGTCGGGACGGAGCCGGGCGGCGACCTGTCAGCCGGCAGGCAGGCTGGCAGGCAGACAGACAGCTTCCATCCCGTGCGCGGCACAGCACAGCGCAGCACAGCGGCCGGGACCGGCCCCGCGCGCGGCAGCGGCAGCAGCAGCACCTGTTGCCTAACAAGTAACATGCAGTGACGTCGCGCGACTTGCAATCGCCACCACCCGCCGCCCAGCCCCGCCTCACCACAAGGGAAAGGACAAAGGCAAACGTGTTGAACGCGGCCCCCGCGGCCCCCGCGGCCCCCGCGGCCCCCGCCGGTCCCCGCCGGTCCCCGCCGGCAGAGGCAGTGGCCAACGGCTGCGTCCGACAGGGCCGCGTAGCCCGCGCCCCGGACGCAGCCACGTCGATGTGACATGACAGCGAGCGGCACGCCTCGCCCAGTGCTGGTGTCAGCTCTGTCCGAGACGACAAATGTCACCAGAGAGGGGAGAGGAGGGGAGGGGGGGGGGCGGCGCTGTGCCAGAGACAGGACAAGTCTCTCTTCCAGACGCGCCAGATCGTTGCCGAGAGTGCAGCGGGGACGCCGCCGACCGATCACCTCGCTGACGGTGGACCGGCGGTCCAAGCGCAAAGGAATGCTCATGTTGGCGGCCACCTGCTCTCATTTCTTTTTGGCAAAGTCGCGTCCACGGATAGGATTTCAGCCTGGGCGCTGGTCGGGGAGGGGAGGGGGGCCTGGACTCGGTGTCCGGTGTCCCCGTGCGCACGGGAAGGGGAGGGGGGGGGGGGGGGGGGGTAGTGGGGAGGGGAGAGGGCGGGGCCCACCGGGGCCGCTCTGCTCTGACGGGCCCGACTCCCACTGCATCCCGCGCAAACGGCACTTGGCGCTGAGCTGATCGAACAGACATCCACACTACGACGACGGCGCCCCCCAGTGGCACCAATCGGAACTGGCGCCGTACACACACGTACACACACACACACACACACACACATGTGCACTCCGGGACAGCTAGTTACGGGGCGTAAACACACACGTCACACACATGTCGCGACAAGCAGGTCCCGTTCAAACTACCCTCCCATGTGCTGCTGAGCAGCAGACTCGCCTGGCGGAGAATAAGGTTCGGTTAGTTCGGTCTCAGGCCGAAAACTGTGCCGCAGGAAACATCTGCGGAGAAAGAGGGAGGCGAAGCGATTTGTGGGCGGGGATGAGTGGAGGAAGCCTTCTAAGCGGTGCCCGACAGGGGCTCCGGCGCGCCCATCTGGCACTGGAACACCGGTTGAGGTGTGTGAGAGAGAGGGAGAGAGAGAAGGATAGGCATCCGAGAACCGCCTCGCAGATGGTAGGCAATCCCGTGGGGCACGCCAGCCCAGCGGGTTTGCCTACTCGGCAGGCACCTCGGCCACAAAACGATCCCATAAGGTGGTATGGGCTGCAGACAGAAAGAGAGAACCGCGGGCTCACTTTACCGCAAGGAGGCAGAGCGCGAGAGGGATAGAGAGAGGTTTCCCACTCGTAAAGTCACGGCCCGGCTCGCCCGGCCCCACCCGGCGCCTCTTTCCCTTGGCCAAACACACCAGCCAGAGCGCCAGCACCGAGGAGCACGGGCCTTGGCCAAGCCCTTGGCGCAGCCCCGCAGCCCCGCAGCCCCGCAGCCCCGCAGCCCCGCAGTCCGTCGTCCTACAGTTTGCGGAGCTTTCTGGCTGGGACTGCACATCAGGGATTCGTCAAAGGTCCACACACTCGCACTCGCTCTCTCTCTCTCTCTCTCTCTCTCTCTCTCTCTCTCTCTCTCTCTCTCTCTCTCTCTCTCTCTCTCTCTCTCTCTCTCTCTCTCTCTCTCTCTCTCTCTCTCTCACGCTCGCTCTCTCTCTCTCGCTCGCTCTCTCTCTCTCTCTCTCTCTCTCTCTCTCTCTCTCTCTCTCTCTCTCTCTCTCTCTCTCTCTCTCTCCCTCTCACTGACACACACACCGGAAAGGTCCGCAGGGTTTTCCTCTTCCCTTCGTTTCCCCGTACCGCTTCACGTTTGCTTGGCGCGGTACTTTTGGCTGGCGGGGTGAGGGACACTCGGTTCCCTTCCACACACTAGCACAACGGCGTGCCGCTGCTCTCTCTCTCTCTAAAACACACACACACACACACACACACACACACACACATACCACCTGCGTTAGCGGCGACCTGCACACTGCCCCTGCCTTGTCCATCCGTGCGGGCCCGCCGGGGCCCGGTCAGTCCCACAGGACCCTGTCGGTGCCAGGAGGCCGGGGGGCTCTAAGAGGAAACACAAGCAAAGCAAGGCGGCGCTACTTGTGTGTAACTTTTGTTTCATTATTGGCTGGCCGTCGTGGCCCGGAGGACGGACAACGGCCCCCGGCCCCCTGGCCCCCGGCCCCCGGCCCCCGGCCCCCGGCCCCCGGCCCCCCGGCCCCCGGCCTCCCGGCCCCCGGCCCCCGGCCCTCGGCCTCCCGGCCCCCCGGCCCCCCGGCCCCCGGCCCCCGGCCCCCCGGCCCCCCGTGCGTCCGGAGCAGAGGCCGCCGCCGTCACTGCCTCCCCAAAAAAGCACCACCATTGTGTTACGGAAACAAGCCCTTGTGTGTGGGAATTTTCACAGCGCATGCAAGCCGCCAGCAGCCGGCGTCGCTTTTTAACAACTCCGCCCCGTCCCTTCTTTTCTTTTCCCTGCTTCTCTTTTCGAGGGAGGGAAGTCACAAGCCGTTTAGTGCCATTCATGTCCCTCCTCGCATGACGACGGCGGGGGCCTTGGCGGCGCTGGCGGCGGCGCCGCGCAGGACGGCATCGCCCTGAGAACCAGGATGACGATGTTGGCCGGACCCTGAGGACCCGACGCCACCAGGGCGCGTCGCGTTCGCGGCGTAGCTTCCAACATGACGTGGGAAAGTGTGGGCTAAAGCGGCCATGTCGGCACCCACCGCTGCCACCGCTACCGCCGCCACACGCCAGTAAGTACGCGGGGCACAGCGGCACAGAGTGCTCGCTACGCGTCACTTCACGGGCCGCTGCCCCTCAATGCGGTGCACTTGCTGCCGCCAGCCACTGTGACGCCACACACACACACACACACACACACACAGTGCAGCAAGCACCCTCTGTCGACGAGCACCATTTCGGGCGGCAAACATATTGATTTCGAATCATCAACGTGTGACACCCCTGTGTGTGTAGCTCTGGCGAATTCCGGATCTACAAAAATAAAGCGTCATGAAATGCAGGCACAAGGCATCGCACAGTCAGAGAGAGAGACACACACACAGCTGTAAAGAGAGAGATGCCTCCCGGCCGCGTTAGTCGCGCTCGGCTGCGCCGTGTTCGGTGGTGCGATGGTGGCCGGTGTGGCCGACGGACGCACTGTGCACGCGGCCCAACTCCCTTGCTGCTGCTGCTGCTGTTGCTGCTGCTGCTGCTGCTACAACCGCTGCCGCTGCTACAACCGCTGCCGCTGCTCCGAGTGCCGATGGGCCCACGTAGGTCCACGGCGGTCTGGCAGTGTCAGCGTCCACGGCAGCGGCCACTCGCATAGGCAGACCGCGGCTTCGTGCACCACGGCGACGGCCTTGTTTAGGCTGCGGAGGAGGGCACGCGTCAGAGCAGCAACAGCAGCAGGAGCCTCACGGAACAGAGTGCCGGCGGTGCCGGCAGCCCAGTGAACGCATTTAGACCGTTGTTGATAGAGGGTTTCGTACACATTTCAAGCCCAAGGCACGCTGCGGGGCCCTTCGCGCGCGCGGGCAGCTGGCTCTGCGCTGCCAGTGCCGCCCCCGTGCCGCCCCCATGCCGCCCCCGTGCCACCCCTTAGCTCCGCCCCCCGGGCCGCCCGCGGGGGCTTCCTCCTCCATTCAGGCAGCGCTCGCCTCCCGCACTTGCGGATAATTCAATCCGCAAAGCACAGCGGCACTCGGAGCCGACGTCCGCGGCGGAGGCTGGAGGCGGCGGCGGTGGTGGCAGCGGCGGCGGCGGAGGCGGCAGCGGCGGCGGTCCGGAGCGGCCCGAGGCCTGCTAGGCCTGCTAGCCGAGGCCGGGGCCAAGCAAGCTGTCACCCGACCAGCCAACATCGGCGAGCGGCTGAGGGCTGAGGAAACGAATTACGTCGAGTGGGGCCGGGCCGGGCCATGGGCGCCAGGGGCCATACACTCTGTCCGGGATAGAAGACGTCCTAAATTAGCAAACGGGGACGAGAGGCAACCTTACTGAGTCACGGTCAAAATAAAAAGGGAGAAGCTCCAAGCCTTCGGGATCCTGTTTAAGTCTTTTTTTTTTCTCGGGAGTCGAAAATTTGAGGCCAGCTGATACAATGGGCCGCGCTCTGCAATCTTCGAACCCGCCTTCGCTACCCCCTTTCCCCCTCTTTCCCGCCCTGCCCGCACCGAACCGAACAAGGTCACGGGTTCCCCTCCGATATAAAAAAATAAAAATACGAAGGAACTCGGGCGCCTGTACACGGCGGCGCTGTAACCGGGGAGACCGAGAGCGCACCGCTCATGATAAAAAGCAAGTGACGTCAGAGGCGGCGGGCCGGGCCGGGCCGGGCAGGTACGGCCAGCTGTGCCGGGGCACAAAAACCGGATCGAAAACAATACTGTAATGCACACAGGGCCTCTGGAAGCCCTGGATAGAACCAGAGGATACACACCACTCTCGATTTCCACGAGGCTAAACAACACACCGAACACCCCGGGTACGGGCGGGGGGCGGCGCCAGGTGAGATGCGGGACTGATAGCGTGTGTCTGTCCTTCCCGCACTCTTCCTGCCCGCGCCTCTCTCTCTCTCTCTCTCTCTCTCTCTCTCTCTCTCTCTCTCTCTCTCTCTCTCTCTCTCTCTCTCTCTCTCTCTCTCTCTCTCTCTCTCTCTCTCTCGCCCGTAGAGTGTCCTAATCCGCGCTCTATCTTATCTTGTGGCGTCTGCGGGCCCGAAAGCCCCGGCGCTCCGAGGCACTGAGGCCGCCCGAAATTCCTGCAGTCGGCGCGGCGCGGGTCTGATGAGGACCGGACTCCCCACGGCGGGGCGGCGACACTCAAAAACTTTCCGACGGCACGGCACGGCACGGCACGGCACGGCACGGCACGGCACGGCACGGCACGGCACGGCGCGGCTATGAAGTGAATCGGGCCGCCGACCGTCCCTGCGGCGCCCTGCTCTGCAGAGGAAACGGCTCAGGCAGGGCCGAGGGCCGCAGTCGGGCCGTAGGCCGCAGGTGTGTCTGGCGGCATAATACCATCCGGCCGCAAAATATAGCACAGGCCGCCGCGGCTGCCAAACGGTGCGTGTTACATCACCGGCCGAATAATGAGGGGCGGTATGCAGCGGGGACCCCAGCGGGGACCCCGGCGATGGTGATAAGGTGACCGTGATTTGGTCCGGCAAGGTCGGCACTGTTTATACACGAGGCGCGTTGCCATCCGCACCACTCCTTTCTCATAGCCCCCCCCCCCCCCCCCCGCCTGCACGCCCCCCGACGGTCCCCTGATGGCCCCCGCTGACCCAGCTGCCCAGTGACCCGTACGTGGACCTTCCTGTCGGCTGAGGCGTGACACCGCTCCGAAGAGTGCCGCTTCAAATAGCGGCGGCCACACACACACACACACACACACACACACACACACACACACACGCGCGCGCACGCACGCACGCACGCGGGCACGCAGGCACGCACGAACTCGTGGACCGCGGGCGGGAAATTATTAATAGACGAAAAGAGAAGGGGGCGACGACGCGTTGGGGTAGGGCATGGATGGGGCGCAGACAGAGAGGCGCGTTGTTGTCGCCGAGGAGTGCGACAAAGAAGGAGAGACGCGCGAGCGAGCGCGAAACAAAGGTGCTGTAGAAGCAATAATAATGATAATCGCATACGGAATTTCGATGCGCGCCCAGCATTGGCGTGCAATGGCGGCAATATAAAAAGGCGTGTGACTTTATTTTTAGAAATTGTTGTCTTTGTTGTTGTTTGACACGCGATTACTGGCTGGCGCGCGCGTCCGCGCCGCTGTCTGTCTGCGAGATGAGGCGTGTACAGAGAGACAGAGACAGAGAGATTCAAAGGGGGAAACACAACTCCAAATGGAAGGTTCGGGGACGGGGGGGGGGGAGGGTATCACGTGCTGCGCCAAGAAGATAGAAAGGAGAGAGTTCTGTGGGGAACAGCGGAGCAGTCTGAAAAAGTTCACCCCCGTCGTGTCCGCCTCCCCTCGCCCTGCTAAGGGGCTGCCAAGTACGGAACTAGCTCAGACCATGAAAGGGAGCAGTAGGGGAGAAGGGCAGGGGAGGGGGGCAGGGGGGAAAAAGTCAAAGCGAAAACGGACGGAGGGGGGAAAAACGGGGGGAAATGAGAAGAGGGCGAAGACTTAAAAATACACTTGGAAAAGCAAGTCAGTGAGTGTGGCGACGAAAGGGTGGGTCGCTCAGCCCCGAGGTCAAAGTCACGCATATCTTTTTAAAAAAAAAACCTAGGACGAATCGAAATCCAGATTTTATTTCTTTAACGAGTAACAACAACGACACGTACACAACGTGAGCCATATTTTCGTCAGAAGCGCGCGATGACAGCTCTTATCAAAAAGGTGTGCCGCTTCCGCAGGTGCGATAATACTGCGTGACAGCGTGTCAATCACAACCTGCTGTCAGAAACTCGGCACGCACGGCACACGCGGCGCGCACGCGGCACACACGCGGACACGCGTCACGTTCGGCCAAGCTGCCACCGACGTTTGCCGACGACGACCTGCAGCACCACGAGGGAGACTCGTCAGCAGCAGCAGGAGCAGCAGCAGCAGCAGCAGCAGCAGCAGCAGCAGCAGCAGCAGCAGCAGCAGGAGCAGCAGCAGCAGCAGCAGCAGGACAGCGGGGGAAATCGAGACGGAAGCAAAGGAATAAGGGAGGAAACAGGGGGGAAGAGCCCACGGGAGGGGAGGCCGGGGCGCGGGGCGGCGCGGGGCGGCGCGGGCCTCGCGCGAGCGGCCTGCGCTGGAAAAATTAAGGGCATGAATAAATATGGAATCATTGTAAATGCAGATGCGATGCAAATCAGTGATGTGGCTGCGCTGCAATATTCAACACACGCGACATGCCGATTCCTGACCTGGCTAACGAGAGGGAGTGAGAGGGGGGAGGTAGGTGTGGTGGGAGACTGAGAGAAAGAGAGAGAGAGAGAGAGAGAGAGAGAGAGAGAGAGAGAGAGAGAGAGAGAGAGAGAGAGAGAGAGAGAGAGACAGACAGACAGACAGACAGAGACAGAGACAGAGAGAGAGAGAGAGAGAGAGAGAGAGAGAGAGAGAGAGAGAGAGAGAGAGAGGAAGAAGAAGAAGGAGAAGGAGGAGAAGGGGTTTCCTGACCGCCAGCTCCACTTTGGCTCACCGAAAGTGACGTGGCGCTGTGCCTTGGGTATCCTATCAGTGCCCATCCCCATCCCCTCCCCCCCCCCCCCCCACGCTTCTCCCTCCCTGCGGGTAACGTGGCCTGGGCTGTAACACCGTGGCCTTCGACTCTTCGACTCCTCCTCCTCTGTGCCGTTCCGTGCCGTGCCTTGCCGTGCTCTTTCACACCCGATCGGCATTCAAACGGCCCAGCCCCGTCTTTTTATATTCCGCCGTCCGCGGCCAGGCCAGGCCGGGCCAGCACCTACCGCGGGCGGCGCCTGTGCTGCGCTGTGCCGGTCCCCCGGCCCCGGCCCGGCCCGGCCGCTATCGCCCGCACTTGGCAGCACACCAGAGGGAGATTTGTCGTGTTGAGGGGACTAGTCTCCATCGGCTGCCGGTGGCTGTTACTGTCGGGGCCTCCCTTTGTATACTTTGTGGTCCACTCCGTCCACTGTCAACGGTTGTGTTCGGCGTGGCGTAGCGTGGCGTGGCGTAACGTGGCGTGTATTCCGCGGTTCCGTGTCCATCGGTATCTCGCTGTCGTCATTGGGATTTCGCAATCAGCCCGAGCCCAGAGCCCAGAGAGCCCGGCTAGTCCCGGGGCATCAGGGAAAGCTCTCGTCACGGACAGCGGCGGCAGCGGCGCAGAGCAGACGAGAAGCCCTAACCCAACCCCAGCCCCGCCCAGCCCACCAGCCTGTCGACGGCGCGTTCGCCATCCAAAGTTTGGGTGCGAAACTTAGGACGGCACATCAGGCATCAGTGGAGGGTACGTGGCCGGGATGGGAAAGGGTTGACTCTAATCCCGGACAGGGCGCGCGCCCCTTGGCACGCCCCAGGACGTACCCCGAGACCGCCGACGGACCCCGAGGCCCCCGACGGGCCCCGAGGCCCCCGAGGGCCGCCCCGTCGACCCCACTGGACCCCACCTGGCCCCAGAAGGGCCTGGGGAGACTCCACGACGGGCTTTAACGCGAAAAGATGCGTCAAACACAACAGCCACACACATACGCACGCGCGCACATACCCACACACACGCGCGTCCGCAATGGAGGGGGGAAAGACCGTTTCCCACCTTGGACCGCCCCGCCCCGCCCCGTTCCGCCCCGCGCTCCCCACCCCTTGTGATAATAACGGCCACCCGTTAGCGGGGCCCGGCCGGCAATCCGGGCGCCGCTTGTCTTGCGGTGTGAGTCGAGTCCCGGGTGCCCGGGCGCCGGGCGCCCCCGGTTAGCTGCCACCGGCCGCAGGGGCGGACTTTGGGGACTTGCAGCAACACAACGGCCAACACCTCATCATTACCGGTCGCTTGTTTGCCTTCATCAATACCCCCATCATCTTCATCAGCGCCAAAGCCATCCTGCGGCCGCTGTTGTCCGCCCCCGCCCCGCTCCGCAACTCCTCCCCTTCCCGGCGGCATAGCGCCGGCTATACGCGGCAAGTAGTCGCCGTGCATATAAATTTGGTGACAAGAGAGAGAGAGAGAGAGAGAGAGAGAGAGAGAGAGAGAGAGAGAGAGAGAGAGAGAGAGAGGGGGGGGGGGCAGAGGGATAGGGAGGAAAGAGAGACGAACCGGCGACGGCGGCGCGGGCTCCGAGGCACTTCCAACTGAAGTCGCCCCTCCTCTCCTCTCCTCTCCTCTCCTCTCCTCTCCTCTCCTCTCCTCTCCTCTCCTCCGGCCTGCCCTCTCGCCGCCCGCCCGCGCCGGCGACTGCCATCCTAATGGAATTTACATGTCCACCCCGTAAGACAGCCCCCCCCCCCACCCTCCCCTCACCACTTCTTCATCTCTTCTTCACATCCAACATTATTCTCCTCTTTTCTTTTGTTTGCCGCCCCTTCCTCTCCTTCTTTCCTCGTCCATTTCCTACTCCCTCCTCTCTGTCTCTCTCTCTCTCTCTCTCTGCCACTTTTCCACGGCGCACCCCGCGCGCCTGGGTTCAAAGTCTCAGCGGGGGCGGTGCAACCCCCAGCAGCGCCCCCGCCGGCCCCCGCCAGTGGTGGGCTGCGGCACTCGACGGCGGCGCGGTCCAAGACGGCGAAGAGCGGCAAGAAGAAGAAGAATAAGAAGAATCGATAAAGCAATACCATCGGAATCGCATCGCATATCCGGAGCTTGCCGCCTGCCTCAGACAATGCATCTGTAGTCCATGTCGGCGATGCGGCTGCCGACACCGTAGCCGACGGCCAACAGCGCCTGCTGGGTAGGCAACCACGACTGCTGCACGCACTCGTGTCGCGCGGGCTGGCCTACCCTCGCATTCGCAGGCGCTCCGGGTCACCTTTTTCTGCAGGTTTACCTCGGGTGACGTTACGGGGCACCGTGTCGTCGACGAGCAGGAGTCGCCGTCGTCGCCGCTTCTCGGAGGAGGCCGTCGTGGCGATGCGCCGCGCGCCGCCGTGCCAGAATGCGGCGCCGGTCCACGGCCAAGGCTGGCCTGGCCGCGGCCGGCCAAGGTGAAGGGCACGGCGGCGCGGCCGCCGCCGGCCACCGGCCCGGTCCCATTCATGCTGGGCCCGGGGCCCCCGCCGCCCGCCGCCCCGCCGCCACACCTGCTGGCCGCCGCCACTCGCCGCGTTGCCGCTCTCACTTTCGCATCGTAGGGGGGACGAAAACCCCGCCGCCGGCGTCCCCCATAGGCATTCCTCACACGATGACTTAAGCCCCCTCCTTCCCTCAACGAGCTGCCATCAGAGGGGAGGGGAGGGGGATGGATTCCACATCTCTCACGGAATTGAAAATAAAACGCGGCACGCGCGCGCTTCCCCGAGCAGGAGGAGGGACGGCCGATCGAATTTCAGAGTGCACGAAGAGAGAGAGAGAGAGAGAGAGAGAGAGAGAGAGAGAGAGAGAGAGAGAGAGAGAGAGAGAGAGAGAGAGAGAGAGAGAGAGAGAGAGAGAGAGAGAGAGAGAGAGAGAGAGAGAGAGAGAGAGAGAGAGAGAGAGGGAGAGAAAGAGAGAGAGAGAGAGAGAGAGAGAGAGAGAGAGAGAGAGAGAGAGAGAGAGAGAGAGAGAGAGAGAGAGAGAGAGAGAGAGGGAGGAGGGAGGGAGAGAGAGAGAGAGAGAGAGGGGGGGGACCCCCGATGACGACTCGATCGGTGGACTTACTCACACAGAAGTGCCGCCGGGAATCGACACCACCCCGAATCAAGTAGCCATTTAGTGCTCACCTGAAACACATAGAAGAACACCGGAATATAATAACACCGAAAATGGGGAGCGGCGGGGGGGGGGGGGGGTGTTCTGCGAAAGGCTGGGAGACGTACGTCCATCCTAGGAAGAGCTGGGCCGGGTCAGGTTTAACCGGCGCACTCTAGTTTACTGCCGCTGCGTGCCCGCAATCACACACGCACACATACGCACGCAAACACACACACACTCACAGGCACACACACACAGGCGCACATCATATACGGCCGCGGGGATACAATAAACAGGGTGTATTGGGGCACAGAACGGGCCGCCCAGCCGCGCCGCGAGGTCTGCCGGGGCTGTAACCTTCACCGGAAATGGAAGAATAACGCGGCGCTATCGTGTCGGAGCGGGGGGCGATCGTGCGCTAAAGCGTCCGCGCGGTCAGGCAGGTGCCGGCAGGTGCCGGCAGGTGCCGGCAGGTGCCACGCGACACACACACAGGCATTATTCGGAAGTGCCAAATCGAGTTTCGAGGTCCGGTTACCATTTTTCTTATTTTTATTTTCGACGACGTCGGTTTTTGGGGCCTTCAAATTCCTATAATTTGACGCTGCACTTGTTATGGGTATTTCAGGAATCGGAATTCCCACAGTACAAAATAAGTCTTGCCTCTGTAAAAAGGTCCGCTCTATCGAACGGTGAGATCCAAATTTTATTTTTCGCCCAACCGTTTGAGCTTGGCTCGTACCTGTGTGTGAGCGGGCGCCGCGCAGCCACACACGCCCGGCACAACACGCACACGCGCACGCACACACTCCCAACGCGGCACCAACTACCCAGGCCCCCAGGCCCCCGCCCCGCGCATGTTCTCGGTGAGCGCGTGATACGTTCCAGATGCGGCTAGCAGTGACCGGCCGGTCGGCCGGCGGCGCGATCGAGGCCCCCGCCGCCCCCCGGCCTCCCCCCGCCGCCCCCCGCCGGCCCCCCGCCGTCCCCTCGCTGCCGGACAGGAACCACGTGCCCTATTCCACTCGACTCGACTTGAGCCAGAGCCGGCGCACACCAGAGCCGCCGCCGCCAGCCGGAAGCAGAAGGCTCACACATTTTCGGACCGGCCGTCGCGATATCTGAACTTGATTTAAGCGAAAACCGACAACGTAAGCAGCAGGCCGAGGCCGTCGTCTTTCGGGCAGGAGGTAGGTGTGGGGGGAGGGGGGATAAAATGATAAAAGGTCCAGGGCCAGCGGTCAAGAAAATCCCTGTCAGCGCGCAAAGACCACAAGGGGTGTGTGCGTGCGTCTGTGTGTGTGTGTGTGTGTGTGTGTTTGTGTGTGTGTGTGTGTGATCTTTGCACCTGAGAGGCAGGCGGCTGGGCTCTCCTGGTCAGCCCCGAAGGCCGCTCGTCCTCGCGTCGGAGTTGATGTGATCCTGAGGGGTCATGGCAGCCTTATCGTTAAAAGAGCGCCCTGAAAGCGAGAGGAGCTAGGGAACGAAACACCGGCGGCAGCAGCAGCGGCGGCAGCAGCAGCGGCGGCAGCAGCAGCGGCGGCAGCAGCAGCGGCGGCAGCAGCAGCGGCGGCAGCAGCAGCGGCGGCAGCAGCAGCGGCGGCAGCAGCAGCGGCGGCAGCAGCAGCGGCGGCAGCAGCGGCAGCAGCGGCAGCAGCGGCAGCAGCGGCAGCAGCGGCAGCAGCGGCAGCAGCAGCGCAGGGCCGCGCCACAAACAGGGCGACCTCTAGGGTAATCCGAGCCTGTAATTTCGCCCGAATCCGAAATTTCGGTCAGAGGGCGACCGCTGTAATGGACAGCGCCGTTGAGAGAGACGGCAGGCGATAAAGGAGAGAAAGGTGTGTGTGTGTGTGTGGGGGGGGGGGGAGTCTGACCTTTGTGCTTTCTGACGAGACGAGAGGGGTGGTGGTGTGCAGCGGGTGGTAAGGGGGAGGATAGGGGGTCGGAGTGTTATCAAACATAAAAATTAATCGCACCCTGCCCCCAGGCATCAGCTAGCTCTCATGCTCCGGCCATCACGTGAATGGCCTCAGTATGATGCTTTTCTCTCGCACACACACATACCACGTGACCAGAATGGCGGACGCCTCTCTCTCTCTCTCTCTCTCTCTCTCTCTCTCTCTCTCTCTCTCTCTCTCTCTCTCTCTCTCTCTCTCTCTCTCTCTCTCTCTCTCTCTCTCTCTCTCTCTCTTTCTATCTCACTCTCTCTCTGCCGGGAAGCGCGGGCTGTCCGAGCTGCCAAGGTTCGCCCCAACACTGTTGCCGCCTGTTCTCTCCGTTTGGGGGTTGCGGTGTGGTGCGGTGCGGTACGGACCGTCCGAGGCCTGGTTCGTTAAGCCCTCGCCGGGCCACAGCCTTGGCCGCGGCCTGCGGTGTGTCCTCCCCGGCGACAGACAAACAGACAGACAGGCGGGCGAACAGACATTAGCACTGCCGCGCAACAAGCACTGTGGCACGGCGTGGAGGTGCGGCTGAGGCCGGCCGAGGGCGGCGCCAGTGTGGCTGCGGCCGGAAGAGATTAGCCATCGTGTGATTAGGGCCGGCGCCGTGAATGGACCTCGGTGGTGCGGGGCGGGGCGGGGCGGCCGAGACCGGGGCCGTGCCATTGCCGGCCGGGGGTGGCGGCGCCGTCAGCGGCGGCCGAGAACAACGGCGGCGGCAAACGCGCCGCGCCCGGAATAATGACGGCTCCCTATTGTGGGCGTAGAGCGCGGCGCGGCGGGGGGAGGAGGGGGGAGGGGGCGATTCAGGAGGTCGGAGGGGAGGAGGCCGAGGCCCCCGCACCGGCAACTAGTGTGAGTCCTCCCGCTGGAGCCCGCTGGAGCCCGCTGGAGTCCGCTGAAGCCTACTGGAGCCCGCTGGAGCCCGCTGGAGCCCACTGGAGCCCGCTGGAGCCCGCTGGAGCCCACTGGAGCCCGCTGGAGTCCGCTGAAGCCCGCTGGAGCCCACTGGAGCCCGCTGGAGCCCGCTGGAGCCCGCACTGGAGCCCGCTGGAGCCCGCACTGGAGCCCGCTGGAGCCGCGCTGGAGACCCGCCGCTCGCACACTATCGACACCGCACCCCGAGGCAGCCGGCGGCTACACATCAAAACCCCATTAGGCCCGCCGCCGATTCGGGCCAAAGCCCCTACCGCCGCCACCGTCGCCGTAGTGATGGTGGTGGTGGTGGTCGTCGTCGTCTAGGTACCGGGTACCAGGACGGGGCGCGGACCCCCGCTGGCTAACAAGCAGGCGCCGCCCCTGACGGGCCGCACGCGCGCATTGCGTTAATCTGGCCGCCGTCTGGGGAGGAGGAGAGGATGAACATCGGCTCCACCACCACCACCACCACCACCGCCACCAGCAGCGAACGTTCTATTTTGGCGGAGCAGGCCGCCCCGTCTCACCAAGGATTTTGCGTCTGCGGTGAGCTTTCCCGAGCCGCGGGCTCTTGGTGATACGGGTAGCAAGGGCCCGGCCCTACAGCCGAGCCGAGCCGGGCCGGGCTGGGCCGCGGGAGTTAGTTTGCCGGCTGCATAATTACCGCCGTGTGCCGGCAGAGCGCAGAGCGGCTTTTATGAATCAAAATGCACAGCGCGATACTCTGCCATGTTCTGAGGCGCTGCTTTGCTCTAGGCGGCGGCAGCTCAGCAGAAGCAAAAACAGCGAGATAAACGGCGGACTAATGGAAACCCGCATCGCACGGCATCGCACAGCTGCGCGGCTCGGTACGCGGGGGGACTTTTCGGGGACAATTAGTTGTCGAGTAGGTATATAGTATATATATATATATATATATATATATATATATATATATATATATATATATATATATATATATATATATATATATATATATATATTTGATGGACGTATCCGATGGGACGAGCCCATGTCCGCAGTAGCAGACGACACGATACAAGCAGCCAGACCGTGGCGGTGGTCTATCGGCCAGCGACAGCCAGACTCGATTAGTCTGCTCGGAGTGCAGCGCGGAGCCGCGCCGCGGGGCCGTGGAGCGCGAGCTGACGGCTGCTGACAGCGGCTGACAGCGATTGACAGCTCGTGATCGGGCTGGGCAGACCAAACCAGGCTTCTCGGAAGAGCCCACGAGAAGAGTCCCCCACGGCAGAGAAACAGCGAAGAACGCCTGCGAGCGGTTAGGGTAGGCCAGCCCGCACGACACGCTCGTCCTGCACGGGTCCGGGTGGCCTACCCCCCCGGGGGCGTACGCGCGGGAATGCGCAGACGCTGTCGCGCACGGCAGATCAAAACGGGGGGCCTCGTAGCCCCTCCGGGATGAATATGAGCGCAAGGCAAGGGGGATATTATTTTCGCTGCAGCCGGGGGGCTGCGGGGGCTGCGGGGGCGGTGGGGTGTTCCTGGCCCGCGAGCGCGCGCCTCTGTAATAAATTTTGCTGTGCACAGTTGGTATTCCCTCTTGGGCTCTGGCGCGGGGCCCGTGGCAGCCCATGCCAGCCCGGCAGGGCCCACGTCCATGGAAAAGGGAATGGCATATGCATACACACACGCACGCACGCACACACGCACGCACGCCGTGACGTACGTGAGGGGCATGGTGGCAGGCTCCGTGACACAAAGGAGAGAAACGCATATGTACACGTGTTTTTCGGTAGCGCATCGGAGCGTGACAGAATGCCGGCGGCTGCAGTCCGAGACGACGGCCGCCTTGTGGACGTCAATGGCGGTGGCGCGGCAGCGGGGCTCATACACAGACTACACGGCGTTCGGTTCCTGTTCTGTTCAATATTCCAGTCGACGACAACGACGTGCACGACGTGCACCGGCGTCCCCGGCAGCAGCGCCAGGAACCCCCCCCCCCTCCCCCCGCCTGCATCGGCTCAGGCCGTCGTCGCACTGAATCCGGGCCGCTAGACATTCCGGCGCGCAGGAGGCTCCGAAAAAGAAGCGACGTTTTCAATTAGGGTTTCCACTGAGACTTGGAAACAGAAGTATTGAAGAACGAAAACTCTTCCAGGCTGGACACTTTCCAGGGCAGGTATGAGAAATTTAAACAGCATTTTGGGTGAATTTGGAGGTCAGTTCCCATGTTTGGAGTGGCCCCTCCGCATCGATATTCTTCAAACCTGCTCTGCAGAGTTTCCGGTCTGGGAGTGTTTTCGTTCTTCTGCTCCCGCCTCTGCGCCACGTTGAAAGCCTCTATTGCCAGAGGTACTTTTGCTTCACGCATTCCCTATTTCGCCCAGAGCTCTGGTGATGCTAATTTTATTTTCGCGTCGGTCCAGTTCCAAGACGTGAAAGCGCAAACGCTCCGCGCGTCTCGAAAGCAGCAGGTGGCCGAAATACCAAAGTGTCCCCAGCGACACTCGGCTAGCGATTGGATTGATTTCTTGTTATACATCGACGCGTCTCTGGCCTCAGGGTTTCTTTTTCCCTTCCGCGGCGAAGCATTTCGAGTGAAACCAGTTAATACACCAGAGCCGCGGGGAGGAGGAGGAAGAGGCGCTCCGAGACAAACAACGCGACCGACAGGAATTTGAATTGCCCAACAGAGTCCGGCCGTCGCTGCTGAGGAGGTAATTCCTCAAACGACAAGAGGATACCGAGGCGAGGCAAGGAGAGGAAGGGCGCTGTCAGGCCGGGCCGCTGGGTGCGAGCGGGCGCAAGCAAGCCACACTTCACCGTCTTGTTGGCTATTTTAAAATGAAAAGCTCCCCCCCCCCCCCCCCCCCACCGCAGCCCCCCCAACATTTCAGGGCATGTTCGGCATTCCCGGCCGCAGAGCGGCCCGCGACGCTCGGCGCCTTCAGCCCTTAGGCGAGTTTAAAAATATATTCAAACGCAGCGTAAATCTCACGCTGTATTTCCTTGCGGCGGCGTGCCGCCCAAGCCAGCGCGAGGAAATGGAGGGAAAGGAAGGAGAGCAGCACAGCGAGCGCCGAGTTACACGAGTGAAAGGTCAAGAACAGGAAGGAGACAGCACCGCATGCAAAAGAAAAAGGAAGAAGAGAGAAACGGAGGCGAAGAGGAAGAGAGAGATAGGAGGTGGGGGGGGGGGGAGATGAGGGATTCAGGCAACCAGAGGCGACGAGGAACAGCTGTCTGATTTTATTTCGTCGGCGGGAGAGGGAACACAATACGATATGAGGCAGGAGGCCCTGCAGGGCTGCTGCAGGGCTGCTGCAGGGCTGCTGCAGGGCTACTGCAGAGCTGCTGCAGGGCTGCTGCAGGGCTGCTGCAGGACTGCTACAGAGCGGGCGGCGGAGACTGGCAAAGCCCTTGCCGCACAACACAGCGCGGCGGGGGCCCGGCGCGGCGGGGGCCCTGCCCGGCCGAGGCCTGCCCTTCCACATGACACCCATCAGTCTCCATCAAAGGCGCTAACGGAACACACCGATCACCCGGAGGAGGGTAGGCGGGCAGCCGACGGCCAGCCGACGATCAGCCGACGGCCAGCCGACGATCAGCCGACGGCCAGCCGACGGCCAGCCGACGCACGTCCACGGCGGAAGCTGATCTACGGACACGACGCACTCAAACCCACTTTAGTTTTTCAGTTTCTGAGCGAGACGGCAAGAACGCACCCCCAAGCAAAGCAGGAGCGCACGGTCAACGCCGACCGTGTGCGGACGAAACCAACTTTGACTTTTCCATCACGCGCGTATTCCCCGCGAAAGCGTGGCGACGCGAGAGGGGGAGAGGGAGAAAGGGGGAGAAAGAGGGAGAGAGAGAGAGAGAGAGAGAGAGAGAGAGAGAGAGAGAGAGAGAGAGAGAGAGAGAGAGAGAGAGAGAGAGAGAGAGAGAGAGAGAGAGAGAGAGAGAGAGAGAGAGAGAGAGAGAGAGAGAGAGAGAGAGAGAGAGAGAGAGGGGGGGGAGGGCGTGTTATCGGCAGCGGCGACAGCGGGGCGGGCTGGCGGCTGGCGGCGCCACGTCGAATCCATTTCCAAGACTTTTGGCGCAGGTCGCATGGTGGTGGCCCCCGCTCCGCCCCGCTCCGCTGTGGTCGGGGTGGTGCGGGTATCGCGTTACCAGCAGGCGCCGCCGCCGCGGCCACCCCTTACCCTAGGCCAGCAGACCGATGCGCTTGGCTGGCGCCGAGCCCCCACCGGGTCGCGTGCAGCACGGCCAGCTACCCGCACCCCGCGCCCCGCACCCCGCACGGCAGCACCCCTACGCCCACAGCAGTCGGGCCGACGTGTCTGACGAATCAATCAAGCCTTTTCCTCGTACGCCCGCAGCCCCGGCGGCGCACGGCCGTCTTGCCTGCGCCTTTAAATCTCAATGATTGTGTTCCCGGAACAGGACGTGCGCGTGTGCGCGGAAGCCGGCCGAGCCCCGGAGCCCCGGAGGAGCCCCCGGCCCGGCCCGGCCAGGACCCTCGCCCGCTCCTCGGCCCATTATGGCCCCCGAGAAACGAATACCAATTGCGATAAATCGTCGCGGATGGGTCGGGCGTCCACCTGGCCTGCCTGCCTGCCGCCACCCCTCCGGCCGGCCCCAGGTCCCCGGAGCCCTACTCGGGGCTCTGCCGCCTCTGCCGCCTCCCATCGCATACTACACCCCATTTACAGCACCCATCACCCTTCCCCGCCATGACACTACCCGCGCGGCCCACGGCCCTCGGCCTACGGGCCATCGCATCGCCAGGCAACGCCCACGGCCCCCAAGGCCTCATCCACATGGCGGGCGCGGAGGTGGCGGGGGCGGCGGGGGCGGCGAGGGGCCTGGACGCCCCGAGGAGGTTCGGATTGGATGAGTTTCGCTTTGTTCTTGCGACCCTGGGCGGGTCGCGTCCCTCCAGCCCGGCCCGGCCCGGCTAGGCCCCTCTCGTGCCCATCTCGGCCCGCTCGCACCTTCCCACCCCAACACGGCCCAGCCATACACGGCCACCCCCACCGACGCCGTCCCCAAGGCCCCAGGGTGTAGTCAGACCACGCGTTTATCCTCGTTAGCCTTTGCTTTACTGACGGCCACCCTGCATAGCCGGTATATAGCGCACCACCCAACTTATTCCACAACCCCTCTCCTCTCGGTTCGCATTCCGGAGGGATACTTAAATCGAAAAGGGAAATACCGCGCCATTTTCCCCCTCCCTCCTCCCCCTCTCTCCCTCTTTCCCTCTCTCCCTCCCTCAGCTCCAACTTCCAGTCCCACAGGTCTCCGAACACACCGCTGCACCCAACACTCCGCTCTGCTTCTGCTGCTTCTGCTGCTGCTTTTACGCCACGAACCCTCCCCTCAGCCACACACAACAGCGCCACCGCATTACTCCACTGCGGGGCCGACGGCGAAACATCAGGGCGAAACACAGGGAGCGCAGGCAGCGGGCAGGGCTGAGACTCCCGGCCCGGCCCGGCCCCTGACATAGCGGGGCTGGCATCAAACGGCGGACGGCGAACAGCTATGCCACGTCGGGCATTGGCACATGATCTGGACGAGGCCAGCACGGCCCTGCGGTGCGGCGGTCCCTGCAATCAGCCCGGCCAGCCCAGCCCCCGTACGTGACACCGCACGACCTCGATACACACATCCCTTGCGGTCTCCGCGGAATATGGAAATAACACACAGTCCGAGAGGGGTGAGAGCGGCGGAGCATTAGCGGAGGGGAGGGGAGGGGAGGGCGCCAGCGCGCCGCCTGCAATCCTAGCCCTGCGGGGGATGATAATAAATGAAGAGAAACCTCAAAGAGCGAAAAGATTGTGGTCTGCTTACACCAGCAAGGGGGTGGCGGCGCGGGGGTGGCGGAGGCTCGGCTCGGTGGCCGCCCGGGCTTTGGGTCTCTGTGTCACTGGGGTGGGCCGCCTTGGCCGCGCTCGATTAGAAACGCACCAGTGACTCGCCCGGCCGTCCCGGCCATCCCGGCCCGCGCCATGTGCCCTAATTTTCTTGTTAGACTCTGCACGAGTCGCCCGCCAGCGACCAGCTCGCCCCCTGCTTCGGCGGTGCGATGGTGGTGCGTCCTGCGGGTCGACTTCTGCGAATCACCGATGTTTTTTTAAAGCGTCCCTGCGCCGATCGGTGCGGTTGGGAGCGGCGCGGGCTTCGAGTGGCGCACAGTCGACGGGACAAGGCTGACGGGGCCCTCGGAGCCCGCCGAGCCGAGGCTGTCGAGCTGCCGAGCAGAGCTTGCGGAGAGCCGGCCGGCTCCTTTTGAGGCGGCCGTAGTAGGCCCACCGAACCGATGAGCCGGGGCCGAGCACCGGCGGCCCCCGCGGCCCCCGCGGCCCCCGCAGCCCCCGCAGCCCGCACCCCCAGCGGGTCCCTTTGCGGGGGGTCCAGCCGAGCGGAACCGAGGCTTTAGGCCCGGCGGAATTCGGTCAAACCCTCGCCGACAACGACAACGATTCCGAAGAGGCGTTCCTTAAAAAGGGGTTGGCCGAGGTGGGGGCTCTGGGCGGCGGGGACCCTTGAGGACACGGGACGCTGGGCGGTGCTGGGCGGCGAGGACCTTGAGGACAAGGGACGCTGGGCGGTGCTGGGCGGCGAGGACCTTGAGGACAAGGGACGCTGTGCTGGGCGGCGGCACTGGGACCAGCACTCGCCTGGAACGAGAAGAGGGCACTGCAACGTCAGGTACGCCGGCGCCACGCAGCGCCACGACCATCAATCCCAGGGGCCGCGGACGACCGGGCAAGGCCGGGGGCCAGAGGAAGGCCGCGAGTGCGGAACGGAGGGGGAGGGAAACAGGGCGGTGCGAAGAAAGCGGACACAAAAACGGTGAAAAAATAAAAAAATACGCGGGTAGTGCTAGTGAGAGGGGATAGTGGGAGAAAGTAGACACGAGAGTTTAGAAAAGGGGAAGGAGAGGAGAGATGAAAGGGCGTGGATACGGGGGAGGGGTGCGTGGAAGAGGATAGGGATAGAGAAGGATGGCGCGGGGCAGGATAGAGAATAAGGATAGATAGAAGGTTATAAACCAAGCGCCAACGAGACACACGGCGCCACGATGCCGCCGCCGCGTTGATACGTTGTCACAGCAGGCCGCGCCATGCCACGCCATGCCACGCCACGCCACGCCACGCCACACTACGCCGGCGGCCCTCGCCTTTGCCGCCCTGTGCGTGCTCACCCAACTCACTTCCGGGGGTGGGAAATCGTACAGAGTGTGGCAGCGCCTCATCGCCCCGGGAAGTGGAGGGGGAAGGGGTGGGGGTGAACGGGGTGGGGTGAAAGTGGTGGTGGTGGGGGGTGGAGGTGAAAGGGGGACCATAAAGCAAGTGACGACCGCACGCGAGCAAAGGTTGGGTAGCGAAGTGAGCCTGTGAGTGTGTATGTGTGTGTGTGTGTGTGTGTGTGTGTGTGTGTGTGTGTGTGTGCGTGTGCGTGTGTGTGGCCCGGCGCCCAGCCCCCCAGCCGCATGGCTGGTCGGAAGTACGGTCGGCATACGGTTTGTCGGCCTTATTATGGAAAGCACTTATCGAATGTGGCATTATAATACAGCGGAAAAAAAGTGCCACCGCGGGATACGACTCCAATTTTTTCCCCCTCTGGAGCAGCAGTTGTTGTTAGGTGCGTGCTCGAAATGACACGCACACGCGCGCGAGCTACTGGTACTACGCAGTGCGTCACGGTAGACCACCGACACACACACACACACACACACACACACACACACACACACACACAGGCCGGAGACGAAACTCATTTTTATTCCGAGACAAGCAGGCCCTTTGTTCTGACCGGCCGCAATTGGCCGCAATGACAGAGAAACTCGGGGAAGTCGCGTTTACGCCGGTCTTCGCAAATGCGCAATCCAAACACGGGCCGAGCCGACCAAGGTCAAATAATGCGGCGCGTACGCCGTCACGGTCTGCAGCCACTTTAACCGGACAGTCTCCGCAACAACTCCAGGGAGAGAGGGAGAGACAGACAAACAGACAGACAGAGAGGCAGGCAGGCAGGCAGAGACGGAGAGCGGCGAGTGGGCGCGTCGCACCAGGGGGGGGGGGTGTAATTTGCGAGGGCTGCGCCGAGCAGACGACACGGTTAGCGGTGCCGCGGCCGGGGGAAGAACCCGACCCGATAGACCGCCGCCGGCCCCGCCCGGCCCCCCGCAGCACGGCCTGCACGGCCCCGCCACGCCCCACCACGCCCCGCCACGCCCCGCCATGCCCCTGGGACCCCGCCGGTATGCAAATGGTGTACACGTACCTCTGTGGTTGCCCTTTGGCCGGCTGGTGTGGCTTTGGCCGCTATACGGCGCCATGCAGATTTATAGGAACAACACAAACACGCCCACATCGCGCGGGGCGCCCTCCCCTCCCAGCAGCGAACAGCCCTCCCATCACCCCCCCCCCCCCCCCACACACACACTCGGGATGTGGCCCGCGCGTCAGCCGCGGCGCCCCCCAGGAGGCCCGCGAGGCCGTGAGGAAGCTATGAGGCCGCGCCGGGATCAGCATATGTGTCGCATGCAAATGGGTGGCGCTGCTGTCGTTGGACCAAAGATGAGCTGGATCACGCCGTGTCACATTAGCATTGCCGTCCGGAGCTCTGCTCCGCTCCGCTCTGCCATGGCTCTGCCCACCGCGCGGCGGGCAGTGTAGGTCCTGGGGGCGGAGGGGGCGGAGGCAGCCACACACACACACACACACACACACACACACACACACATTTCCCGCGCTAAATACCACTACGCCGGCGAGTGCCGGGTTTTCTAGAGCCATTTTCCTCCACCGGGGCGGCGATGCCAAAGGCGACCCTTTAAGAGAGGCCTGAGGGGCAGAGGAGCCTGTCGCCGTACCAGTCGCCAAAGTATTCCGCACCGCACGGCCCTGCTGTGTGCCCTGCTCTGCGCTCCCAGAGCCCAGAGCCCCCGGGCAGCCCTGGCAGGGCAGGCCAGGCAGCCAGTCCGCAGACGACGGAAGTTAGCCGCCACATCAAACACTTTGGTGACCTCCCTGCCGCCTGCTGCCTGCTGCCGCCCCGCGCGCCCCGTGTCCAGTGACGCTGCCGCCACCGCCGCCACCGCCGCCAGGTCCAGTCGGCCGAACGAGCAGTCGGGCAGGAAATGGGACGAACCGGCCGGAGTAAAAGGGTGTGCGGGGAGCGGGGGGGGGGGGGGGGGGGGGGGGGGGGGGGGGGAGACCCTCCCCGCTGACCTGCGGGTGACCCCACCCCACCCCCCACCCAAAACGCACCGCCAAAAGCAACTACCCCGGCGCCAACACCCCCGGACGTAGAGCGAACAGCAGCCCCCCAACCCCAGCCCCCCGGCCCCCCGGCATCGGACCCTTGGCCTCCTCGCCGACCCCCGATATCCCGAAGCGGCGTGCGGCAGCGGTGTCCGCTCGTCAGATGCGGGCCGGGTTCGGACACTCTCGGGTTCGATCCCAGCCAGCGGCCGGTGCAGGTTGGCGCCCTCCGGGGAATGGCACACACAGCATCGCGGCGCACGGGGCCCGGACCGCCCCCGGACCGCCCCCGGCCACCCCCGGCCGCCCCCGGCCGCCCCCGGCCGCCCCCGGCCACCCTCGCGGGCTCCCCGACCACCCTTGACTCCCCGACCACCCACCCCCGCAGCACCGCAGCAGAGCGCCGCAGAGCCGAGCCGCTTCATGACGAGAAATAATGCATGAGGGGCCACATGACGTCACATGCAAAATGAAATTCCGAATGGTTCGCTAGTGCGGCGGCGGCGGCGGCGGCGGCGGCGGCGGCGGCGGCGGCGGCGGCGGCGGCGGCGGCGGCGGCGGCGGCGGCGGCGGCGGCGGCGGCGGCGGCGGCGGCGGCGGCGGCGGCGGCGGCGGCGGTGGCGGCGGCGGCGGCAGAGGCAGCGGCGGCCTCCAAAGGCCTAGCCAGGCCAGCCAGGCCGGCGCACGGAGGCCGGGCCGGGCCGGGCAGGGGCCGCCGGGCTGTGCTGTACGCATACGGCAGGAGCAGGACGCGGCAGCAGCAGCACCGGCAGCGGCGGCACGCATTCAGACGCGGGCAGACGCGGCAGCAGAGGCAGCAGAGGCATGGTTTTATGTAAATTACGACAAGGATTTACGGAGACGGGCCGCGTCTGGTAACTGTTGTGCGCCAAAAAAAATCGGGTGGGGGGGGGGGTGGATGTGAGAGGGGGCGGCGGGGAGAGAGAGGCGCAAAAGATTATTAATTATTCCCTTCGGCGGGGCTCAACTACACCAACGCGACACATCGTAAATATCCCCCCCCCCCAACCGCCCCACCCCTCCAGCTGTGTATGTTTCCTCTGCCCGCGGAAAAAAGTTTCATTAGATAATGGCGGTACTTGTTTACACACGCATCTCGGTAAATATCATTTCAATCATACCCCCCTCCCCTTTCCCCAACACACGCACACACACGCACACACACACACACACGCACACACACACACAGAGGCGTGGGATGCAGGAAGTTTGTGGTGAGGACCGAGCGCAACGTGGGGGTGGACAGAGGTACGGGGAGGGAGAGAGAAGAAGAGAGAGACAGGAGACAGGGGGTAGGGGGAGAGAATCAGGATTACAGCTCAGGTGTGTTTGCCGTGCTCGCAATAGATGTAGCAGTCAAATTAAAGCCCGTCCCGCTCTGGTACACACAGAGGA